>CM076467.1:1761218-2226218 GCA_038419695.1 Scomberomorus guttatus | reverse complement strand
CAGTGCAAACGCTGTTGTGTAACATTAATTACTAAACTAAATATAATCATACAAACGGCTTGAAGAAAACAATTTCTTCATTTTTTATTTCTATCCTTATTGGGTCAAAGATAAGATGTGTAAATTTGGTGTCCGAAGGCCATTAATTTAACATAAAAAGATATGTACAAATATAATATTAAATCACTCAATTCTTACCTTTCTTTTGACCCAGAAATATTTGTATTGCAAACATTTAAATTAAGGTTAGAGTTATTGAGCTCTAAAGTGTCAAAATGTCTAATAAAAATTCTAATAACAAAAGTGTTTTTAAAATGTAGAAATTCATCCTAAAAATATAAATGAACACCCATGGCATAACTGTGTTAGTGTTTGCAACAATATAAAGAATAATGGGCAACATACTGTATCTAAAAAGTATTTAAAAACTTTAATAACTTTTGTCTGGACTTTTGCACTTCATCAATGTCATACAGTATAACAAAGATAAAAAGCCATTTTAAAGCATATCACATGATGGTAATCATGTGACAGTGTGTGACATCACAAAGAAGACCCTTCGAAGACCCTCTATGAATGTGATGAGTAAATTTCTGAAATATTTGATGATTTCACCTTTTCACCCTCTAGTAACCTTTGTAACAAAAATACATCACTCAGTAGAACACAGGAAACATACTTTTAATATTATTTTATAAAAAGCTATATTAAATATGAAAAGTAAGGATAATCTTTATAGGTAAAGATCATACTTTATATAGGTTGCCAAGGAACAGCCTGTTAAATATGTTTAATGTGTATTTCAGTATCACGCTTTTATCCTTCACCACAACAAAAGTTTCATGTTATACCACAATGTCACCCATTATGCTGAATGACAGTAGCTTTGTTATCCCATGTTTTCACTAGTTTACAACATTTAATCATGCAATTCATATTTACTTGTATCATATTATCATTTTAAACTATTCTATGGCATTTTAAGGTATTTTAAGGCACATTATCTTTATACTGTAGCTGCCATTTTTTAATAAGGAGAGGGCACAAACAAAAGATTAAGGCAGATCCAGTTGCTAGGGAAGAAAGACTAGCCAGAAGAAAAGAAAGGTATTGTTTTCATGGTTTCATGCTACTATCAGCAACAGAATAGGATATAATAGGATACAAAGCTGGGTGTATAACACTTAACATTAAGTTGCACTATACTGCAGTTAATGTTTTATAGGGTTAGGGTTAGGAAAGGGCATGCAAAGGTCAAATAAATTACAATGCAATCTAAGTGAAAAATTCAGGCCATGGGATCTAAAGAAAATGTCTTTAATGAGAACAACACAGGTCATTGCACAGATAAAAATAGTCACCTTCTTTCAGGGAAGAAAGATGATCGTGCAAAAGAAGAAGTTTCAGAGGTGCATAGTCATAAAATCTCTATGCAATTCAGAGGTGGATAGGACACTCTCGCTGTCATACAGACAACTTTTTACATTACAGAGCTGCAGGCACATGACTGCAACACTTGTGCATGTCTCGATTATGAGAATGTGAAAGTTCTAGTTCTAGTCATTCACAAATTTTGTGAAAAAAAAAACAGGGACTGGCATGTGGCTCGATCTGGTTAAAAACTTCAGTGAGAAACTAGATGCTCTTGCAAGGCACCAGCAACTGGCTGCACCAAGTTGAGCAGTGCCAAAAGACACACTTCACTAGCAAGGACCACACCATCAACAAAATGCGTTTAAATGATTTATTAAGAAAAACAATCATTGTGCGTAGATATGCTTGCTGACTGTGTTGTGGGGAAGCTCATAGGGAATCCGCCGTAGCACCCGGGCAACGATGGACCCCCAAAAACTTCCAGTTACTTAAGATTGTGCAGATCTGGGAATTTTGAGATCTGAATTGGTGTAGCGATAATAGGTTAGGGAGGAACGACGGCCCGTGAGTTGTATGAAGTAAATGGTAAATGGACTGTACTTGTATAGCGCCTTTCTAGTCATCCGACTACTCAAAGCGCTTTAAATTTTGAGCAACTTGAGGAATGCTATCTGAAGCAGGTGGTGTGGATGCTGACTGATGGCAAGTTGGCAGTAAGAGGAAGGTAGCAAGGATTTTTGCTCTTGGCTTAGAATTCCTCTGAGGAGTGAATGAGAATGGCTGGAGACCAGACCCGGCTGTGGGTTAGGAATTTAAAGAAGCAGATACCACTAAGGTAAACATGGATGGTATGTGTCATGGTGATGAGAGCAACGATGGTTAGATTGTGTTGTACTTGTTGTAAAGCAGTGACGACTGGGTAGATCTCATGAACAGCTGGAGATGTGTGAAGAATATTTTCTATGAGCAAGAACTGCGTGATTTCGGTTGGCTATTTGGCGGGGAACTATCATCCACCATGGAAACCCCCAAAAACTGGCATGTATGTAGAGCTGATGTTGTCGGGGTCTGTGTCTGGTGCTGTTGCTGGGAGTGGGCAGCAGGGGGCACTGGCATCCTGGTGCCGGTGGCCCCGGGTGAAATGAACTGCAAGGATTGGTGAAGCTAGGAGATGAGGGATCCTGGCATCCCGGTGCCAGGAGCCCAAGCTAGGGCAAGCCGCTGTGGCTGCTGGATGTGGGCAGCAGGGGGTCGTTGGCATCCTGGTGCCAAATGCCCTGCTAGAGCAAGCTGCTGTGGCTGCTGGATGTGGCAGCAGGGGGCGCTGGCATCCCGGTGCCAGGTTCCCCTGTTAAGGCTGGCTTTTGTGATTGCTGGAGCTGGATGGTGGGGGCACTGGCATCCCGGTGCCAAAAGTCCCCCACTACAACCATCTGCTGCGGTTGAAGGAGGAGGCAGCAAGGGGCGCCGGCATCCCGGTGCCGGAACCCCCGCTACGGGCTTCTGCTGCAGTTGAAGGAAGGAGGCAGCAGGGGGCGCTGGCATCCCGGTGCCAGAAGCCCCCGCTACGGCCATCAGTGCTAGGTTCCCCTGCTAGGGTTGGCTGTTGAGATTGCTGCAGCTGGATGACGGGGGGGCACTGACATCCTGGTGCCGTTTGCCCTGGATGATGTAGGCTGCTGGTGCTGGTGTTGAAAAACTTGCCACCCGGGGTTTGTAACGGCAGACATTACTGAAGTAATGTTTTATTAGTAATTGGCAACCAGGTATACATAACGATAGAGGTTACAAGTGACATTAGATTAGTTCTATTACTAACTTGCCACGCGGTGCATGTAACGGTGGACTTTACTGAAGTGACATTTGATTAGTTGTATTATTAACCTGCAACCCGGTGCATGTAACGATGTACGTTACTGATGTGATATTGGATTAGTTGTAGAAGTAGTATTTGCAACCCGGTGCGTGTAATGGCGGCTGTTACTGAAGTGGCTTTTGATTAGTTGATTAGTAGTAACTGGCAAGCTAGATGTTATTAAAGCGATGTTATGGTTGAATTAAAAACTTGCAACCCGGTGCCAGTAACTATGGATGTTACTAAAGTGACATTATATTGATTATAGTAACTTGCAACCTGTGCGAGTGACGGTATGCATTACCGACAAACTGATTACATTAGATTATTTTTTATTAGGGACTTGCAACCCGGTGCATGTCATGGCAGACGTTACTGAAACTACGGTTGATCAGTTGTGTTATTAACCTGTGACCTGGCGCCGATCACAATAAATGTTACTGATGTGATGTTAGATTTAGTTGTATAGTAACTTGCAACCCGGTGCAAGTAACTATAGAGGTTACTAAGGTGACGTTACGTTATCTGTAGTAGTAACTTGCAACCTGGTGCAAGTGACGGTAGGCATTACCAAAGTGACATTAGATTAGTTGTATTGAACTTGCAACTCGGTGCTTGTAATGGCAGACATTACTAAGGTGACAATAGATCCGTTTTAACCAGGTGCGTGTATCGATAGAAGTTACCGACGTTACGTTGGATAAGTTCGATTAGTAACTTGCAACCAGGTGCATGTTATTTCTTTTTATCACCTTAAATAATGAAGACTGGATCCGAAGAGTCAAAGTAAAAGTTCAATTTATTCACTTGTACAAGGAGGAGCGTTTAACAATGCAACATCAAGTGAGGTTACAAAGAAAAGGCTCCCATATGGAGCATCTACAATCAACCTTATATGCTGTTAAACTGGGCGGTTCAGTTACCATAGAATAATTACTGACACATAACTCTACTCACGTCATGGCACTCTCTAACTCCTCCAAATGTGGATCCTTAAATCAAGATAACCGTCTTCTAACCCTCGTCCCTTCTAACTCCTTCAAACACACATATATTTTGCTGACACTTCTCTATGTTTTCCCTGCTATGTACATTATTAATGCAGTAAAGCAAAAGAGAACAGAGACATTCCTCATGACAAGTCTGTGCAGAAACATTCACATGGTAAAACCTTTAATCACAGTATGAACATAATTTTTATAACACATGTAGTGGCAGACGTTGCTGAAATGACGTTTGATTAGTTGTATTCTTAACTTGTAACCTGGTGAACATAACGATAGAAGTTGGCAGGAACTGGCAACCCGGTGCCAGTAACTATAGATTACTAAGTGACATTAGATTGGTTGTATACGTAACTTGCAACCCAGTGCAAGTGATGGTAGGCGTTACTGAAGTGACTTTAGATTAGTTGTACTAGTAGCTGGCAACCCGGTGCCAGTAACTATAGATTTACTGAAGAGGCGTTGAATACTGAGGCATTAATGAAGTGATGTTAGTAAGAATATCCAAGTGGGTAACTGGCAACCTGGTGCCTATAGTTGAAATGGCAGGATGTTTCTGAAGTGTAGCGAGAATAGCTGACTTTTCTCCTCTAAAATAATAATAAACAATAATAGAATAGAATACGAAAATGGCAATGCCACTCACAGAAACCAGAGATAAATGGGGGATGGAATAATTAGTGCCTGGTATCCTGCTGCCAGTAATGACTTTAACTGATCTGGTAAGAAAAAGAGTTGTTGAGGTGAATGAGGGATGATGCAAACCTGGCATCCCGGTGCCAGTGATGTCTGCTGCGGGGGGAAAATACAACCTGGCCCCCACCAGGGGGTGCTGGTGATGCAGGCTGTGGCTGTGGAGGCAGCGGAGGGTCTGTGACGTCACGCTTGCCGGCTCTGGCTGTGATTGGTTCTGGCGAGGAATCCGGAAGAGCGGGAGGTTCGGTGATTGTTGTTGCCGCTGAGTAGAGATGTAAGTCTGGCTTTATTGTCACTGTGGTTGAATTGAATGCCTTTCAACCCGGACTGTAGTGAGGCAGCCGATGAGAGAGTTGAACCCGCCTTCACTCGTGGCTATGCCACGGTTTTCGGCCCTCGCTGGCAGAGGAGAGGAGGCCTGAGAACTTCCGGGAGTCGGAGAGTCACCTTAGGGGAGCTTGAGTGGAGGTGCCAAGAACGCAGTGGCCCTGCTGGGACGCTTGACTTTAGTCTGACTGCTGTGTCATGGCTGGCGGAGAACCAGTTTCAAACAAATCTTCATCTGAATCAGACGGGTTGATCTGCAGTTCGTGATCCATGGTGAGTTGACTTTTTTAAGATTGAAATTCCGGCGTTTGTCCAAGTTTTTTATATAATGCAATCATGCGATTAGGCATAAAGTATGGTTTGTCTGTCGAGAAATCTGAGACAAAAACGGCTTAACATCTCGTGGTAGCTTGACCGTGTTTCTGAGAAGCTAGACTGAGACTGCATACACGTGAAGCGCAGAATGCGAGAGCGGAAGAGGAGGAGATGGTTAGGTCGTATTTATAGGAATGCAGGAGGGGCGCAGTTGAGGTGTGGTCCTGCTCCTGAAACTTCGCTAAATAAACTTCAATTAAAGAACATGAGGTTGCAATCCACATGGACTTTTCTGACAATTATGCATGTCAGCTACGTACAGAGGTTTGAGCTTTTCATTTTGGGGGCAGCTGTAAGCAGGCACCTATACAAAGTGTTGTGTACACATCACAGGAATGCCAATCCAATGCCTCCATTTCAGACTCCCTCCAGCATGCCGTGTGGGCTCATCTGAAGCCAGTCTTGGATGATTTGACGGAGAAAACCCCATCCCTGACCACACTACACCACATGAGTGATGGCCCTGTCACACAATATAGAAATAAAAAGAATTTCTACCTCCTGAGCACAGTGCCATTTCTAATGTGTTTCAAAGAGGTTATGTGGAATTTTTCTGAAAAGTGACACAGAAAAGGTGCACCCGATGGGGTTGGTGGTTCCGTGAAATGCTGGGCAGATGACTTTGTCAAAAAGGGCAGTGACTTCCAGAGCCCAAAGGAGCTCTACACCGTGCTGGATAAAACGCAGTTAATTTGCCAGCTGTCAAAGGAACCTTAAAAATCTACCAGATCATCACAAAGGAACTGGAAAGATCCACGTTTAGGAGGTGTCCTGCTTCTGCTCCCGAGCAGGAATATCCTGTGAGTGCAATGCTCCAACAGAGGTGTACTTTCAGAACCAAAATGCAGAAGCAGAAACAGAAGACAGCCTGTCCACAATAGTGAAACAACCGGAGGGCTAAAAAGGAAAATTCATAATAGTCAATTACAATTACCAGCCATTTGTCATCCAAGTTCTTCTGAAGGCTGTGGCGGAGGAGATGGAAATCAGTTGCATGCAACAAGCAGCTGAAAGATAGAATTCACTTGCGTGGTCCCAAGGACATCACATACTACTCCAAGACAGATATCCAAGCAGTAATCTCTGAACCAGGGCTGTTTACTACAAAACGAAGGAATTCAAAACACTGCAACTGGGAAAGGTTTACAGAGCTTTATTAGTCCAAATTCCAAGTTACCCACCAGTTAGGCTACAGAATACTACATAGGCCTACACAAGAAAATGACATACACAAGCAATCTAAAAAGAAATCCATGTTTTAAAGATGTTGTTGAATGATGAGTCCAGTTTAAGCCACATTTTTACAATACACTTTTTATCTTGGTCATTTTTAATGAAGAATCATAGTCATCAGACATCTGGATCTTAAGTTGTCAGAGAAACAAGCTAAGCAAGTGTTAGCAGCGTGTGTCTGCCATGTGTCCACTGAACAGCATGGGAGAAACACTGATTTTAAACGTTAAATTGCTTTATTCAGTATTTTTACCAGTTTTAGTCACTGGGTCTGTTTGTTTTGGAGAGGAGGAGACCTCTGCGGATAATTTGGCTCCTGGTAAAAACCTCCTGAACGATGAATACTGAAGGTATCCTAACCGGGAGAAGCTGACTTCTTGTTTAGGATCCAATACCCAATAGAATCCTTGCACATGTATAGACAAGTAAAGAATAACCTTATTTGGACACGTAGTAAATCTCATGGGTCTAGTAAAGGGTTAAATACTCCCCACAAGCAAGTCATCTTCAGAATTGGGTGGCATTACACAGTGTCTTCACTTGTCCTGCTTATGTCTGTTCTCCTCGATCAAGCTTCAATAAATGTTTCTGCGTAAGACATCCAGTTCTCCTGAACCCTCTTCAGTTACGAGTTAACCAGTTCTCAATATTTTCATTCACAAATTGGCATTGTCGGCAGGACAAGAACAATGACTGGTAAGTGCAAAGTTTTTTTTATTTTGCCTTGCCAAGTCTGTGTTTGACAGATCAAAAAGGACTGTGTATTTTCTGCAATTTGACTGTGAGCATATAAGGCCTGAATAAGGTCAGGGTTCAGTGTCTGGGGACAGGGTCCTGGCTGAACTCTCTCAGAGCATTGCTTGGGATGTATGTGCCATACAAACCTCTCAGTGGATGTTCAAATCAAAATTGATAAGTTTAAAAAATTGAGAAGAAAAGAGGAATCAGGTGAGATAAATATGGTTTAACTCAATGTCTTTTAATCTTATACAGATTTTGTATAAGTAAATGTGTTAGGTTAAGTGCTGAGGTCAGTGGTTGGTAGATTTGAGAAAAAAGACTGTGGCACTAAGGGTTTTTTTTTTTCAAGGCAGCATTGGGTTGCATCAGATAAAACCAATAGTGAGGTTAAACCCGTGGGAAGATTCTGGGGTAAGCTGAAAGAAGCTTATTTTGATTGAGATTGGTGGTGAGTCTGTGTCTGTTGGGAAAAGGGAGGTTTTGTTATGCTTATGGTTTCAGAGACTTAGGTGCCAATTTATAGATTGTCTACACAAGGCGAAATACATTGAGTTTTCGCTTATTAGGTCTCAAATTGCCACCACTGAAGTAAAAAAGGAATAAGAAGGGTGTGGAATCTAGTGATGCTGTTGCAGCGTTTATTGATGTGTATGTGTTTTAGTTTAGTTTATAATGTTTTAGTGTGCATGCTGTAAATATGGGTAATCTGTCCACCGATCAGTCCTCAGCAGAGGTTAAAAATGAATTTGTAGTAATTCACCAAAAGTAAAGGTCAAAAGTAAAAATTTACCAAAAAAATGATAAAAGTAAAGATGTAAAGCAAGAAGATTAATTTGCTAACAAATAACAAGCAAACAGAGACACAATCACAGAATCACAATGTCCCTGATGTCACGTCACAATATAAAGCGATGTTTTCTCTACACATGCCTGCATGAATTGTAGGTAGACAGGAGGGATGGAATCATGTGATTCCTTTTCCTTCGCTCATGTGTGAATGCACAAAGTGAATGGCTTTATGAGGGGTCGTTTGATAAGAGTAAGCTGCAGACGGATAAAATGAATACTAAACCCAATAAAGGAAATAAAGCCTGGGATTTCCAATACATGGCAGCGTGTATGAAAATATGGTCGGCGGTGGATTATGACTCATAGTGATGAGTTGAGAGATGTTATAGAGTAATGCGCTAAGTATGTTCCTGCATGTCATATGCCCTTGCTGGAAGCCGTAATACAAACCAGAGCTGAAGAAATGATGAAAATTAAACAGCATCATCCTATGGATATTGAGGCATATGCTAAAGCGATGATGTATGGATGGACAAAGTGCCAAAGCGAAACTCTGTCCCCACAAGCTCTAGTGGTTACATTAGCTGATGTTGGCCTGCCACTTCTAGAGTGATTAATAAGTAAGCACTTTCAATTTATCCAAAGCTGTCTAGCAACATCAATACAGATGAGAAAAGCTCAGTGAGGAAACAGACAGATGAAGATTTCCTTTTGCTTGCTGCCGCTGTCGCTCTGGCTCAGAGGAAGGAGAAAGAGAGAGCTACACAGGACGAGGGCCTTGCAGTTTCTGGCTCAGGTTTAGAGGAGCAGGGAGAGACACACAAGGAGGAGGGGCCTGAACATGCAGAGCAGGAGGTCTCAGCTAGCACACTCTTCAGAGCAGGGAGAGATAAAAAATAGCAGGTCAGAAAAGGACACAGAGAAAGATGCCCCCTCCCTCTCCTGCTCATACTAAGTCCATGACACATGCAGAAGGAAACTTTCAAGCCACTAAGATTATGGTAGGTGACATGCCTGTTTGTAAACCTTGGACTCTATCTGAAATTATGGATATGACTAGAAAAGCTCCTAATTAGCTTACACAGTTGTGTATTGTATACAGCTGTCTGGTGCCTGATGTAAAGCAGGTGGTAGCATTTACATATGGTATTGAGTTGGGTTCTGTGCAAGGAAGAATTTACTTTCCCTGATCCTTCAGAAGATGGCCAATGGCCTACAACCAAAACCCTAACTGATTGGTTAAACAGTGATGCAAAAGATGCCATCATAAAATGTGCACAAAGCCGGAATGATTTTTCACAGGTTATTCAATGTGTACATGGAGGTAAAGAATCTTGCCTGAGTTCATTCAGAGATTCATCATGGTGTGGGACAGCAATGCAGGAATAACAAGACTAGGTCAAAACCTTGTATATGGCTGGACAGTGTATGGTCAATGTGTGAAATTGTGGCCAGCTTGTTACAGGGATAGTCAGTGGTAGTGTCTATAATGTAAATTCCTAGATATGAAATGTTCATTAGCAATTTTCTGTAGTGGTCCAAGTAATATTTGTTGTTAAAGTGTACTGAAGTAGCATATCACATGACATGGTTAAGCTACATTTGAGTTTAAAAAAAGGGTATAAATGCAGTTGCAAGAACAATACTTTCCACTCATATTCTGGGATGTTTGATTTGAAAGAGAACTTACTTTAATTTTAATTAAACTATTATGATTATCTGTTTCACTCTGTGGATGTCTCATTTTTAACTCTGCATTGAGTGTTTTGTCAGAGTGATTGTTATTTGGGGTACTTTAACTGTGTGTGCCCTTTTTTCTGCCTCTTTCCCAGTCAATGATCATGGAGGCACAGTCAGATCAAGTGCACCTGCAGAGCAGACTACCCACAACTGATATAACAGCCTACATGAGTTGCATGTTTTACCTGCAAGACTGGTGCTGTTGTTCATCGTTTGTGATGTAAAAACATCTGAGAAATAAAAAGCTTGCATCCTGGTATTTAGTTATAAAATCTAACCGTACCATGGCACGTCTCTCTTGCCGGCTGCTGACAGTGCTGCCAGCCAGAGAGTTGATCACACTGGACAGTGGAGGGGGAGAAAGCGTAGATGCTGGTATGTGTCTGTTTAAACAGGAGTTCAGCTGACTTCGCTGCATTTAACACTGGAGCTCAGAGTGTCAAATCTCAGAGCAGGAAACACAGTTGCTCTGCGTTGCGCTGCTGTCCTCCACTTCCATCATCTGATGCCAAATAAATTTTGAAAGAGCCAATGGGGAAACTCCAACACTCGACCGATAGACAATTGGTGAAATGTCATCACTCACTCAGGCACTCACTCACTCAGTCACTCACGGACAACCGTGGTTATAGGGCTAGTCCGTGGCCTGTCTGGACAAAAAGAGAGGATAATGAGCAATTTGCTATTTAAACTTTCCTACAAAACCACACATTGCCACAGCTTACAAACTGTTGATTGATGATTGCCAGGATAAAAGTTGGAAAACAACAATAAAAAACAATGGCGTTGCACAGAAATCAGGTTTTCTCCCCAAGAGATCCTTTTGCAGGCCCTAAGCAAATGATGCAACATGTAAACAACAACAATAAGCTCCAAAATGAGGGTGGACAGTGCCCCAATAAAAATAATAATAAACAGAAAAGAGGAAACTGTCACAACTGTGGCAAACCAGTCCATTGGGCAAAAGAATGTGTAGAACCCCACAGCATCCTGTTAGATTTTACAACCCAAATCATGGTTGCACGTCACTGTCCGCATGCTTTGGCAGCCTCCTCGACTAGCTCTCAAGGGGCAACAAACAGATTACAATCAAGCTTAGGGGGGCCATGGAGGAAATGGATCAGAACAACAGCATCACATTCAAACAGCAACAATTTGGCTTTCTACTTGTCCCACTGAAGATCCAACTATGCCATTTGAGGTTAATGGTACTACTGTTGATATTTTGGTAGATAGTACAGCTAGTCTTTCAGCTGTAAAAGCTGCTGAGCAAGTATGTACACCAACACCTAATTTTGTTACTACTGTAGAAGTTGCAGGCATTCCTATTGCAGAGCCAATGTCAAAGAAAGTAAACAGCTAAAGTAACAGCTGAAAGTTCAGATGTACAGCATTCTTTTCTAATCTCTGAGAAAAGCCCAATCAATTTAATGGGGAGAGATCTGTTGTGCAAATTGCATGCTACCACTTGTACTCCAGATGGATTGTTTCTTACCATCCCTGATGACAGGGCTACACAGGCAGTTAAATTTTTACAATCCACTATTAACTGTTTGTATTGCTGGACGTTACCAGATTTTAACATGTTACACACCTTCACTGTGGCAAACATACAGCAAGTTGCTAAAACATCACCAGCGTGTGCATCATTGATGTCTGCTATGAGACCTGTCCTGCATTGTCATTGTGCAGCAGCATTTAATCCTTCAGAAGGGTACAAACAATTGGCTGATGCATTTTTGCAGTGGTTGAAATGTGAGCAAAGCTACTGCTAAGCTGCCAATGATTAAACAATATCACTTGCCTCAGAAAGCAATCACAGGAATTGAAGGTGTAATTCAATGTCTACTGGATCAAGGTGTGTTGATTCAAACCACCAGCCCATGCAACACTCCCGTTTTGCCTCTTCCAAAACCAAATCATCCAGATGAATGGCGATTTATTCAGGATCTGCAAGCCATCACTAACATTGTAGTACCAGCTCCAATTGTGCCAGACGCCAATTCGATTGTTGCTTCACTACGTTTTTGAGGATGGCAAACTACTGCAGGCACTGGATTTATGAGTATGCTGCTATGGACTGCGAGTATGCTGCTATGGCAGCCACAGTACAATCTGTTCCTCCAACTGTGCTATGTACTGAGGAAATGCACAAAGCTTTCCATGAACTGAAACATGCACTCTCTGGAGCCCCAGCCTGGGATCTGCCAGATTATCTTCAGCCAATTCACCTGCATGTACATGAGAGGGAAAGCTGTGCTACAGGCATCCTGGCATCCATTACTCATCTTCGCTTTCACCTGTAGTCCTTGGCATGCCAGGTTGCCTTAGTGGCCTCAGTTGCCACCATGATTGAGAGATCTTCTCCCATTGTACTAGGCCAGGACTGTATGGTGCATGGACTGTATAGTGCATGGTCCTCATTCAGTGTGGGTTTTTGATTTTCATTTAGGAAACTGTTTGTTATTTACAAGGGGGGGGTGCAAAAACGGGGGAGGCACATCAAATCATTTTTTAAGCACTGGGGAGTGACTTAGGTTTTTTATTTTGGATTAAGGGAGGGGCATACAACTTTAAATGGTTGTATTTTGTATTTATTTTAAAGTTTTTGTTGTGTGTCCTGTCACTGTACGGTGACGGGACTCACTAAACTTGGTGTCTCCCACCCTTACCTTAACCTCATTGGACCTCACGCCCCACCTTAACCGCCCATTGATGCGATGTATGCATGACAATAATGAGTACCGTATGGTGACCCCTGAACTCCATCTAAAAGTAGCATGCCGTTTTCTGATAGATTCAATTCAATTCAATTCAATTTTATTTATATAGCGCCAAATCACAACAAAAGTTATCTCTTATTATCACTTTACACATAGAGCAGGTTGAGACCGTACTCATTTACAGAGACCCAACAATTCCCCCCATGAGCAAGCACTTGGCGACAGCGGCAAGGAAAAACTCCCCTTTAACGGGAAGAAACCTCAAGCAGAACCGGGCTCTAGGTGGGCGGCCATCTGCCTTGACCGGTTGGGTTTACAGAGACAGAAGGAGGGAGGGGGACGGGGGAAGGGGAGAGGGGGGTGGGGTGGGGAGAGACACAGAGAAGTATAATAACAACAAAAACAATAACCATAACAGCAGTAATGTAAGTAGAGCTATGACTTTATAGTAGCAATAGCAATAATATCAGTAGCAGAAATAGAAATAGAAGCAGGACGTCCACAGGACTACGCCACAGTCCCCACAGCCGCGGCCCACAGTTCAGGTGCTGGATCTTCCTGTGAGACGAGAGAGCACAGAGACTCCGGGGAAGAAGTCAAGTTAGTAACATGCATTAATGGTACATGAAGCATTGAAATGGAGAGGAGGAGGAGGAGGAGAGAGGAGCTCAGTGCATCATGGGAAGTCCCCCGGCAGTCTAGTCCTATAGCAGCATAACTGGGGGCCGGTCCAAGGCGAGTCTGGCCGGCCCTAACTATAAGCTTTATCAAAAAGGAAAGTTTTAAGCCTACTCTTAAACGTAGAGAGGGTGTCTGCCCCCCGGACTGAATCTGGAAGATGGTTCCACAGGAGAGGAGCCTGATAGCTGAAGGCTCTGCCTCCCATTCTACTTTTAGTTATTCTAGGAACCACAAGTAAGCCTGCATTTTGGGAGCGCAGTGCTCTAGTGGGGTAATAAGGTACTATGAGCTCTTTAAGATATAGAGGCGCCTGACCATTAAGAGCTTTATAAGTAAGGAGAAGTATTTTAAATTCTATTCTGGATTTTACCGGAAGCCAATGTAGCGAAGCTAAAATAGGAGAAATATGATCTCTTTTCCTAGTTTTTGTTAGTACACGTGCAGCTGCATTCTGGACCAGCTGGAGAGTCTTTAGAGACTTGTTAGGGCAGCCTGACAATAAAGAATTACAATAATCCAACCTAGAAGTAACAAATGCATGGACTAGTTTTTCTGCATCTTTTTGAGGCAGGATGCTATATTTGCTATATATTACGTAGGTGAAAAAAAGCAGTCCTTGAAATTTGTTTTATATGATGGCTGAAGGACATATCCTGGTCAAAGATAACTCCCAGATTCCTTACGGTGGAGCTGGAGGCCAAGGTAATGCCATCCAGAGTAGCTATGTCATTAGATAATGTGTTTCTAAGGTGTTGAGGGCCAAACACAATAACTTCAGTTTTGTCTGAGTTCAGTAGCAGAAAATTGGCAGTCATCCAGGTCTTTATGTCCTTAAGGCACACTTGCAGTTTAGTTAACTGATTTAATTCATCTGGCTTCACTGATAAATATAATTGGGTATCATCAGCGTAACAATGAAAATTTATGGAGTGTTTCCGAATAATATTACCTAAAGGAATCATATATAAGGTGAACAGTATTGGTCCAAGCACAGAACCTTGTGGAACTCCGTGTCTAACTTTTGTGTGGATGGAGGATTCATTGTTAACATGTACAAACTGAAGTCGATCTGAAAAATAGGATTTAAACCAGCTTAATGCAGTTCCTTTAATACCAATTAAATGTTCCAGTCTCTGTAACAGGATGTGATGGTCAATGGTGTCGAATGCAGCACTAAGATCTAACAAGACAAGTACAGAAAGAAGTCCTTTGTCCGATGCAGTTAGGAGGTCATTCGTAACTTTCACCAATGCTGTCTCTGTGCTATGGTGCGCTCTAAAGCCTGACTGAAAATCCTCAAATAAACTATTGCTATGTAGGAAGTCACATAACTGATTGGCAACTGCTTTCTCGAGGATCTTAGAGAGAAAGGGAAGGTTAGATATAG
Source organism: Scomberomorus guttatus (assembly GCA_038419695.1). Taxonomy (NCBI): domain Eukaryota; kingdom Metazoa; phylum Chordata; class Actinopteri; order Scombriformes; family Scombridae; genus Scomberomorus; species Scomberomorus guttatus. Next base: position 2,211,293 of record CM076467.1, on the reverse strand, counting down.
GTCTGTAGTTGGCTAAAACGGCTGAATCCAGTGTAGGCTTCTTAAGAAGAGGTTTAATTACAGCTACTTTAAAGGACTGTGGTACATAGCCTGTTACTAGAGACAGATTGATCATATCTAGTAAAGAAGTGCTAACTAAGGGTAAGACGTCCTTAAGCAGCCTAGTTGGGACGGGGTCCAAGAGACAGGATGATCTAAAACCAGGGCTGAGAGCATGCTTTACCAGAATTTAAGGGTGTCCTTGCAACATTTATCATCGAATGACACACAAGAAAAATTTGCTATTGTATTGCAGTCGACCAAAGACAAACAGTTGCGACAAAAAATATTAGCTCTGAATCGATTGTTAGAAGAGCTGTTGCTCCCAGACTCCGACCAGAGGGCGAGAGGAATCCGAGTGGATGGCTGGACTATGAATATGCATTTGAACTATTCTCATCCTTTTTCCTCGTGCTTCCACCAAGAATATGGTTATGGGATGCTTTGTTAGACAAAGAATACGGCATACCTGTGGTGCTGTTCAAGTGGCATACAGGTGAGCAACTTCTAGTGCTGAACAATGGCACAGCTTCTATTCAAAGTGTCCTGCTCCATATAGTTCAAAGGGACGAGGAGACCCATGACCAAACAGAGGAGCAAAACATCAACACAGACCTTGTTCATTGCGCCCTCAGTTCTATGGTCAATGAATACAATAGATCGGTAGCAACGATGCTGCTTTGCTGTGGAAAATCACATTCAGAACAATATCAGCTTGGTGTGGCCCCTGTCAGACCTAAAAAGCTGCTGACCTGCTTGGAAGAGAGGCTACTGGCATGGGAGATTATGAAAAATGCAGCCAAAGACCTAGTGAACCAGCGGCTAACAGAGCGCCATGAAAGTTTGGAGGCCGGATTGCTGAAGCAACAGAACAACTCATTCGCATTGCTGAAAAATGGAGTTGGGGATTTAGAAAATAAGAAAAACTTTCTCATGGAGTCCCTGGAGCATGTGAAGAAGTTAAAGGTAGGTACAGACACTTTATGTTCATGGGTCACAGTTTTGATTTGATTTGATTTATTTTCCATATTAAGTCATACACTGTGACAAATACATATATGTTGAAAATGTTGAGGATAACACAAAGTTAAAATATAACTTATTTCCACACACAGATTAAACACAGATCATTGTCGTAATGTTACACTTTACTTTTGATGTTAGTTTGAAGTGCCACTATACATAGTATTTGATCACAGACATTTGATTTTAATCAAATAGTTGGCGATTATCATTAAATGACATCCGTGGCCAATGGCACTGTGCCATATTGTATGGCAAAAGACGTCATGAGAATACTATGAATACCAACATATTTTAGCACAGTATTTAATATAATTTTTAAACAATATATGCTCCTAAAACTCTCTATACTACAGCCCTTTCTCTGTTTAGGCTGCAGATACCCCATACTCCAAGCAATGACTTCAGCAAGCTGTAAAGAGGAAGGCAGATGAGCTTGCAGATGCAAAGGGTGAAGAAAAGGGGCTTTGGGTGCAGGTCCCAAACCCATCATGGACGAGGGGAATGAGAGGTGGTTGGCCAAGCATATAGGTATGTTAAATTATAAAATTATAAAATTATAAAAAGTTATAAAATGTAATCATCTTTTTCAAATGCCACCTCTTGTTAAAGGGAAACCACACCCATTTTCCAAAATGTTTAATGGACATATGTATCTTTTCAATTATATTATATATACAACTCCCTTGAATCTGTGGACCATTTCTCGTAAGTTGTTTTTTTTTAACTTACCAAAAAACTAAATCTAATTTTAATTATTTTCCAGCACCTGTTTCTTACATTGAAACATACTGTTTTTGGTGGATGTAGCACACATCACATTGCATACTAACTGGGCTGTACATTAGATAGGTAGTGGTCCTGGCTCCAAAAAGCACAGCCAATTGACAAATGTATTGCTTGTGTCATCATAAACTTCAATATTGAACAGCTTGTTTAGGCTTGTTAATCTGAGGGCTTCAAACCATGGCCAAACAGCAAGGAATATCTATGTAATTTTTCCCCAGCACCTAAACAACATTTCAGACTGCCAAATCCGTACAAAGACTAGGCAAAAACCCATTTTCCATTATGTCCCCTTTAAGGTCCAGTCAAATTATTACATTTTTGTTGATATATTTTTCATTTATCAACACGGCAACTATTGATTCTTCCAACATGACAAAATGCCTATCATTATAATACAAAAAGTTGAAGTGTGGACTATGTGAAATGTTTGGAGTTACTGGAGATGATAATTCCCTGTGCTTAAAGGAAGTTTTCCTATTCTAACATCTGTAAAATAGATTTTGGATAATCTCTTCTGAAATGTTAGAGTATCCTTTCATAGCCCCAACTTTAAAAAACGGTGTCTCTGTTTTAGAGGAAAAAACAACAGTACATGGCAGGAGGCACGAGACTGTACTCTACACTCATCATAGAGTGAAGAGCAGGGACCTGGTAAAGCTTGCCAATTACAGAAGGCTGAAGCAAGGACTGCCCTTGATTCACTCCATATCTACTGTTGTGTCCAAAGCAAGACCAACACACCAAAAGTCAGTACAGTCTAGAAGACATGCAAGTATTAAAAACATCTTTAGAAATAATGTTAGGAAATAAATACTAGCCTAAATTCATGAATCAATATGTGGAACATGAGCTATTCTCTCCCAAAGCCAGAAACCAGAAAAGTGAGAATCAAACTTGTGATGTCATCAGGTATATATAAAGTCTGGAGCTGCTCCATAGACAGTGAATGGTAGACTGATTTTGTGGACCCACAGAATGTCTGTTTGAGTTTATACACCCAAATTAGCTTTATTCTATAGTAGTGTCCTCAGTTCTGAAACAGAAACTGTACCGGTATACTCAGAACATTCCCCTGGGTGTTCTCAGTGTCACCTGTCACAAACCAGCTCAGTGTATGTGACAAAGAGGGGAGACAAGTCAGGTTAAAGTGCCAATTGAATGTTTTATTAGAAATCAAACAACATAACTATTTACAAAAAGCATGTGGTGTGGAGAGTGGTTGCATCAGTAATGGATGAAATGTATGGATGAGTGAGAGATATGTATGCGACTGTTGAGTGCCAGGAAAAATGGCAAAACAAACCCAAAACCTGGAGAGATGGGGAGCCTAGGAGAGAGAGAGAGACAATGAGACCAGACTGGTAGATATAGCCTTGGTGGAGGCCTAGCCAGGTGTCACCACATTACTTTAATGACCCTCCGTAAAAGGGAGGGGTCGTAACACCCCCCTCCATAAGAACGGGTTTCCACTAAGAACCTAGTATTACACATCAGTTATTAACACCGACACTTTAAGTTAAGATTTCAAATTTGTCTCCATAAGTTGCTAGTTAATACATTACCCACAATCCACTAGCAGTACTGCTCTCCTTCCGGCTGCATTCTCCAGTGCATCCCTCTGTCTCCACCAACCCAGCATCCTTGGTACCACAGGAGCAATTTAAGGGAATGAAGGACAGACAGATGAACAGGGGACAGCATGGAAATGAGAAACAATAAGTACCATGGAATTAAGGGTCCATTGGTGCGCGGGACAGCGCGTCTGCAATTACATTTTCAGCACCCTTAATATGTCGAATGTCTAAGTTGTATGGTTGCAGGAACAGCGACCACCCTTATCAGCCTCTGGTTAAGATTTTGCAGAGACTTCAAAAAGGTAAGGGGATTATGGTCAGTGAAAACTATCAAGGAAGATACCCCAGAGCCAACATAGACATCAAAATCCTGCAGAGCCCAAACAAGTGCCAGTGCCTCCTTTTCGATTACAGAATAATTGTACTGGTGCTTGTTAAATTTTCGTGAGAAGAAGCTTACCGGGCAGTCTACCCCCTCTGCATTCTCCAGCAACAGAACAGCACCAGCACCCACATTGCTAGCATCTATGTGAAGTTTAAAGGGCTGATCTAATCTGGGTGCTGCCAACACAACAATGCTTTTACACTCTCAAATGCATCTTGACAATGTGATGACCAAATATACTTGGCTTTCGCTTTTAGCAGGTTGGTCAACGGTCCAACCACTGATGAAAAGTTCTTACAAAAACTGCGGTAGTAGCCCACCATTCCTAGGAAACGCATCAGCTCTTTCTTGGTGGTGGGTGGAGGGAACTGTTGTACAGCCATGACTTTGGCTTGCACTGGGCGAACTTGGCCTTGACCCACCACCTTCCCAAGGTAGGTCACAGTGGCCTTGCCAAACTCACATTTTGCGAGATTGATTGTCAAATTGGCCCAGACCAACCTGTCAAAAAGGACACCTATGTGCTGGACATGTTCTTCCCAAGTGTTTGAATACACAACTACATCATCAAGATAAACAGCACAAACACTGAGTCCTGAAACAACACGATTCATTAACCATTGAAACGTGGCAGGAGCATTCCTTAGACCAAATGGCATTACGGTATAAGAGTACAAGCCAGATGGCGTTATGAACGCTCGAAATTTCCCTTGCCCTTTTGGTGAGTGGGAGTTGCCAGTACCCTTTGAGAAGATCAAACTTGCTTACAAACATGGCCGAACCTACCTGATCAATGCAATCTTCCATCCTGGGAAGCGGATACTGATCAGGTTTAGTGAGACTGTTTACCTTGCGGTAGTCAGTACAAGGCCTCAAACTAGCATCCGACTTTTTAACTAGGAGGCATGGGGAGGCCCAGTTTGATGAACAAGGCTCAGCGATGCCATTGTCTAGCATATACTGGACTTCGGCCTCTAACTGTCTCCTCTTTTCATCCAACACACGATAAAAGCGCTGCTTGATGGGTTCAGCATCGCCAACATCTATGTCATGCTCTTTTAAGTGTGTTCGGGATGGAGTATCAGAAAACAATGATGGATAACTGTTAATTTCATCAACTCATTACGCTTATACACATCCAAGTGAGTCACGAGGATATCCAAATTTTTCAGTACCTCAGAGTTTTGCAGGCGGCCCCTCAACAGCCCATCAGAGATAATTTCCACTTCCTCTCCACTACCACTGGATCAGAAATGGTGGATGCCGAAATAGAGCTGGCGACCAAGACTGGCTTAACAACTGGGGAGCCCTGCTGCACTGGAAACACAGACTCAGGAGGAAATAACACTGGGCAATATTTCTAACCTCTGACACTGGCACAACTCTGTCAAACAGCTCAGTTAGAAGAAGAAGAAGAAGAATCGGCCTTCTGTTCTGCCACTAACTCAGTCTGAGAACCCGCTAGCTGGTCAACTCGCAATGAGTCTGGCAACTCCAAACACTCTGGCTCCACTAAATCCGGTGCATCACCACTGGAGGCACGGGTGACAGCACAGGCTGGGAAAATGTCGCCTGAGTCGAGTGGCCTTGCTGAGGGTGCTACTACAGTGGGACGTTTGTATAAGACTTCAATAGGAAAGGGACTAGGTTCAAGATGCATTTAATGTGTCATTTTTTATGCATAGTCCCACTTTCCATTCACGCTTGACCACCAAGCCTTTGGAAGAGGGAGGCAGTTTTCTGTTCAAAGGGGCAATCAACTGACTCACAATCTCCCTTGCAGGACTTGTGCCACTTTTGGTGGACTACCTGCAACCCTTTCTTGGCAGAATCATTAACACCAGCAAGAATCTTGTGTTTTCCCTCCTCATCGATGTTAGTACCTTACAACATGCTGTAACTATAGCAACCCTGCTTATATGTCTGCACTGCAATCATATTAGATTTAATCATTGCAGCGGTTACTGGGCCACTGGGGGAAGCATCAGGAGCAATAGCTTTAAGGATTTGTTCTGTATTTGTGTTGAGACGTTTTGCTTTATTTCTTTTTGTTTTATGACGTTGTTTCTTCATTCATGCTTCTCTTCCTATTTTTGATTTCTCTTTAGGGAAAAAGTGCTTCAGCCGTTGTAGGGCCATATCCAATCTCTGATGGGTGGCTTTAACTGTGTCCACCAATTTGTCTATCTTTTCAAGCTGTTCTCTGCTGAAGTCATGCATTGAGGAACGACCAGAATATAGGTGTAGTCCATCAGCTTTGAACAGGCTACTGTCATGGTCTGCAATGCTTCTTCTCTCCTGCAGCAGCATCTGGTTGATGTTTTTTTCAATTTCTCTATGTTCTGCTGACAGGTGACTTTGTCATGCTCACTTTTGATGTGGAACTCTTCCTGCAGGAATCTTCCAGCACTGGCTGGATTGTCCCCCTGCACAAATGAGAGGATCTTTTGACATCTGTCAGTCACCTCCTTGCTGAGGAATTCTTGGTTTCTTTCTTGGAGGAAGTGTGATTGAAATCGTTTGTAATCAAGACACGTGGGGTAAAAGGCTTTGTAGAAACTTGAAAGAATGGCATTTGAGAACCTGGTCTTTGCTGGCTTTGGGTAGGTTAGCCATCCCAACTTCAATTTTCTTTCTTCTGACAGCAAATGGACAACACTAGAATGAGATGGTGAATTATAAGAACCAGCCATAATCAAGATACATGCCATTTCCCCATCTGTTTTTCCTGTCATGTCAAATATAACATTGTATCTAATAATAATATACATCATTCTATATAGCACTTTACATTCAGAACAGACAATGTTTTGCTTAGGACAGAAATTGCTATTGATATCCCACCATTCAGGAGTGGGCCACAATGCTGAAAATATGTAGTAAATGCATATTTTAAGTTTCTTAACTAAAAAAGGATATATGTGTGTTGTACTGCAGTGTATACATTTAATACACAAGTTGTGTTCTTTTGTAGCAAGCTACTGCATGCATTTGTGTAGCTACAATACATTTTAAGTACACAAGTATTATCAGCTTGTCAGCAGCCTGTCTGACTGATGGCTGAAATTTAAACAGTAGAAAAGATAGCCTATATACTGCAGGTGTAGATGAAAAGGAAGACGAGGAGAAGGGAAACTTGTTCCTTGGTTGGTGGTTACATTCTTATGCATTTAAACTGCAACATCAGAGCTGTATACTTCCTTTGTAGTCACTTTATTGTTCTCTTGTTCTGTATTAGATTTATCAAGGTTCTCACTGTTTAAAAGCTGCTTTCTGTATTTTTGACTCTCCCTGTGTTTTGTGCTGCAACTTTCCCTTGCATTTGTAACTTAAGGTTTTATATCTCTAGGGGCAGTAGGTGGCAGCATGACTCTGACACAACACATCTAGGTCGATTTAAAGTTACTTTCTTGTACTATTTATATACTACTATTTAAGTACTACTTTATATGAAATATGAAACATGAATATACATTTACAGCATGACATGACGCCTGTTCAGACTACTCTCCTGAACGGTGGGCCATGGCCCAAGCAAGACATTTGGAGCTTTCAGATGAAATTAGGTGGCTAAAAACGTTGGCTGGCCTAGCCAGCCAGCCTGCGTAACGTTACCTTGGCAAATGCAGCGTTGACGGTGCCCACTGACTCATCAGTAGTATGGAGATGTGCTCCCGGTGGACAGCCACAATACCCACATGGGTTTGCGTTGTGTCTGGGCTCATACTTTTCATACTCCACACAGGAAAGACACCTTCCCCTCCAAATTCTATGTTTATCTTTCATTGCATTTCAGATTCTCAGCATCTGTCACAACCAGAATCCACGTCCAGTGTGCGCGCACAGCAAGGGGAACCATCAGGGTCTATTCTAAAAAATATTTAAAAAGTCATCAGTTCTAAGTTTATTTAATCAATTCATAATTCCACAATCAACATCTAAACAAAATGTTTCTGAGGAAATAAACTCTTCAAACCTGCCTTTTCAGTTGAGTTCTGCCCGCTGTGTGCTGTGAATCACAAGTTAGCAGGAAAAAAACAGATACAACCCAGGAGTAACCATGGGAAAATTGTCATTAATATGCACATATCGATAATGTTGGTTGTGTGCGTGCTGTGATGTGCATGTGTGTGTGTGTGTGTGTGAGTGAGTGAGTGAGTGATGTGTAGGTTTATTCAATGTTGGTTTTGTGTGGTAGGAGGGTGGCTGTCATGCACCCATATTCTACTGAAGTGCACACAGCTTGTGTGATGATTATTTGTAAGGAGGATTCGCATTTAGCTTAAGAAATTAGCTGTTTGTTTGGCTGGACTAAGTTAGCGTCTTATTTTTGTTTCAGAGCTGGAATTGTCATCAGTAACTTTTGCAGTACTATAGGAGAGCACACAGTTGGGCTGGTAGTTTGCTTTTTTTCCCGACAAGGGAAGGGGGGTCAGAAGGCCAATGTTTAAGAGTCACAGTTCGCTATTAAACGTAATGGTTGGAAAAGGTGAGCCTTTGATGATGATATTGATGAATACGAAAGATATTGTAGGGTAAAGATAAATATAAACAAGGGAAAAATAAATAAATTGATAAATTAATAACACCAATGAATGTCATGTCTGGAAGACTGGAGAGTCTCAGAGTGACTACAGAATAAGAAAATGGGAAGAGGTCATAGCAAACCTTTAATTGACAAGTCGAATACAATGACATACAAATTACATCCTCATGAAGTACTAATGGGGAGTACCTTTGACACCTCATAAAACCACTCTGCTTTGGACTGATGAATACCTAACTGAGTATGTTAATTAACAACTAACTGAACTAATACTAACAGAAGCGTTGAGAGAGTATCATTCAAAGGAGCCTATTCATTTATTACAGATTGGTGAATCTCTATTAATCAAGTCTCTGAAAATCTCCCTAGGTGGAAAGGAGCATTCCAGGTGCTGTTGACAACAACAGCAGTGGTAAAGGGCAGGAAGGGAACCTCATGGGTCCATGCCATGCCAGGCACTGCTAGTGGGTGCTAAAACCAGAAGAGGGATTTCCACACACCAAAACAGACGGAAGCTGAGTAGTTTCACCTGGCCAAGCCCACCGTCCCCAAAATTTCTTAGATTTCTCAGAAAGAAGACATTGTGTGGAAGGAAGGCTACACTCAGGACTGAGTGTGGCTCCCAGACTACGTAAAAGAAGAAGAGAACCGACGAGCACCAGAGTGCTTAGCAGGAAACCAGTGGTTTGAGAGCACAGGGCATAGTAGATATTTTTTACTTATGTGTCTGCTGACCCTCGGGTCCCACTAACACTGAAAACATAACAGCTAATAGAGTCATTACCACAGACTCTCCAAAGAACTGTGTTTCAATTCCTCACAGAACTTGTGAACAATTCTTGTGTAGATGTACAGGGGGATTTCAGGTCTGTAGTATTAGTGGAGAATTAAAAGCACTGTACATACTAACTGACCCTACCTGTCACATACTGAGACTGCTCACCAAGATAGGACAGGAGTCATGGTAATATAGACATATATTTGAATTATAGAGGTCAGGCATCTGTAAACCTAGTCCTCCATAGATGTGAACAAGAGGTACATGAGTTACATGTAACTGACAACCCTGAACAGACTTTTCAAAAGAAAAGGTGGGAAATAATTGAAGTTTGAGTAGGACTTATCACTGTTTGGACAAATCAGCCACGATTATTGCTTATAGAATCATCCAACTGGGTGAGAGAATAGAGAAATCACCCTCACTTGGTGGCCACACATTTTAAAGTTATAAAGACCGAGCTAGCACTCGATTGAAAATGGAAAAACTAGGTAGAACTGCAATAAGGGATAGCCCCAGAACTACTCTAGGTGTATTCTTCTTGATCACCATTTTAATTGGGCTGCAACTATTGTGGTTCTTAGAATAACCCCAGGAGTCAGAAAATAGTACACAGCCATAGAGAATCACTACTGCTATTCAAGTCACTCAGCAGATGGTAAGCATTAGTGATAATGCCTGAAGATGAATGTGTTTGACAATCATGTTCTGATAAAGAAACCAGAGAGCCAGATAGGGATTCAAATGTCTTAACTCAATGGCATTAAGAGATACATGTCAATTCCTTTCCGCAGACTTTAGGGTTTCAACATACTGCTACCTCTGTGTTTTTGCTTTACTTTACAGTTAGTTATAGTGTATGGTTAATGTGACTTCAATAATCATTTAGTTTGCCATTTGATGTATTGGACTTAGACAAAATCTTTTAGATTGTCTGAATCTATCTTTCTATTTTCCATTAATGTTACATTAGGTTTATATTAAAGTTCTGAAGTGTGTTGGTAATGACGCAGGGAAGAAAGTAGGTGATAGTTAATCTGCGATGATTAATGTTTTGGTTTTTTTTACTTTGTGATACACATTTTAAGTATTCAAAATCATTATTAATGGTCCTTATGTATACGTATGATTATTTTGATCACAGTAATTATTTTACAGAGTAAAAATTATTTTAGCTTTAATTGTCATTTGAAATCAAATATGTGGTATGCAAAATAAAATAATGTCATTTTTTTTCTGAGTAGTTATATTTCTGCCAGTCTAAGCATGGATATATAACCTTGTGATTATGAAGAATGGGCATAAAATTAAAGTTTTTGAAAAAGGGTTTATACTGGGTCTCTGCAAATTCATCAGCACGGTCTCGACCTGCTCCATGTGTAAAGTGCCCTGAGATAACTTTTGTTGTGATTTGGTGCTATATAAATAAAATGAAATTGAATTGAATCACTAATGGGTTGAGCTCAGTAGTTACCTGTATTGATTATGTAGTCTCTACAGTAACTCATGGGTAGAGCACCTTATACACCTGCAGCAGCTTTTCGAGAGGTTACAAGAAGCTGGTCTTGTAAATTTTCAAGTCTGAATTTGGAAAAGTAACCTTTCTTGGGCATCAGGTGGGTCAAGGAAAGGTGATGCCTTGTCGTGCAAAAGTGGAAGCCATCCTCAATCTTCCCCCACCAAACAGCCGACGGGAAGTTATGAGAGCGTTGGGTATGTGTGAATTCTATAGGCAAATTTGTACCTAACTTTGCTGCAGTTACTGAAACGCTGACTAACCTCCTTAAACCTGCAGTGCATAGCTTCAACATATAAATGAACATCTGTTCAAATTCAGGCCCTTATCATACAAGTTCACACAATGCTTATTAAGCCCACCACCACCAGATAAATCTCTGTATTTCACAGTATATCGAGTTTTTAAATCTCATGTCAGGCACAACATTCCCACGCTGTCTGTTCGGCCGTTAATCGATTTCCAAATGTTATAGGGCCAAGTGGAGTAAATTCTGATAGTGAAACAAGTCATTTTGTGAGGGTTGTGTTGTGCCCAAAGCAGTTTGTCCACCGTTTTACAGTTGCAACAATAGCTTATGGCCAGTGGTGTACTGGCCATCGGGCATACTGGTACAAATCCCAGTGGGCCATCAAAAGTTACATTTTTGGTCCGGTGGACTGTCAAACATATCAGTTTTTATCAGCCCTCTCTGTGTGCCTGTCATTCGGGGTGTACATGAGAGCGTGCTGCATGCCTGTGTCAGGCAATCACAGCCGAGCGCCCCCCATTACTCTCACTGCCAGAAGGGGAAGACAAAAGTCCTGCACTCGAGCTTTAAGAAAGATGCCAAGTTTGTTTGGACAGAAGCCTGTGAATGTGCTTTTGTAGGAGTAAAAGCCATAGTGGCAAGTGAACCTGTGTTGCTTGCTCCCAATTTTTATGCACCTTTCAAGCTTGCGGTGGATGCCTGCAACATTGGAGTGGGGGCAATACTCTTGCAAGTAGATGCAGCTGGACTGGATAGACCAGTTGCTTATTTCTCTAAGAAGCTAAACAAACATCAGAAGGCTTATTCAACCATCGAGAAGGAAGCTTTTGGTCTTCTCTTGGGGTCAAGCATTTTGAAGTGTATGGGTTTCACTCAGGTTGAGAGGTTGTGGTGTACACGAACCATAGTCCACTGGCCTTTTTAGCCAAGTTCAAAAGATCAAATCCAAGAGTGTTCAGGTGGGCACTAGTTTTACAGCCATACAGTCAGGTTGTACAGCACTCGGCAGAAAAGGATAATGTCTTGGCAGATGTGCTGTATGTCAGTAGGGGAGCCTACCTGAGCGTCCATCTAGGCAGTTTCAAGTTTAGTTTGCATACTCTTGTAGTGTTAATAAATCACAGATGTAATTGTTTAAGATTTGGGTTAGTTTGTATCTTTTTAAATTGAAATATACTTATGCAATGAGTACGGCTTAAAGCATGTCACAATGCTGGCCTGAATGTTTACGATGAAGTAGATTTATAATTAATGCTTAATATGAAGTGAAATCAAATGTGTAACAAGGATCACTATAAAATCTGGCTTCAGTTCCCTGCCTCTCCATCTGCCTCCCCATCACAAATTTCCCTTGTTTCCAAAATGTTAATACTCCTGGGTCAGTGTTTCCCTACAGGTTAGCACATTCTCCCATCAAGTTTGTTTTTATAAATCCCAACCTTTTTGTGGGAAGTGGCATACATATCTTTCAAGCACTGTTTTGTATAAACAAGGCCCTTCATGAATAATACTTACTCATAGGTCATCTGGTAGAACATTTTGCCAGAGTCTTCAAGTTACAAGGAATCAGCACTTACCCTAAACATCATTCACCGGATTTCAAGGGTTACAAGTAAATTGTCAATCTGGCAGTAAATGTACAGTATAGGCTACAGTGTGTCAGTTAATAAATGCTGCAGCTTCTTAAGACCAAGAAAAGTCTCGTCTGTTGCTTCCCCAGTTGGAAGGCCCCAATAGGTTAGCCTAACCTGACCAGGTTCACTTAAGGTCGACTGACCATTAACAGACCAGCTATTCTCACTTCGGTGTTAATCTCAGCCACTCTGGCTCAGAGAAATGTCTGGCTGCTATGTCCCAAGTTTCCTGAGAATCTATAATAATGCGTCATATTTTATCATTTCATATATTTTGTATCAAAAATCTTAATCTGTTAATGTAGTGGAGTATCAATAAAAAGTACCATAAGGAGTATAATATTCAAGTAGCCTCACTTGAGTAAATAAATTTAGTTTTTTTCACTGGCTGGTTCAGTGAGTAGTTCATGTCAGAGAAGCAGAAGAAAAACCTGGTAAATGACTGCAGTTATGGAACTCATCAACCTCCTTAATATCATATGGTGAAAAGTAACCAAGTACATTTACAGTTATGTGGTACATTTACTTTAATATTTCCATTTTATGCAACTGTATGCTTCTACTCCACTTTTACTAGGAGGGATTCAGTTTCCTCTATTTCAGAGGGAAACACTGTACTTGTCATTCTACTACATTTATCTGACAGCTTGTTGCTGATTACTTTACAGATTAAGATTTTACACACAAAATATATGATCAACAGAGGAAATATGATGCGTTATGATAGATTTAACTATCCAGCAGTATATAAAGCTGCTAAAATGAGCTCCACCTTGGACAGATGTTAAGTAACTGTAAGTCCATTGTGCTAATAATACTCTAATAATTTTTGAATGCAGGACTGTATTGTTAGTATGGTATTATTAGTTTAAAGATTTAAGTACTTTGTCTACCACCTCCGTCCTTTTTGTATTACAAACCTGTAAAGGTCACAAATGTACCTGGTAACAACAGAATGATATTAGTAGTGATATTGGTCAGTGGCTGCTGCTGATTAGCAAGCTACACCACAGAAATTTCTTATGAAGCTATGTGAGTCTTGTAACAATTAAGCTAGCTACGTCCCCACTATTGTAATATGCTAAACAAATATACTCTATCACAAATTACAACAACAAAGTCACTTTAACATATAAAATACATAAAATCAATTTTTACCCAAAAAATACACTTTTCCGAGTATTTCCTTAAATCGAGTTCCTCAAGTAATCATTTCAGTCTATTTGGAGACAAAGATACAATAAAGAAAACATTGCCTGTTGCTGTGTGAGTTATGTAAGAAAGAGTAATATTCTATATTAAAGACCTAGAATGTATTATTGAGCATATACCATGACCTCTCACCAGAGGAAAAGTAGTTGTGTTTTGTTTAGATCAGTTTCACCAGTGAAAGTTAACTGGTGGCATGAAGCAAACCTACTGTTGCTACCTGCACTTTATACCTTTTGCACTGATGACTAAAACTATGTTTGATGTTACATGATTTTACAAAACATCTGCCAACAAATTGGACATTTCCAATGGCCATGGTTCATGACAGTTGGTGTCAGAAAATTAAACCTAGAAGACAATGATAACAATAAGCACACATTGGTACTGTAAAATGATGAAGTATATTCTGTCATTTTTGGGATTATAAAGGACAATGAACAGCAACTTTCTTAACGCTCAAATGTCAGTGTTCTTGAATGCACCAATAGCTTTCAAATCAGTCCCTGCTCCCTACTGTATAACCATGCAATGAAAAGGTCAGATAGATTACCTATTTCAAGAATTCTATGCATGTTGATTTTAACAGTGCACTGAAATGTATAGAGCATAGGCTGCCTGGAAGGCAGGAAATCAATCTAAAAACCTGGAAAATACATTTGGTAAATAGGCAACAGAAATGTAGACTACACAATATGTGATTTGTAGTAAATAGTCTAAATATGTAAAGGCATGATTGTTTAATGTGTCCAGCGTCTCTGTTGTCCTCATTCCATCGCAGTCCATCAATGTTTTGTATCACGCATATATACCTCATATTGCTTTCAAGGTCTAAAAGCACAACAAAGCAAGAGTGGAAAACTCAATAATTTGACTGCATTCTAATCAAACCACAATATGAACCTTTTCTCAGGAAAGAAACCAGATGTGTCAATGCAAACCATTCTAACTCCATATAGCTCTACATGGAAAACCTTTCTAAATGCAAACTATTTAAGATCCCCCTAGGGACCAGTCCATGTCAACAGGAGAATGGGAAAAAGCATGGAGGGAGGGAGTGGCTTTATTGATGCCTTTGAAATATTCAAGAACAGAACTAATAGTGTGAAGCCTGGCTAACGGTCCCTAGAGGCTGCTGTACTCATTATACCCAAAATATGACACTATTAACAACATGCTCATGTTCACAAGCAACTGCAATGTGAGCAGCATTGGTCACATGCCATGGCCAATACTGTGATATCTACGTTGAGAACTTTTTATTTTGCATTACATAATGCTAGCTATTCTACTCTGCATGTTGCAGTGTAGCATGGATTTTGAGGATGCATACAATCAACATTCCTTAGCCGTTGTACACACATGAACCCATAGTTTAAAGCACTTTTAGATGGACAGAACAAAATCCTAATGTATTCTTCAAGACTAGGTAAGAATTCCTATAGGGTCATTAAAATCAAAAGGGTTTGTCTCCTGGGGTGTGCAAATGTGCTTAGTCAATTCTAAGCTACTATTTGGAATGCCTATTAGTTTATGAGATACATGTCTGGTACAAGTGGCAACTACTACGACTTGAAACTGAAGCCAATGCAGAAGTCCCTTAAAGTGCAATGTCTCTGACGGCCACTAGATGCTGGCTCCAAAAAATCCCTGGCTCCAATAGACTACCATTCAAAAAGCCTCAAGTTCTGTCTAGAAATACAATGTCAATAATTTTTTTTAACGTGTGTGCACCTCCTGTGTGTGCAAGTGTGCACCTCTGCACCTCTGCAAAAGGCAACACCCCACTCTCCTTATTTGGAAGGGTAGGACAAGACTGGTGCCAACCGTAAACTGCAACTCTGGGCTGCAAACCAACCCCAGTGCAAACCAAGTGCATATACAAGTCTGTGGTCTGGTATTCAGAGCTCATGGGAGTTTCCAACCCTGTTTCTCAGAAACTACTAGAAGTGAGTGGAAAAAATGATCCACATAAGAATCACTACTCTTATCTGCAGTGCAGCTCCTGGACAGATTTAATAACTTAATAATTAGCTGGACCAGAGAAATGGGAACTACATGCAGATGGTATTTGTGGACAACAACTCCACCTTCAACACCATCATCCCTTCCAACCGCTACAGGAAGCTCCAGGACCTGGGACTGGACAGTGTCATATGTTGACACTGGACTTCCTAAGAGCATCCACAGGTGGTCAGGATGGGAAAACAGACCTCGTCCACACTACACCTTCAGCCCGTCAAGGCTTTGTCCTCAGCCCCCTACTCTACTCCCTCTACACCAGCTCCAACACACTGGTGAAGTTTGCCAATGACACTGTGGTGGTAGGCCTGATCACCAACAATGACGAGAGGGCTTACCTGGAAGAGGTGGAGAACCTGACTGCTTGGTGTCAGGTCAACAACCTCTCCCTGAATGTTGCAAAAACCAAGGAGATGGTTGTTGACTTTGGGAGGAAGCAGGTGTATCTCAGGTAACTCGGGGTCCACCTCACAATGGACCTTTCCTATGGGGTGTGTTTTGTGCCAATGATTACCTAACTAAGCAGACATACGTGACGATGGTGCTAGCTTTCTCCTGAACCAACAAGCGCCGTGACCAATGACATTGCAAACATATGCTCCCTCACCGCTACGTCTGAAGAAACTCTTACTTGTTGTCATTATCCTATTAAAAAGCTGAAAAAAAGCGTGATAAACTGTCTTGGTGAATAAGTGAGGAACCATTATTAATTTTTAATTAATTATTAATTTTAATCACGGTGTAGCAGTTCATAGTCCAAATTCACCCATAGACCTGATTCTCACAATATCTTCCAAATACCTTTTTTGTTATTTGTAAGTGGACAAATTATATCAGACTTTCTGCACACTAAATGGCATCCATAAACCATCACTGGTGGTGAATTGTAAAATGTAATTTGTATACTTTTTTTTTAAGTGTTTACAGTGGGAAAAGTATCTTGCTCACAAATCTGCTTGGATCCTGACCTGCACAGCCACATTGAACACAAAAAAATTCAAAAACATAAAAAGCTAACAACAAATTAATGTCTTGGCTTTAGATTAATATATAAATAACTGTAGACACACATCCTTTGATCAGAAATTAAATTTTTATTCGTATACAATCCTTGACAGTGTATAATAAATGCACAGCGCTTCCAGGTATGAAAACTGAAGCCAATGTGGATATATGTGGGATTTCAAAGCTGCCCCCTCCCATCAAAAAATAAAAAAAATCAGGGTGCTGGGAGTGGTTGAATGGCCTTAAATCCCACCTCAACCTTCAGGCAAATAGTCTTGGACCTTCCTCAAAGCCTCCATGTAAATGTCTGTACCATAGACCTTGCTCGTGCAGAATGGATCAATGTTTGTTCGGAGCAGGGTCTCATAGGTGTCCTGTAGGTCAGAGGAAAGTGCAGGAACCTCAACAGGTGCCTGTGTATCAGGGGAAGGAGCCAGTCCATTCCAGTCGATTGCCCAAGTGGCAAAATCCATCTAATGACATAAAAACCATTATGGTTAAATTCTAATTCTTTAGCTGCTTGGAGACATGTCCTACCCTTTGAAAATATCTATAAATTATCCATCTTGAAATAGGAATGACAGATTAATAATAATAATCACCAATAGACTGTATATCTAAAGAGGAATCAGATTTTACATAATGCTATGAAACCCAGTCAACTCAAATATTATGCTTGCGTGATAAAGAAAATATAAGCCCTCTTTTATGTTATAAAAATAAGTATACTGTACATTTGATAACAAAGAAGTTGCATTTTGGTGCATCACTCTGCCTTCACTGTTAGATTATGTCTGTAGTATCACTTGTCCAAAAAGAGTCAATGTAGCATAGCTGTTATTAAAATACATGCAATTAATATATGTAATCAGCAGCTGTAATGAACTGTTTTGGATGACAACTTTACCTCATCATGTATCTGCTCCATATTCAAAAGCTGTCTTGCCACCCACAGCTACTGAGGGGATTTGTTACCCTCAGATGACATTGGATGTCTGTCCCATGTTTGTGTGGCACATAGGATATTTACATGTAATTGCCCACTTACTTAAATGTGTTATTTTTATATGTATGCACTTTATTTTGCATGTTTACAGACACCCCCCATTCAATTTCATACATTTCTATTTGAGTACAAAAGGCACGAGATATAAACTGTGAGTTTGCGCTGCCTTCTTCAGTTGGCAGTTAACACCTGAACGAGTAAAGCCACTGAGGATCAGCCGACTCACATTGTGTTTTCCATTTATTCTTTCAGGAGGGTAAATGCCATATAAGGATTTATACAGTTTGTCAGTAATGTAGGCTTTCTATTTAGTGTACCGTTATGTATTGTGTAATTTGTTAGAGGTATTTGCGCTAGCTTGGTATCCTAAACTGGGACGAGTTGGCACTAGCTTGCCGTTTACGATAAGTAATTATTTTCATATTACACCTGTCAAAACATCAAAACAAAACATTTGCCTGACTCCACTGATATATATGTATGTGTAGGATTTAATGTTAGATTGTTTTGTAGTTTATATTTTCTTTGTTTTAATCACTTTCTCCTAGCGTTTATTTTAAGTTTCAGTTTATAACGGTTAACAGAATGTAAACGGTTAGAGCCAGAGCCCGAACAGCTGATTAGCAGCACTGTAGTTTACCGTTGCCATAGCAACCAGGCAGTTCACGGGTTGTAATACATCACATGTAAACAAGAGGATGAATCAGAGAGATTATATCGTTAATGTAAATGTTGTGTGACTGAAGTTATAAGGGAATAAGATCATTTTTATACTGGAAATGACAAGAATTGTAGATAATAGACTGATATAGAATAAGCACTTTCAATGCCCTTGTATGGAATTGATCATTTTTAATAGCCTACTGTTATATATAACAGCCTATTTTATGTTTTTGTGCTTCTGTTAGCCTGTTGGTTTTAATTGGAAATATCTATTGAATGCATGGTTATTACCCTATTTTGAAATATTGAGATTTTGATATATTACTGTGGTTCTGATATGATATTGTTATTATTTTACATTTATAACAGCCAATTCTATGTTTATTGTGATTCTATTAGCCTATTGATTTTAAATGGAAATATCTAGTGAATTCATGATTACTGTATTTTTAAATATTGAAATTTTGATATAATACTGTGATTTTGATATTATATTGTTATAGTTTTATATTGCCATTTCTTTTGTTCCAACTAAGTTAAGTTGGCAGTTAACACCTGAACCAGTAAAGCCACTGAGGATCAGCCGACTCACATTGTGTTTTGCATTTATTCTTTCAGAATAAATCATTTCTAAAATATGTCACCCCTCTAACCAATCAACCAACCAATATGTTAGTCAGTCAATATGTTTTTTTTAATAAGGTTCAAAAGAGAATCAAAATTCATGCCCTATTACAACGGAGTCTTTACATCCAATATGCCTACTAACATACAACCACAGGGCCGATCTCCTCCTCCTCTCTCTCTCATCAAGAGCCGGTGCCAGTGGTGGTGGTGCACTCTCTCCCACATCTGTCAGCTCCACTGGCAAGGACACTGTCTAGGCCTTGGCATGGTCACAAAACCAAGTTTACTTTTTTATGTTTCAATTTTTTTATTTTACAATACTCACACAAAGAAATAACATAACTTACATCACAAACACAAACAATACATATATGTACACCTATACAAACATACATACATGTACATACATGTCAAGTACTATATGTAATTGTAGTACAAAAACAAATCACTTTTACAGCAATTTAAATTAAATACATCATTCTATAGAAGGAACTAAATAAAAAAGCCAGATAATATTAAGTTATCATAGAATAATCATAGCTTTATATCCCAAGTTTTTGATATTGTCAGGATCTCCCATTTATTTATAGCTAAGCTCTACTTTTCATAATTATCTTTTTCTGCAAATAATAATGTTTGAGAAATAATATGAAGGAGCTTATTTGGATTATCAAATATATAAAGTTTGCCAAGCACACAACAGTATTTAATAACATATTTTTATCATCTTTACATCCCAACCAATATTGAGAGGAGATAAAGGTAAACGGATTGCTTGTTCAGATAATCAATTTGCCACCTGCTGCCAAAAGGATGCAATAACTGGACAATACCAAAATAAATGCATAACATCCTCCTCATCATCACAAAATCTACAGATATTATCCTCAATTATTCTCCATGTCTTAAGCATTCTTCTTGTCAGTAATATCTTATAAAATGTTTTAACTGGAAAGCCCATAAATAAGTAGAGCAAGATGACCAATAAATACACCTAAAAAAAATTTTAACCAAGGAAGAGGAATATCAAACACATTTTTCCAATATATTTGAAAATGATATGAATGAGAAGTTATATTCTCAAAGGACATAAAGAAATGATACATATCAGAGTTGATTTTACATTTCCCCAACCATTTGTAATTTCTAATGCAAGGGCAATAAACACCTAAATTATCCTGAGAGTTTTTGATCGTAGTTCTCCATAATGATGGGATTGCAGACAATAGCTGCATATAGCAATTCCTTGTACATATATCCCCATATTTTGGAATTAAATTGTCATAGGTAAGCAAATCTTACACAAATCACACACACACCTAATTCATAATCAGATTTTATTGGATGTCATTTTGATTTCATTTGAATTACACAATGGTTGATTATGATTGGATTTAAAGGTCCAACATGTTGGAGTAGGCTTACCGTAATACCTGGCTTAGACATTACCACTTTATTACCATGACACCTGAAAGTGGGGGGACAAAACGTCTCGTTGTCCCCCCTTTTCTGGCACCAGTGCATGCCAGTAAGCCCACTGCCTGTTGCAGTTTAGCTCAGTAAGAGAAATTCATGGCAGAACTGTTGTATTGGATTGTATTAAAATGCACAGCTGTGACTAATAAAGTGGCCAGTGAGTGTATTGCTATGTCTCTTTTTACAAACTATTCCCATATTGTTCTGCATGCAGCTATCTACCTGCTGTAATTCTTAACATTTTGTTGGTCTCACATTGGTATCAGACAATAATGTGATTTGATTTGTCATCTTAAGTGTTGGATGCTGTAAAAAGCTTACTGTAAATTGTGAATATTAAGCCACATTAAATGCATTTGTTCCTGAATTTGAATTCTTTCTTTTTACTCGCTGTTCTCATCACAGCAGGGTGTCATGACGGAGCACTCTGGCTCAGTTTCCTGGCTTTAGGGTAATTAAGCCAATACAAGTCACGTGAAGCTCATTTTCTCCTGTTCAGCTTCAACTGGAGATTATTTGTACAGTTTTTGGCCACCCTTCAGATTCTGTAATGACGACAAATTATGATCACATGATCTTTTTATATCCCCCTGCATCTTGAATAAAACATTTTCTCATTGTTAATTTGTGTCATTGAGCTACAATTAGCCCTTGTTTTACTTTTTCAATCAAGACTCATGGCACCCTTCATCTGGTCATAAAAAATCCAAACGTGTCAATCAGTCCAATAGTGGCTCTCACATGACTGAAATAAATTTTTTCTCCCTCAAAGGGATTTTTTTTTTTTTTTTGCCTTGTTTTGTTGCTATTTTCACATGAAGACTTTTACAATCTCTCAGTGAAGGTTATTTTACATATCAGGGCACCAGCAGAAGCTGCTGTCCTCTCTATAAATCTGTTTAACACAGTAATAGACCGTGATAGCTAATGTATTCCTATCAACACACACACACACACACATAGACTGTATACAGCTGCTGACAGGCTGTTGTGCAGAGGAGCAGCGCCTCCTACAGTCAGAAAGTAAGTATCAGAGAGGCTGTGTGTCTCCTGTCATCCACATCCCCATTTATAGCAGTAAAACAACAGAGGTTATATTCAATGCTTCTTCGATGAAGAGAATAACTGGTGCATGGAGTGTATGTTCAGACTGTCTTCTTCTGCCAAAAAATTAATTCAGCCACTATGTTGCTCTGGATCTGTATATTTTAGCCATTACAGGGCAAAATTTCTTTAAAGATTCCCTCCAGACATGTATTAAGACATACAAAAATACTCTGCTTGGAACAATAATGTGTGTCTGACATGGTTTTTCCAGAAAGAAAGTATAATTACCACATTAAAATCCTTAAAATCACAGCTACTTCTTCTCCCTATAGATTTCCAGAATCTATAAATATGTAAATATATTTCATCTCAGAAATTTTCCTGCTGCACACCATAGGCACCTGAGCAATAGAGCAAGTGAAGCAAATGCATCCCTATTATTCAATTAGGGGGAGCAAAATTATGGTTTTGCTACCCCACTTTTTGTCTTTTAAAAATAAACCCGTCATAATACAGTCCCCACAATCAGGTGATTATATTTAAGCAGCCTATATCAATAATCATTAACATTTTCAGCAACTGACAAAAACAGTAGTAAAAAACTTTTTGGACCACCCTTTAAATTGGTTCAGTTGAACTCATTGCTGATCGTTGGCCACAGCATGCTTTGGCTGTCAATCACAGTCTGTCAATCCACAGAGGAATCTGACTGTTTACAAAGGTGGGAAACATGCCATTTAGCTTAACTGCGATCATCAACTGAAAATAGAACATAGGAAAAGTTAGGCTAGCATATGTTGAATGAACCTGCTTGGCCCACTGAATCCAGCCAAACTTTAAATTAGCTAAAAGTTGCCACACGTCCATTTTCTCATGCAGTAAAAAACAAATTCATAACTGATAACATTGCAGCACGAAAAGAGGACACTCACAGCACACAGACAGACAAGACAGAGCAGCAACAGCAGCACCGAGTTATTCAGACCATCAGGGGAAAAGTGGGAAATATACTCAAATCTATTATATTGTAATTTATTCCTATGCATGCTGCTCAGAGTCAGCAGCTCTTCTGGCAACAGCACAGCATCTCTCTCCTCTTGCACTGTGCACACACAGGCAAGGGGTGATTCTTGGTTTTCAAAACACCCTCAATCTAACTAATCTAGACTAGTGCATGTGGCTGTTTCTTGACTTAATCCAAGAGGTACCTATATATGAAGGTCATCCTAATGTCATCCTGCAGGTGCAAAGCTGATGCTCAAAATACTGTACATTGACTTGCACTATGGTTATCTCTTACTACACAGGCTACACATTTTTCCTTAAGAAATTAAACAGCCATCACTCTGTGAATAGCAATTATTCATTCCAGCTCCACAGCTGTAGAAGGATAACTGTAACTGAGTTATGACTTCTGTCTCTTTCAGTTTTACATATCTTCCAGCTGCGCCACTCAAACACAAAATCTGTGGGAGAGAACTAATTCTGCTCAGCCTCTGGCCATTCATCTTGACTCAACGTTAATTATTTCTGCCATTGTAGAAATGTTCACTCATGCCTCCACTGTGAATCAAGGTGGTCCAATAATTCAAAGTGTCGCTGTGTGCTTCAGGAATCAGGTTTAACAGAGACGGCACAGGACTGCTTGCCCACCGCCACACCGTCATTTTGCTTTTTTTATAGAAGTAAAACCCATTTAGTTCATTTTTGGCGTATCAGCGCCCACGTTCATTAAATAAAGAACTATAATTTGTAAAATACTGAGTGTGTTATCAATACTTAGTCGGACGACGGACGCTACAATTATAAACTGAAAGTGTCTGCTCTGTGACAGTCTGCTGCAGCAGGATAGTCGCAGTACGGAGTAGCGGGGTGAGATACAACACGTGATAACACATCACGATAACACACGTGATGCTAGCTGTTAGTGAGCAGCTGCTCTCATGTCTCCCCAGGTCTCGGTGCTTGTTTTCAGCAGAAACTCTCCCGCTCTCTGGCTGCTCAGCCTGCTTTCAGATAGTAGGCAGGTTACTCTGGGAGCTGCAGCCTCACCGTCACACACACACACTCTCTCGCTCTCTCTCTCTCTGTCTCTCTCTCTCTCGACTGCACACTTGCTATGAACCGAGCTATTCCTTAAAGGACCTACGCTACATTTTTAGTTTAGAAACCATCTTAAAATACTTGCAATACACTGGCAGAAACCCTTGGAAAGTTGGCCTGGAAAGTGGCCTGGAGGGATCCTGCCATTATGAAAATCTTCATTTTCATTAGATGTGAGCTAAAATCAAGACATAATTAAAACTTAAATACAAATGTCCAGTCTGTTATTTAATTTCCCACTTTGGGTTGCACTGCCTGCCAGTTTGAAAATAACAAAAAATTACATTCAGTTTAATTACCATTATATTGTATATTGTGTTTTCTATATAAAAATATATCAAAATTATTCATCATATTATTTTATCTTGACAATAATTATGCATTTTCTTGACTTGAAAATGAAAATTGGAATTAAAATGTTTTTTGTGTTTTTTGTTTGTTTGTTGTTGTTTTTTATCTGAAATGTGAACAAAAATCTAAGTCTTCTGCTCTCTGTGGCTGATGTGATCTGATGGCTACAGTAGCTTGGAAAACAGTGACATTGGGCACTGAATTTGATGAATTTGATCATTTTAGTTTGTTTATCAGACCACAAATGAGACAAGACTTAGCTAGCTAGCATGCTATTGCCTAAGTGGGTGTCTGGTGTTGAGTAATGGGAGACATTAATTCTGAAGGACTATGACTGAGCTGAACAGAGAAGCCTAAAGAAAGATTTGCATTAAAAATTGACATTGAATTTTTTTTTGCCCTAGGATGGTGACAGAATGACCCACCCTTCTCTGCCTCATTCTGCCTCTGACTGGCTAGTACTTGTTGCCTTTGTTGGTTAGGTTGGTTAGGTTTGGGTTGCATGCTCAGCATGCTGAGCATGCTCACCAGAGACTTCCACTGGCTGAGACAGCTAACTTCCGGTTTAGCCCTCTGGCTGACTAGAATCGGAATAAATCAATTAATTAAATGAAGCTCTCAAATTCTGATAGTGAAATTAGCCATTTCGCGGGAGTTGTGATGCTCAAAAAAATGTATCCACCGTTTTATAGCTGCTCCTTTTCCCATGATTGTGTGCGGGAAAAATGCTTTTTGGGCCCGTCAGACCCAGGAGTTGTAATTCCACGGTTTGACCACTATGTCAAATTGGCTTCAAAGCCCAGCCCAATTCCTGGGGGCTTGGTCGCAGGGGGCTGGAGCCTATCTCAGCATGCACTGTGTTAAGAGGCAAGCTACAGATCGCCAGTCTATCACAGATGGACAGACAGCTATTAAGCCATGCAGGTATTGGGGGGAAACTTTCAATTCATTTCTGTGCACAGGCTAAAAATGTAATGTTTACACAAATGATTTATTCTAGGGAACAATTTATTGAGTCATGTACCCAAACTATTAATTTGAGGAATTTGGTCATTGGTACACATTAACTATTAATATGCTCTTTTGAATTTATAATTCATGCCCGCATATTATTAGAATGTACTCAGAAATAACTACGTCTGCCCCCTCCCCTCTTCATCACTTTGAGGGGACAAATGGAATGAATTAAGTAATTTTAAGTTACAAATTATTAATTCACATTCCATGCATGTGTCAATACACTCAGCCTGTAAAGTGGATTCTGATTACAGTGGACACCACTCCAACATTCTGTCCTCTTTGACTAGATACCATATATATTTTAATATGTGTATAATATATATGTTGTATCACTTATAATGTGCTCTCCAGTCAACATTTGGCATGTGTAGTGTCTGGAGAGTATGGCATTTACTTTTTGATGAATTTTAGACATTCTAACACCTCTAACATACAGTGTTATTGTTCTTCAATAAACTATGGAGCCAAAAAGTGTTCAATATTGAATAGATAAAATGTCATTGTGAAATAAATACAGACAAAACATAATATAATCATGAAACTGTTTTAAAAAACAGGTACACAAGGTAGAAAACTATACTTACTGTACAAAAAAGAAAAAAAAACAAATAAATATATATACATAAAAATAGCAAAAACTCTCAATAAAAAAAATAAAATAAAACATACATATATTCATGTATGTGACAACTTAAAATGGATTCTAAAGGAGACTGAAGAGCAGTGCAATGAAGCTGAGATTAGTGTGACATGTGAATAAGGCTGCTCAGTTATCTGACTGCTGAATTTGGAGCTGTTTAATAGCTCCACTGTTGAGACAAGTCAACAAAGCATTACAATAATCAAGGCAGACAAGTTGCTAAATATGATAACTTATTTCATACCATACTTATTTGTTTTATTTTTAACACTATGGGGCTCCATACAGTTTTTTTCTTATTATGGATGTCTCTGTATGGAGCTCTATTAACTGGCTGCCTTGAAAGCTACCAGTCCCAAGTAGAATTTTGTACTTGCAGGGAAAAAAAGGAACTGGGGGAAAGGCTTTTTATTAAGAAAAAATATACAATATAATTTAAAAAAGATTGTGATAAAAATCAAAATTTTCAAATTTCAAAAATTAACAAAATTATTAACAAAATTATTAACAAAATAACAAAAAATACAATTTCCATAATTGTATAATAGCATAACATCATAATTTCCATACTGCTCATATCATTATTCATATCTTATTTCAGTGATCTTTGTTTGTCAGGGTCCAGGCTCATGTTTTTTTTTTCACACTGACAAACCATTTGGCATCAGATTTGTCTCCATACTGCCAAAATGTCTATCCTTACTTAAATAAAAGTAGCAACACAATAATGTTAAATACTGCACTACAAATATAAGTGCTGTATTCAAATTCAAAAGTTACTTAAAGACAATACCTGTATGTTTGTAAGTTTTAGCTTCTTAACTACACATCATCTATACCAAGCCAATAGATGACTGGAATGGAAAGAAAAGCAGCAGCATGGTTTGCAAAATGGTTAACTGTCATGTAAAGTTAAAAACCATGATTTGAGTAAAAGGCTAAAACATGCATACCAGTGGAGTCATTATCAGCAAAATGTATTTGATTATCAAAGTAAAACTACTCATTATGCAGAATGACCTGCATGCAGAAAGTTAATGTTATATTATTATTACTGATTCATTGTAATGTTGTATGTGGGGAAGAGTGAGCTGATTTTAACTGCTTTATTTAGTTTTGGGTACGGTAAAAAATGGAAATGTCATATCAAAATTTAATCTGAAAAGTTCATTAGTAGTTATAGCTGTCAAATAAATGTAACATTTAAGCCTCTGACATGTAGATGAGTGTACAGTAAGTATAAAGAGGCATTAAATGTTAATCCTAAAGTAAAGTACAGAACTTGAGTAAATGTTCTTAGTTACATCCTACTGCTGTTATTTGTTAAAAAAAACACACTCACTGATGATATTCAGACAACTGTTTATTAGAAAGCAGATTGTCAGTGGTTAGCATGTCACTTCCACAGGTTTGGATAAGTTGCCGTTTTCGTGCTTTTGTCACAAGTTCAGTCTTTCACACAGCGCTGAGATCCAGGAAGTCATTTCACACACAAGCGTGAGTAAATCAATACATGGGTCAATTTTTCTAATTTAGAAAACACACCAGACATTTGGGATGTTATTTTCTTTCTTCTCTGTCACCACAAAATTCTTAGTCATCATACAGGCAAACATATAAAATGACCAATGTACAGTCTGTAACACTAGATTACACTGGTTAAAAATGATATGATAAACTTTCTGCTCTACACATAGCACCAAGCAGCATCAAGATGAAAGTTAACTCAGATGTTTTAGTTGCAGTTGCACAGACAGTCCACATGGGGGTGATAGTGTCCCACCACTCTGTTAATCATGGTGAGGTCATAAAAGGGTGTCCTGGAGGCTCAGTGGGTTAAGGTGCAAATCAGCTGTGAGTGAAATGTAGAATTCAAGTGTGGCATAAAACCTTGTTAACTGTCCTCTCCTACTGTTTCTGAATCTGTCTTTAAAAACAATATGCTCATAATGCAGACCCCAAGATCTATTCAAATGCTTTCATTGTTACTTTCACCAGGCTTTCTTGTTCAGTCTCTCCTGCTTAATGTCTAAAATACTCACATTAGTGCTTCATTTTCTCTATATAGAGTTCTTGTGCTTGAATTTTCTCAAATTCCCAATCAAGAGTGCCCAGTTTTAAATCATATATGCCATGTTCTCTTCAAGTCTTCAAGTTTACACTAAAAAACATTAGTGTTTTCCTCCATTCTGAGCAATATAAAAATCTGCAGAGAACTGAAGTGTATTCCAGATAGTTACTCCAGTACAGACTGATATGAGAAGTTGCTGGTGTGGTGCAATCATGACTTCCAGGATGCTCCAAAACCTCTCAGCCACTAAAGGAAAACTACAGTTTGTTACAACTTGGGTTTTATTGTTTTATCTCTGGCCATCAAGTCTATCTGTTATAATCGACGATCAGACAGGTCAGAAACAAACCAACAAGTTAGCCAAACTTATTTGGAAGAGAGAACAAAGGTGTAACATTATCACTCAATCTGTTTGTTGTAAACGTCCATCGGTTTACAGACCAACTCCCTGCTTCAACTTTGACCTACGGTACTTACTGTATGTCCTCACAGTTTTTCTGTTCAATGAGGGATTATTAGCAACATTTCAGGTGTTTCACTTTCAGTTTGACCTCAAAATTAAAGTTTAGATCATCTGAATAAACTGTTGGCTTGTTTGCAACCTTTCTGATCGTCTGACTGCTCATGTTTCTTGGGTTAGAGTTAGAAATGATTGCCAAACTGTAATTAACAGGAATTATCCTTTAATATATATTATGTGAATTGTAATAAATGGGCCTAAACATGCACAACAGGTGTAATTCTTTTATGAGCTTCTGCACTGATACCATCCAGTCATAAAAAGGGAAGGTCTTCCTCCGCGGCCTTGATTCACCTCCCCTCGTGATGACTTTGACTTGACCTAAAAACACAGTCTGCATGCTTTATCTCATTTCCATGTCACGCCTGATACAGCTTTTTAACAAAACAATCTCAACTCAAGGCAACTACCTCCAACTCCAATTTCCAAGTTCCAAGTTTCCTTGGTCAAGAATAAACCTCCAGGTTTAACTTTCAAGTGGACCTTCAGTTGAGATTGTTTTGTCAAACTACTGTTTATAAGATAAGATGATAGTTTCCTTGACGGTGGAGAGGAGGTGAAATGTCATGAATGTGACAAAACAGGAAAGCTTGGGCAAAATCTCAGAAAACTCTGCCCATTCCCCAATTCACCTACACCTCCTGCAATGACAGCAGACAATCACATGATGAGGACACACCTCAGAATGAGCTCCATGTCTGTCTTTGACGTACACTTTGACTGTAAGCGTGTCAGCTGTCAGTGAGCTGTAGCAGGTTACTGGGCTGGTGTGCAGCGGTGACTCTTGTAGGTGCCCAGGTGGCGGAAGCTGCGTCCACACTGCTGGCAGCAGTAGGGCGTGGCACCGCTGTGGATCCTCTGGTGGGTGTACAGGTTCCCCAGCTCCTTAAAGCGCCGGCCGCACTGCGGACAGGCGTATGGGCTCTCGCCGGTGTGCACCCGCTGGTGTCTCTTGAGTCCAGAGAGCACTGAGAAGCCTTTCCCGCATTGGGGGCAAGGGAAGGGGCTCTGGGCGCCGCTGTGGACCAGCCTGTGGCTTTTTAACCGAGCTGCGTGGCGGAACCTCTCCCCACACTCTGGACACATGAAGGGCTTCTCCCCGGTGTGGATACGCTGGTGCTGCCGCAGGTTGCCCAGGTAGTTAAAATGGCGGCCGCAGTCCCCACACTCATACCCTCCCTCGATTTTAATCTCCTTTTTCACAGCCCCCCCTCGCCGACTGATGCCCAAACCAGCCCCTGGTCCTGTGCCGCCCTCATTCTGCCCCCCTCCACCCCTCCTGGAGTCACTGCTGCCGTCCCCCATGGTGGGTGCAGCTGCAGAGGTGGACTGCAGCGCCTGCAGAGCTTGGACGCCAGTTGTGTCTGAATGTATCAGTTTAACATGTTCTTCCAAGAACACAGAGTCAGGGCAGAAAGTTCCACACAGAGAGCAGATGTAGGTGTGGCTGGGGAACTGCTGGCCTGAAACCACAGACATACAACATTTGATTAGCCACTAACAGCACATTCAAGTTCAACCTATGGCAAACTTCTAGGTTTGTCATCCAGACTGACTTTACAGAGAGTTATGTGCTGTAATTATTTCTTGACAGACAACAGCCAGATGGTAATGACTTTGCAGAGTCTTGTTGTCATTGTGGGGTTGCCAGGCAACTGGTGGAGACGAAGCACAGAAGTACTGGTTGGAGGGATTAACTTGTTCATTAAGAAATATTTACAGTATGCAACTCCACCAAAGACTGCCACTCTAGTGGTAGACTTTTGCTGCAGCTTGTGTTATTGTCAGCATTTGTTTTTGTATTTTTTACTTGTGTATTATTTCCAAATGTGTTTTATGTGTTTTTGTTCAAGATTGTGCACAGAGATGTATATTACGAGGCCTAATGGACTCCTAGTTTTTCTGGAGCTTGTTACCTTCTTTGGGCTGGGGAATCATTCCAGCAGGAGCTGTGAACAGCTGATTGCTCTCTAATTAAAAGTAGAAGTAATTTCCCATCTGGATTAATAAAGTGTCTATCTATCTATCTAAAACCACAAAATGTTGCTTTTGCATTTCTGTTTGTCTTTAAAAATATACAACATGTTAGTGACTTTTAGTGGTGTTTGTGTATTTTTGGACTTTGGGCAGAGCCAGGCTAGCTGAGTCAGCTAGTAACAGCTTGAACCAGCAACAGACTCAGAGTGGTCTGTGCAGACAGCTGTATTGATTAAAATGGAAGCGTATCTGTTCCATCAGACAGGCGTGAGACGGATGACTGAAAAACGCAGCTGAAACTCTTTCAGTGTAGGTGTTGTTGTTGTATGTATTGTTGTTGTAGGGCTGCAACTAACAATTATTATCATTGTTGGTTAATCGTTATGTCTATAAAATGTCAGAAAGTTATGAAAAATGCCTGTTATAATTTCTTCATATATCTTTTTTGTTTGTCCAACAGTCCCAATCCCAAAGTTTATCAGTTTACATGTATAGTACGAGTCAAAAGTTTGGACACACTACTTATTCAAGCATTTTCTTTATTTTTTCTACTACTACTACTACAACAATGTTGAACAATACTGAAGACATCAAAGACGACCTCATGAAGCTGGTTGAGAAAACGCCAATCTGTTGCAAAACTAACATCAACGCAAAAAGTGGCTACTTTGAGGAATCTAAAATATGAAACGTATTTTAGTTTAACACTTTTTTGTTTACTACATGATTCTATATGTGTTATTTTATAGTTTTGATTCAGTATTGTTCTACAATGTAGAAACTAGTAAAAATAAAGAAACACCCTTGAATGAGTAGGTGTGTCCAAAATTTGACTGGTACTCTATGACAAAGAAAACATGAAATTATCACATATGAGGCTGAGAGAGAGATTGAAACCAGCAAATATTTGGGCATTTTTGATTAAATAATTACTATAACCATTATTTGATTATCAAAATAGTTGGCGATTAATTCGATCAACTAAACAATTAATCGATTAATTGTCGTTGCAGCTCTATACTGTAGTACAGCTGAAAGGTAGTGTGATGTCTCTCTCTGAGTACAGATCTTTAAACTGAACTGAAGGAAACAATTGGAATGGGGAAAAGAGCTTAAAAAGAAACATCTTACAACCACAATCAGACCAGCTGTCTCCGTCCTAATATTTTCAACCTGTATCCAGGGATGAATAAATGAATATCCAGCAAAACACTTCACATACAGACCCTTTCCAAAAAATTAGAATATCATAGAAAAGTTTACTTATTTCCATAATTCCATTAAAAAGGTTCAACTTTCATAGATTATAGATTCAGGGCCCACAATTCAAATGATTTCAACTATTTATTTGTTTATTTTTACATAATTTGGGCTTCCAGCTCATAAAACCCACGAAAACAGGAATTCAAAAAATTTGAATACTGTGAAGAAATCAGCCCAAATTTTGCAGGGCATGAATGTTTTAAACTGAGTGTCACACACTAATCATCTACTAAACTGAAAGCACCTGCACAGGTTCCCCCCAGTGTCATTAAATTGCTTCAGTTTGGTTCAATTGTCTCAGTTCGGTTCAATATGGGGAAGAGTGCAGACTTGACAACTGGCCAGAAGACCATCATTGATACCCTCCATAGAGTGGGTAAGCCACAAAAGTTCATAGCTAAGGAGGCTGGCTGTTCACAGAGTGCTGTGTCCAGGCATATCAATGGAAAGTCTAGTGGAAGGGCAAAATGTGGCAGGAGAAGATGCACCAGCATAAGAGATGACCGTGGGCTTCAGCGGATTATCAAACAGAGAAGATTCAAGAATCTGGCAGAGATCCAGAAAGAGTGGAATGAGGCGGGAGTCACAGCTTCAAAAACCACCACATTCAGACGCATCTGGGAGATGGGCTACAACTGTCGTGTTCCTTGGGTCAAGCCACTTCTGAGCCCAAGCCAACGTAGGAAGCGTCTCAACTGGGCCAAGGAGAAGAAAGACTGGACTGTTGGCCAGTGGTCCAAGTTCCTCTTTTCTGATGAAAGTAAAGTGTGCCTTTCATTCGGGAATCAAGGTCCAAGGGTTTGGAGGAAGACAGGTGAGGAACAGAACCCAAGCTGCTTGAGGAAGTGTGAAATATCCACAGTCAGTCATGATTTGGGGTGCAATCTCCGGTGCGGGTGTTGGTAAACTCTGCTTTCTTAAATCCAAGGTCACCGCAACAGTCTACCAGAATGTTCTAGAGGACTTCATGATTCCTTCTGCTGAGGATCTGTATGGAGATGCAGATTTCATCTTCCAACAGGACCTGGCCCCTGCCCATACCGCCAGAAGCACCAAAACCTGGTTTAATGCCCATGCCATCACAGTGCTTGACTGGCCAGCCAACTCGCCAGACCTAAACCTCTTTGAGAATCTATGGGGTATTATCAAGAGGAAAATGAGGGGCACCAGACCTAAAAACATAGAAGAGCTGACAGCAAGCATCAAGGAAATCTGGGCTTCCATAACTCCCACGCAATGCCACAGGCTGATTGCCTCGATGCACCGTGGCATCGAGGCAGTGATTAAGGCAAAGGGATTCCCAACCAAGTATTGAACATTGACATATCGTTTAGAAAGTACCATAGTTTGATTGATTTGATGTGATCCTAATTTTTTTTTTCCTGCAAAAACTGAGAAGTAAATGGTGATTTCTTCACAGTATTCTAATTTTTTTAAATTCCTGTTTTCGTGGGTTTTATGAGGTGGAAGCCCAAATTATGTAAAAATAAACAAATAAATACTTGAAATCGTTTAAATTGTGGGCCCTGAATCTATAATCTATGAAAGTTTAACTTTTTTAATGGAATTATGGAAATGAATAAAGTCTTCCATGATATTCTAATTTTTTGGAAAGGGTCTGTACATCCCAACTTTACATCTTGTCATTCACACAAACATGCAGCTCATTCTGTAAACATCCTGTCATGTGTGAATAAAGCTGTGAGGAACATTAACATAAAAGTTTGGCTTCTTTTGTTAAATTAAAAGAAAAGGCTAGAAGAAAGAAATAAGAAACAGTATTGTTTTGGTGTGTGTACAGAAACTCTGGTATCTTTTCAAACAATACCCAGGCATGCAAAGAAGTTTCTAGGATTATATTTCTTTGAGTTAAACATGTTAGTTCGCATTGCTCACTCAAATGTTAAAAAGTGTAAATTTTTTTTTTTTTAGTTCAGCCAAAAGTGTAGGTGAGTGTGAAGCTGATATAAAATATTTTCAAATACTAAGTACTATTCCTCAATAAAAACAAGTCAACATAATGATCTGGAGATATTTGGAGCTTGTTCAGCAGATCAGTTAGAAATACTGCAGAGAGGAAGAGTACAAGCAGAAACTGCCACAGTGATGATGTTTGATGAAGGGCTGCAGACAACAGGCAAACAGCACATCTCCAACAGGTAGTCTGAACAACTTCTGGCTTGTTTATTATTAATTTATCATTTATTATTGTTTATTTTACTTAATGTTCTAAATAAATAACAATGTTGAAATTGAGAAGTTCGAACTTATTTTTTACAACTGAAATTACATTTTTGTTACCAATACCGGTATCGGTTCAAATGTGAACGGTACCCTGATAGCTACATGGTCATTGTAATGTACATGGTGACATTACACCAACATCTATCAGTCTTTCAAATTTATTAAACTTTCAGTCTTGATTTTGTAGTTCTGACCCTCATTTCTTCCCCTTCTGCCCATTCCTACCCACCTGCCTCGGGCCTGTCTGTGCTGCCCTCCAGGGGACTCCCACCCTCCCCTGGAGAGCTCTGGGGCTCCATGGAGAAGTCAGGGGGCTGGACATGTGAGAGCGAGGCCTGGGTCTGGTCCAGCCCACCCCCCTCTCTCCTCGACGACTCATCTTCATCATCATCATCATCTTCTTCTTCTTCTTCTTCTTCTGTCTCACCAGTCGGGGTGTTGTCACTCTCTGGCTCCTTCATGACTGGGAAAATAAAAGAGGAAAACATGAACTCCAGGCAGACAGCAGACAGTCCATGCCATATCAACTAAATGACTGCAGATACCAACAGATATTGATTGATAGATTACATGTGAATTGTGACTTTATGAGCTGTTCATATTATACTTTATATAAATAAAGGAACAAGTATGAACAGGAAGGAAATTGTGCCAAATTGCCTGAATTTGATGTTCCTGTTTTCCAATCATATCAGATACTTATCCTCCTTATTGGCAGCATATGGGAGCTCATTGCTACCAGCAAAAAAAAAAAAAAAAACTGATGAAAAGTCGGGAGTGATAAAACTCATTTTAAAAGAGTACTCCTTTGATTAACCATTGCACTCTATATCATCTTTTTATTCCATGCACTCTTCTTCCTTCTTAAAACCCTACGCTACTCACAATGCAACTTGACTGTTTTATAAGATTTCATACAGCTCCTTTTTTTTTCACATCTCGGGCCATATTCAGACCAAAATCGGGTGGTGCGGCGAAAATGCCAGTCCCCCATTTATTTGAATGGGGGTAGTGTGTTTAGGCTGCAGGCATTTTGGCTGCAGCAGTGCCGCACCAACTTTTAAAGAACCGCAACCCAATGTCACTGACTAAAGGCTGCGGTGGCCAATCACAGCCGGTGAGCAGACTGATCAGAACTAAAGGATAAAATAACTATTACAATATAATTTGCACAAAAGGTCCCACTTTTTTTCTTTTCTAGTGGTAATGTGCTGCTCTGATTAGTTACTGCAAAGCGAGCGCATGATGTGATGATCGGTCAGTCTTTATTGCTCTTTCTCTCTATGTGTTTATGTTGTCAAACCTCTTCCACACTACCAACACATACATAGTCACGACATAAATACATAAACACGTTGCGATATCATGATATGACAATTATGGAATTATGCTGGTGAACGATATGATTTGCGACAAGCCCATAGTTTACAGGTGTGCATTTTTAAGCTGTTTCTTATCATGTATATATGAAAGAACATGTATTAACTCGTGCCAAATTCTGTGAATTTACTTCAGAACACACACAAGACATGGCGGCATCTTGATGCGCATCAGGGCATGTATACAGCGCTATCCTATTTCCCAGCATCAACGTGCATGCCCATCAGAAGAGCAGCAGTTTTCTCCCATTTGCTCTCTGATCCACACATTCTGGTTACTGTACCCCAACTGCTTCTTCTAGATGCACATATATAGACAAATTCATTGCACTCTCAAACACCGCCATCAAAAAACTGAAAGAGTAGCCAGCTTATGGAAGCTCATCATCAGCCCCATGTAGGTAGACCGTTCAGTCTTTGGTGGTCCCTGGTTGGTCCATTTACTGCTCAGAATGTGATGGAATTAATGGAGATTTCTAAAAGTAAAACTGATTTCATGGAGAAGAGGCTTGAGGATTTTACTTTTTTCCCAAAGTGTCAATTTGTTGTTGTAGCAGCTGATAACAGCACAGAACAGCAGTCTGTTAAAACTGAACTATAGTTTGTTGAAAAGTTTAAATTTGATAGATCATAGTCTGGCATTTGATGACTATAATTTCAAGATGGGTGCCACCATAGTGATGGCAGCTTGTGTACTTAAGCCTACAACACAGATTTGTTTAGAGCGTGTCATGACATACTTATCTTGTAATTTCTTTAAAGTTCAGAATTTTAACTTAGTATTTCATAATTTTGATTTATGAGAAGTATTTTCATTTTTTCATTCCTAATGTTTTGTTTGTTTTTAGGCTTCCATACACACACACACACACACACACACACACACACACACACACACACAGTGCATGTCTTCTCAGTGCATGTGTAGAAACACCTCTGTAACCTCATACAAACCTTATCTCACTCTCTGTGTTTACCTTTCAGGTCTGAAGAATACTCCATTGGTGCTATCCATTCATAGTCATAGATGCGTTTGCTGCCAGAGGGGAGCATACTGAAGATGTCGTCTGTGGCGGACTCGGAGTCTCCTTGTCCAGGCCCGGAGCCAGCCATCCCGCTGTCCGGCCACAGGTTGAGGGAGTGCGGATCTGGCTCTTGGCGAGCCTCCCTGTCGCCGCTGGCTTGGCTGCTCTGGTCTCCGTCCATATCTGCACACCCCCTCGAGTTCTTGTCTTTCATGAGATAGTCACAAATAGCATCTATGTTCTCCTTTTTCACCCCGGGCATGACAGCTTTGGCTCTCCGGGGGTCAGCGCTGTTGTGCTTGGTGCCGGAGCTGAGGTCGGGCTTCCTGAAGCCAGCCTCTGAAGACGGCTCCATGCTGGTAACGCCGGTGAAAGGGTCCCTACCATCCCTCTGGACTGTATCCAGCCTCGCTTTTAACACCTCAATTTCTTCGGTTTTCTCGCGTAGCTCCATTTTCAAGACTCGTACCCTGATGCTGACCATTTTGCGGATCTCAGACAGCGCTGTCTCCAGCACCACGGTGATGTTTCTGCCGAGTTGCTCGGTGATGTCGTTGACCGAGCAGAGCAGCTCCTCGTCGGGCTCCAGCTCCAGGAAATCGGCGTCGGCTCGGTTCGCTGATCCGGGAGGCTCCATGAAGGCGCCGTGGAGTTCAGGAGACAGGTTCGTGTCAGCGAAACTGTGATTTCTTTTGCGACTCATAGATTAGCTCGGCTAATGAGCTGTTTTTAGAAGAGTTTTGCTAGCTAGAAGCTACCCAGCAGGCTAATGTTTGGGTGATGCTCAAAGACAGTAACTGCTAGTTAAGTTTGTCAGAGTTAGCATGAGTACTATCGGATGTAAAAGGAGTGTGCCTTCAAAACAAAAGCATTATCATGTCGAACAACTGCCTGAACACAGACGATCGCCAAATAGAGTTTTCTTTTGAAAGCAAGAAATGGAAAAACCGTCGTTGTTATTAATTTACTTGACAGATTTCAGGAAACGCTCAGCAGAGTTCCAATAATGGCTAAATTCGTTTAGAGTTTAGAGCAGCATTTATACATAGCGCCCTCTAAAGTATGCAGCAAGAAACGAATTGTGATAATAATATGGTACCACATTCTAGTAAGGCACCCTTTATAACGGATTTATCACATTTAACTAATGGCTTTGTTAACAGTTAATATATAATTTACTTGATATGTTTTATAGATGAGTTATAAGCCATAAATAAGGACTAAAACTTGGTTGCCAGGTAATGAAAACTACAATTGGAAGGCGTTTATCCTATTTGGTTATAATGCAGTTATAAATGTTGGTAATCCATTAATACGTTTTCATAGCTTTTTTACTTTTTTTTACTCTATAAGCCATCAAGTCTGCAGTGATTGCAGTGAGTAGTTAAGTCATTAATTAATGGCTTTAATCAAGTCTGCACTTCTTAAAGGGCGGGTTCACAGTTTTTCAAGTCTGTCTTAAAACAACAGTCAGGAGCCGAAATGAACAGTGAAACATGTTTTTCTTGCTGTAATCATTCCTCCTGTTCATACTGACGATTAGAAGATCCCTTCATAATGCACTTACAATGTAAGTGATGGGGGACAAAATCCACAGTCCTCCTTCTATGCAAAAATGTATTTAATAGTTTATCTGAAGCTAATATGAAGCTTCAGTGTCCAAATGAATCACATCAAGTAGATATCTTTCAATGTTAGTCTTTTTAGTGCCAAAGTCCCTCTTTTTGTTACTATACTTCCACCACAGCTCAACAGGAAACACTGTCCGAGGAAACACAAAGAGGGAATTTGATGCTAAAAAGACTGTAAATGTGGCAGATATCCACTTGATATGACTAACTCAGACTGCTGAAGCCTCATATAAGCTTCTTTTAAATGCATGTTTACACAAAATGAAGATTTTGGCCCCCATCACTTACATTGAAAGCACATTTGAAGCGGATCTTTTAATAGCCAGTATGAACAGGAGAAATGATTACAGCGAGGAAAACCTCTTTCACTGTTCATATGGACACCTGACTGAAAACTTGTGAAACTTGTTTCTAACAGCAGCAGCAGGCAGCAGTTTTCAGTGAAAAAGCTTCCACTGTACACTTCCTGCCCAGCATCAAACAGCAGACAGACACAGTTAGAGACTAGCTGCTGAACATAGTGG
Organism: Scomberomorus guttatus; assembly: GCA_038419695.1. Lineage (NCBI taxonomy): Eukaryota > Metazoa > Chordata > Actinopteri > Scombriformes > Scombridae > Scomberomorus > Scomberomorus guttatus. Next base: position 2,172,956 of record CM076467.1, on the reverse strand, counting down.
AGCACTTAGCAACTACAGAGACAGATATTTTTCTCAGGAGTTGGTAGAGATCAAACCAGAGCAAATAGGAGAGTGAATATTCATCAGGTGGACACAAACTTGACTACAATGTTCATGTTTCTCTGTTCAGATTTTATAAGGTGGTCATCATGGTGTTGTCAGCTTGTTCTGCTGCCCCCAAGTGGCTTAAAAAATTCAGATGATGCAGCTTTAAGTAAATGATCAACTAGTGAAATTGTTGAAAGGTAACTTTATTGCAGTGTTTTAAAATTCTCAACTTTTAGTGACCACCCATAAAGAGGAAATTAATGCAGGGATCATATTTTAAAGGATTTATACTCCCACTTTAAAAACTCTTGTACTTTATACCACTTAGTCATCTGACAGCTGACTATGTGGAGAAAAAGTGCAATAAAAAGAGTGTGTATTATACAACTCCAGACTTTTCAGACACCTTGCAAAATGTGTATTACTTGAGTGCTGAGCCATCATCTATCTTGTGATTCTCTCCCTGCGATTGTCTGTTTGCAGCCCTTATAAATTCCTGAGTGTTGTTCAAGTTTTAGAGCAACAGTGCTGCTGCTGCTGCTGCTGCTTGGCTGCAACTCACAAAGGAATTGAGTGGAGGAAAGGAAATGCTGAGTCTGTTCCTGGGATGTTTGAGGGAAAACATACACACACACACACACACACACACACACACACACACACTGGAATAAAGCTACTAGCCTGAACACTACACTGACCAAACCCACACACAAGCAAACAGAGAGGTAAACTGTGTGAGAGAGTTTAGGTAGAAAAAGACAATATCTCATAAGTTATAAAGAGGGAGGGTTCTTTGCTTCTGTTTAGGAAATAACTCCTGTTGTTTGGTAGCTTTCTTTATGTAAGAGAATGAATCAAATAATGGCCTCTGCAGCCATACTGACATACTTACTACTGTCAACCCATTTACTGGTTTGGAAAAAGGTTTATTTGTTCAATGAGTGATTATTAACCTGAAAACTGCAGACTTGATTTAAGAGGAAGTTTTTTGTGTTGAAATCTTTAAAAAAAAATGAAAGAACTGAGCTTGGTATAAAGTGTTAATATGCAGATATACACACTAGAGTAACACATACAGAATAAATATGAGAAGAGTTTAGGCCCGTCAGTGTAGTAGACATGTCAGTCAAGCTAACCGGAGCAGTACAGGAAATCAGGCAAATGTAACTTCAAATAAAAAGTATTGATGGTATTGTATGTTTATCTGTAGTAAATAAACTGAGGTCAAATAAAAATATTGATACATAAAAATATGAATGAATAAATAAAGTAAATAAACAAATAAAATAAACAGTAAGTAGTCAAATAAATAAAGTAAAAGTAATAAATAAATAGAGTCCTACTCCCCCTGACGCCATTCCCTCTAAAAATGAATAAATAATACCAATAACAATAATACACACAAATAAATCAATCAATAGATAAATAATGTAATAAATTAATAAAAAAGAAAGAGAACATATATTTACACGGTCATTTACACATATGTAAGTATAAGTAAAACTTTAATGTTTTTAACCAGCGCACATGAATAAGGTTTAAAAAAAATCCATAAATGCCTGAGAATGCCTTTTTTTTTTTTTTACTTAAACAATGTGACCCCTGGATAAATCTATAGATCTACAATGCAGTTCATCGTGTAGCAACACTGACAGGTCAACAACAACACAGTTATTTTGAAAGAATGAACCGGGGCAGCTGTGGTGAGCTTGACACTCCTGTCTCCTCTGCTGGGAGAGAAGTTTTGTAGCCCGCACCGTACAGAGGCATGTGATGTGAGCTGTTGATTGATCAGCCTGTGCGGGAAATGTCAGCCAGGTCGGACCGAGACAGCGGGAGCCGCGAGTACCGGAGAAAGATCTCCACTGACAGCCAGCAGCGCCGGGACATGGCGGAGAAAAACAGCCGACATAGCAGAATGGGTACAAGATTTTTGTAATATGGCTACATCTATAATACTACGATAAACCTCAGAGTGCGTCCACGCACTCATGATATCATGTAGTAAATGTAAGTCGTTCTGTAATATAAGTTGCTACTGACAGTTAGTGTTTATAGAAGTCAAAAGTAGACCTAAGTGGTAATTTTCAGTGGTCAAAACATGGTGTCATTATATGACTATATAATTCTCTTCTTAATATTTTATCTGTGTGATGGTGACAATAAGAGAGTAGACTAAACACTATATACATTCCTTACAACTAACATTTTATCATTTTTTATTTTATTTTATGTTTTAAGATGGCAAGTGCTGCTTGTCTGTTTTTATCCCTATGTAAGTTGAACATAGACTGTTTATTAAACTAAACAGTTTAAAAACCTTTGACACTTTCACTCTATGCCAATGACAATATAGTAAAACACAGTTGTAATAATATAAAATATGTTTTCATAGGAGAGGTTATAATTATAATACACTTAAAATGTCCTCATATCTACTTATAACTACATTATAGTGTGTAAAAAAACAATTATTAAATGTTTATATACAACTTATAAATGCTAAATATGGGGTCTCAAACCAAAGTGAAAGTTAAAGGATGCCTTCATGTTATTTTGTATTATTGTATTATTTGTAGTATATTGTATTCAAATATTTTCCCCCTTAAACCATGCAGATAAGAAATAAAAACATATCTTACTTCACTTCACTTTACTTTGATGGTCATGTGACAGAGTTGGTAGAATTTGTTACTATTTAACAATCCATTCATTAACTATCCCCTCATATTCCCATTAATAATGCCTTAAATAAATTGTAATGAGTAAATTTATGGTATTTAAGGTCAGAGGTGATAATGAGGGAGGGATTAGTGCTGCTTTTTCACTTCCCTCACCCAGATTCATCCTGTAGGTGGAGAGATCAAGCGATCTTCTGATCATTCCTCTAATCTTTAGGCAACATTATAATATCAGGTATTATTAAGTGCTTTGTTCTGTTCCTATGTTAAAAGTACTGTATGCACAGTCCATAGTGTGTGTTCCTTATTATTTGTCTATTTCTTTCCTGTATTGGAAAGAAACTTAGTGAAAACTGTATTGAGGCTGTTAAATGCAGAGAGGACAGTCAATTCTGTTTGTGGGTGTTTGTCTTCCAGTTTTTAATGTGAAGAAGATAATGAAGACACATCAGCCTTATGAGTTAGTTTTCAGTGACAGTGAATGTTTGTATGCCCCCACTATCCATGTAAAATGTATGAAGCCCTTCCAAATTGTGGTTACATGTGTGTAACTTCAATGCTGTGTTTTCATGTCTGTAACAGTGCGTGGTTTCTCAAGAGATGCTGCAAGTCTGAAGAGAACTCTGTCAGCATCTGAAGAGAACTTCCCAACAGGTAACTTCATAGCAATGGTGTAGTTTTTAGTAAATGGGCTGAAACATGTAAAACCACTGGTACATTTAAAAAAAAAACATATACACAGTTTTGATTCAGTAAAAATGCAGGAATCACCTTAAGGCTCTTTTTGTGTCATTTTATATTAATCAATTCATCAAATTACCACAAACTAACTGCCAAACAGTGAATGGAGGTAACTATTATCTCCCCATTCCTAATTTGCTCATGATGAGCAGGCAACCCCCCTAAAACCTTTATTTAGGACAGCAAGGCTCATTTTTGAAGAAATGTCCACTCTCAAATATAATATAAAAAAAATACCCTTAATGAAATCTTAATTTACCTTTGAAAACATACCAAACTTCTTTATTTGTCCATTGATTTAAAAATATGTAAACTAAACATCTTAATTTCAAAAGTTCAAATGAAGTGTTGTAAGAATTACACGAGTTACAATTTAAGGTTGAGATTTTGGTTTTACATAAGGGGTTGGAAATATTTTCAGGGGCTAAATTCAGGCTAAATTAATATATACAGTAATGGATTGTAATATATGAAGTGATTATAATGGGTTTTCTATCTGAATTAAGGATTTAAAGGGGTTAAAAAAAAAACCTTACAGTTTACAAAATGACAATTTATATCTTTCAATTAAGGGGGAAATTCGGGGTTTCACCCCAAACTTGGAATTAATTAATGGAAAAATCAATAGATAACTCCACAAGAGTAAATCCCCTGAATTTTACCTTGACTTAAAATTTAAGGCTGTTTTAAAGTATAAATTAATGGATGCTTTTATGTTATATAGTCAATTCTCCTTGTTGTTGTTGTTTTTTTCTTTTGTAAAAGCTCTTCAGCAGCCCTTACATGTATATGCTGCAATATTTATTACACCCAATCATATGATTTGAACATCCAACATACTGATAATTTTGCTGTATTTGAGTCCTGCCACTTACAGAATAGAATTGTTAAGTTGACCTAAAGGTGACACTAGTGAAAAGGCTTAATAACTTAACTCGACAGGAATCTCATGTGGGACACTAAATTTCACTGTAATCCACCTATTAGATTCTGATATTTGTTTTGTTTGAGATGTTTTTGGTCTTAGGGTAAAGTGAGGAAATGTAGTAATACTGTCAACCCTACCCAACCCCTAAGTAGTCATAAGCAAACATATGACCTGTAAAACTAAAGTGACCTCAGTGGACAGTCATGTGAAAGACTTTGAAGTGTTTTATACCTTGAACCTCTGCGCTCCTCTGAAGTCACTTATTAATCTCAGAGTCAGTCACAGTGTCATCATCACACGACAGTGGCAGAGTGTCTTTTAATCATGTGGGTTGGTCTTCATATTTAATCTTACACTAACATCCATCTAAGCTTTCTAACCACTCATCTCACTGACCAAATGACAGGAATGTAAATTGTTGGTCAGGCCTGTTATGTATATCATCAGATTTGTACATATTATAGTGAATTATATTAAATGATTTACATAGTTCATCGTTTCAAGATTTAACTTCCCTTTCTTTGCAAGAAAAGATTTTCTTTTAAAATTCTGTCACACAAATACAACAAAATTCTTTTTCTTGCAGTACTATTATATTTAAGTATTACTTGTGGTTTAAAAAGTGCTACTTATACTGTATTTTGGATCTTGTTTTATTGCATCAGTTAAGTGTCACAGTTTGCCACAGCAGCAGTAACAGCTCAGCTTAAACATTCACAAGAAAGGGAGACACATTTAACTGCCTATGAGGTTAAAAAATCACTGTATATTTTACTGATGTGTAAGTAAAATTATTTGAGTTAAAAATAAAGATACACATCCTAGTTTTGTTAAATCACCCAGTAACAGCTCAAATTTTCCAAAGTTACATTTCTCCTAAGTGGAACACACTTAAAGAGTCACAGTGAAACTACAACTTACAGCCTACAAATGATTGATTTTTAGAGCCTGACTGATACAGAATCAATATCAATATTTGAAAAACAACCATAAAACATAAACACACATTTTAATAAGGATCCCTTAAATATGGTACTTGAAGAGTTGTGACCAAGATATGGACTCTGGGGGACATTTAACAACATAAAAATATACTTGTTTCTTGTTACTGATCGGCTGATATACTGATATGCTGATACCAATATATAATAAGTAATAATAACAGATAATTTCATGGGTTAGAATGACTCCCCTTAACACACACTAAAAACCATGTGGTACTGCTACACAGTAAATGTGTTGTGTTTTGTGCTCAGCTCTGCCTGTGCTGCTGGATGTGGTCAGGGGTCCTGAGCGTCTTCCTGCAGATGAGGAGTCACAGGAAATGTTGAGAGGGAAGCTGCACATTCTGCAGGCTGACAGCACCGAGGTCAACACTCTATTCATGGTACAGCACATGCAAACACACACACCTGGCTATGAGGCCTATAGTCTCCTCCAAGCATTTTAATCAGCAAAAAAAAACTCCTTCCATTATAAATTATGAATGACTCAGAACATATAGGCTCTCTGTCTGCTTGTTTTGCAGTTCTGCCTCCTAGTGGCCAAAATTCAAGTAATGCCGCTTTATGTTTTATGTTGAAAATTGTTATGTTAAGGTTAAAAAGAGATTTCAAGGAAAATCGATCCTTTAAGTATCTAAACAAACTCCCACAGACCTTAAAGGTGGCTTTGATAAGTTGGTATTTTCATCCTTTGTAGAGAATAGTGGTCCACTTTGATTCATGTCACAATGAATTTGAATGATATCACGTTTTTACATCAGAAAAAGCATGTTCCAAACGTTCATGTTCTTTCTCAAATATGGCTAAATACAAAAGTCAGTTGTTAACAAAATTTTTCTTTTCTCTGTCTGTCTGTAGGAGTTGTCTGCTCATCTCATCTCCATCAACAGTGAAGACAAAGTGATTTTTGTGACTTTTAAAACATTTGAGGAAATATGGAAGTTCACCACATATTATACAACAGGTAGGTTTGGAATGTAAGAACAAAATAGTTGCCACTAACAGATTTATAATTTACAATTTGCAGTAATGCAAAAGTGCGAAAGCTAATTAAAGTGATAATTATTGCAAAGCTTTATGTAATGCCTTTTTGGAGTAAAATTTACTTAAAAGTTAATTTTTAAAAATATCTACCTTCTGGACTGTAGTGTGCAGCATGTCAAAAAGCATTTTGCAACAGTATTTACATTCCTGACCTATGACGTATTGGATAGGACACAACCACAAAATGTAATGTCGCTACTAGCTACTGTCAGTAGATCTACTGCTACTGTTGCTACTACTGCTGCCACAAGAACAAAAAATTCCACTATTTGCAGTTTAGAATATGAGCATAAAGAATGACCTTTATGCTCATCCTCCTCTCCTCCAGGTTTCCTGGGTCAGTGCATGGAGAATCTGTTGATAGACCAAAAGTTCTGGCTCAGTTCTTTGGAGGAAGACATTGCTATTGAGGTTTCCATTCAGGAAGAGACACTCAACCTTCTCTACAAAGGCATCCTCATGCAAGAGGGTAGGTGATGAAGTTCAGTCTTTTGAGTTGCTCTACAAATTGATGTCAGAGGCGTGTTTGGCTGTGTTACTGCACAAAGTCAGATGCTTTCAAGCTCTAATGTAGCTACAGCATTTACAGCATCAAGCAGTGGCTGATGGAAGGCAGAGAAAGAGGAAAACATCACTTCCAGTATATGGCTAAAACTCTTAACTCAAAGGATTAGATTTAGGTCCCTGTTCAAAGATGGTCTTCGTCTCAGAGATTAATGTCCTCCTTGATCTTTCTCCAGCCTCCAGTATCTCAATTTCAACATCCACTCAAAACATAAAAAATAGTGGTGAGACCCCTCCTACACAGAGCAGAACATCTTGTCGGTGAAGAGGAGGAAAGAGGAAGGTGCAGCAGGAAATGCAGTTGGCCAACAGGCACAGGAATGGATGACGAAAATCTCAGCCAGACTTAAGACCACTGCTAAATCAATGGGGACTACCAGAAGTATCTCAATGGGACTCCTATACATGGCCTGTCAGAACATCTAGACTCTTTAAGGGTTCTTTTACAACTGTAGTTTGGTTAATTTGTACTGTACCAAGCAAAGAAAAAGATTCATTGTTGCCTTTTAGTTCTGGTCAGCTTCGTGTTCACAATGGCTGTTTAGAAGTAAACCAAAATCTCTAATTATGAAGTTATATGGACTGACAGGTAACTCAGTGATTGGCGACTGACATCCTGCATCACCATCACTACATGGACCCGCTTGGGGAAATCAAATTCTGGTGACATTAGTAGACTATATATATTTATGGTCTCCGGTGTTCACAAAGAGCTCAACAAGAAATAGCTGATTATAAGCATTATTAGTTGAGACGGCAACTGGACCTTGTGTATCATAAATAGTGATGAACAGACAAACCAGTACAAAAGGAAGTGTTTTGTACAGTAATATTACCTGGGTAGAAAGTTTATTTGGGAACTGAATATACAAATACATTCAGTAGGACACAAGCTCAACACACCTCTTGTATTGATATAGACTATACATCATTTATACAGACTAGTGCAGAATGGTGTTCCTCAGCCTTGGCATTGATTCTACAAGTCTCTGGAACTCTTCTGGAAGGATGAACACCATTCTTTAAAAAGATATTCCCTCATTTGGTGTTTTGATGATGGTGGTGGAGAGCGCTGTCTAACACGTCAGTCCAAAAACTCCCATAGGTATTCAATTGGGTTGAGATCTGGTGACTGTGAAGGCCATAGCATATGATTCACATCATTTTCATACTCATCAAACCATTCAGTGACCCTACCCTATGAACTGAGACAATTTTCATCCTGGAAGAGACCACTCAGAGGTGATCACTCAGAACAACTTTGTACTGATTTGCAGTAACCCTTCCCTGTAAGGGGACAAGTGGATTCAAACCATGCCAGCAGAATGCCGCCCCACAGCATAACAGAGCCACCAGATCCCCTCACTGTTCATTCATACATTCATACTCTAATTCATACATACAGACAGACAGGCAGAGAGATTCCTTGCTCTTTATAGAGAGATAGGAAGATTGCAGTTCATAATCAGCAGATGTTTTAATAGTAGTTTATCTTTTAAATTAATGCTACAATGACATATCTACTACCATGAATTGCCATGGTTCTCTTTGACACCACAAACGAACCGCACCAGAGTCTGCTTTGAAGCTGACCATGACATTCCTTTTCAGGCAGTCTCAGTCCAGTTGTTTGGTCCACACCAGAGTTCAACTGATAGCTTCACACCAGCCCAAACAAACCAAACTAAATGGGCAAAAGCACCAGAGTTCAGCCAAATCATAACCAAACTGGGTAGATGTAAAAGCACCCTAAGTGACAAAGAGTCAACACCACAAATCAGTCAAAACCTTAAGATCTCTGCTGGTACGCCCTAAAGACAGGACCCTCCTGAGAGGAAGACTGGGTTGGTGTATGATATCATCATGACTACACATGTGAAAGGTGTTGTGACCACTCCTACCTGTGAACACCAGACCAAAACCCCTCACAGCATCCATTGAGCAGAAGTCAAACATCATTGACCGGGAGTCAGTAGACAACTGTAGAAAGATCAGGGAGGACATTCACCTTGGACAGTGGACACTCTCTCTTTGGACAGAGACAGGAGTTACCATCTCTGCCCATATACAACCATCATCACATTATCATGTGACTGAAATTCCACTCTTAGGTCACATGATGACACCCGAGCCAACCCCATTAGTATTATTTTTGTGAGATAGAGGCTACCATCATCTCAAAAGCACTTTCATTGGTTAAAATTCTAATCTTTGTTTCTGGGAAACAGCAACCGATTCACTATATTTTCAATTTTGCCAAATGTTGATGTTATGCTTTGTTGTTAATGTTTGGTATGTGCGGATCAGAACATGCTCAAGTTATCATTACACCAATAACTACTTCATAATTAAATATTATGTAATTGAAAAATAAGTGCAAACATTATCATTATTAATGTTGCATTTTTATGATGTTAAAAATTGAATGAAAAATATATACTAATAACAAAGTAAAAGAAATGGCCATTCACAGTTACATTTCACTCACTCTTTCTCTGTGTCCTCAGGTTCATTGTTTGCAAGTTGTATTGTCAACCAGATGTTTGACAGCTCCACCTCTGGAGGAGATCTGTACCTGGAGCAGGGAGACATAGCCCAGTTTGAGCCTCCCTTCCTGGGTTCAGGCTGGACTGTGTTGTGCCTGGCTGATGGAGCCCGGGGCACTGCACCAAACCCTGCACTGGAGCCAGTTATCCCTTTTCATCAGTGAGTCACATCCACACATAGGAGTGTGTGGACTTACTTAGTGATTGTGACTGATCTCACTGTTCTGTGATCATACAATTCAGGTTGTTGTTTTTCTCTGTGGTCATATGATGTCATCTGTCCACAGATGGTTTCTCAAATCTTGTGCAGAGAGCATTTTAGTTGGTGATGGGAAACCTGCCTGTGACTTCCCTCTGCAGTGTGGTAAGCGCAGTAAGAGCTGTAGAGAATGATTTCATTGATATATCCAAATGAAAGAGAATGAGGGATTGTCAAATATAATCTATACAAGCATAAAAATATGTTTTCAGTTTACAGTCAACAATGGAAGAGATTATGGAGGAGGATTTATTGCAGTAAATGGTAAATGGACTGCATTTATATAGCGCCTTTCTAGTCTTCCGACCACTCAGAGCACTTTACAAAACATGTCAACATTCACCCATTCACACAAACATTCATACACTGATGGCAGAGGCTGCCATGCATGATGCCAACCTGCTCATCAGGATCTGATCGAATGCATATTCACACACGCACTCCCACACACCTGGCACAGCCATCAGGAGCAATTTGGGGTTCAGTATCTTGCCCAAGCACACTTCGACATGCGGACTGGAGGAGCTGGGGACCGAACTGCTGATCTTCTGATTAGTGGACCTGCTCTACCTCCTGAGCCACAGCCACCCAAGACACAGTCAAGCCGCAGTCAAGACAATCATTTTACACAATTATTTAAATTGAAGAAAGCTTCTTGATTATGTTTAATTTCTTGCCAAATATTTTACTATGTGTGAAACATAAGGATTAATTTCACTATCACTCCTGAATAAGACCCCAAGATACTTAAACTCTCCACTTGGGGCAGCAACTCACTTTCAACCAGAAGGGGGAAATCAACTGTTATGTATCATGGCCTCAGACTACAAAGTGCTGACCCTCACACCAGCTGCTTTGCACTCATTGCAAACTGTTCTAGTGCACACTGGACATTGCTGCCTGCTGAAGCCAGCAGAATCATCTGCACAAAGTGTAGATCCAATCCTGAGGTAACGAAACCATTCTCCATCCCTTAGCTGCACCTTGAGATTCTGTCAATTAAATCACAAATTGTGACAAGAGAGTCCAGTGTACACAATGAATGCACTTGACCTCTTCCCAAGAATATGGACACAGCTCTCATTACACTTATACAAGGACCAGATGGCATGTAGCAATGACCCCACGATTCCCACTCTATATTTCTGAAGCACCCCACACACGACAACCTTCTCCAAGTTTACAAATCATATGAAGACCTTGTAGATCTAGTATAGCTGGTCCCTGCGTAGCACCCTGGCATATGCTTTCCTGGGGAGGTTAAGTGAGTACTGTGATACCCTGATAATTAGAGTAAACCCTTCAATCCCTCATTTTAAAGGTAGGAACCACCATCCTGGTCTGCCAGTCCACAGGCACTATCACTCACCACCATTAGACACTAAAGAGGCCTATCAACCAAGACAGCCTCAAAATATACAGAGCATTCAGCATCTAAGGGTGAATCTAATCCACACCTGGCAGCTGGCCTCTACCACCAACTTCACCTCTTACACAGAGTGTCTGTCAGGATCAGGATTTTCTCAAAATGTTCCTTGCACCACCTGACAATATCCATTCCAGGTCAGCAGTTATATTCCCTTGCTAAGAGGAACATGGAGAAGGCCCTGCCTCCCTTTCCAGAGTCTTTGGATGGTTTGCCAGATCCCCTTTGTGGCCAACCAAAAGTCCTTCTCCATGGTCTCAAAGTTCTACCACACAAGAATTTTTGCTTCCATGACCACAGAAGCCATCTTCCTTCTGCCCTCCCAATACTTGTCTGTTGCCTCAAGAGTCCCCTACACTAACCAAGCCAAAAAGGTCTGACAGCAGGCCTGACAGAGTCTTAGGTTGTCACAGATGACCGTCAGGCCACAACTCTGTGCAGTTACTTTCACAACTGAAGCTATATACATGGCCCACTCCCATTCCATGTCCCCAGCCTCCCTCGTGAAGCAGAAGAGTGTCCAAGATATACAGTCACAGATCTGATGATACAACTCCAAAGTCAATCCATGATCTTTGGCCTAAGGTGTCCTGGTACCAGGTGCAGTTATGATGGTGTTTATTATGGACGCACAAATCATAAACATCCCACGGTCTTACAAAATGATATGGTCAATATTTATTCAATGTAAACAGTATATTAGAACCACAATTATTTAAAAAATGATTGGGCCTAAATATACAACATTTAAAAGTGTGAAATTGCTAATAATACACAATTTATGTACTAATTATAAAATTAATAGCTAAGATGTTATAATTCATAAATCATCATCTTAAATGTAATGAAATTACTAATATATTAAAATTGTCCTGTTCCCAGTTTTAGATGACAATAGCTTATATTTCAGAGTTTCCATATTGAAATGTGACAGCATCAGATTTGGCCGTGATATATGCAACTGGTTAACCAGCAGCCTGTTCAGTGTTCCTCACAGCCTGACAGGTCAGTAGTGGCACAGGGAGGGGTGCTTGAAGGGGTGCGTGAAGAGTCACTTCAACTGACTCTTTTCAAAGGAGCAGCAATTCACCCCTGCTCCTTTGAAAAGAGTCAGTTGAAGTGTTTGGGCATCTGAGTAGCATGCCTCCTGGGTGCTTCCCTCTGGGTGCTCAAATGGGAAGAGACCCCGAGTAAGACCCAGAACATGCTGGAGGGATTATATATCCCATCTGGCCTGGGATTGCCTCCAGGAACAGTTGGAGAATGTGGCTGGGAGGAAGGACAAATGGGCAACATTAGGTAGCCTGCTGCTGGATGAGGTGCAAGATGGATTGATGAAATTCACAAACCTTCAATGGAAAATGGAAATGTTTAAAATACTCCAATTGGAGGCATACATAGTAAAAAGTTCAATTAAAAAGTGTGAAGTATAATCTCTGTCCTTCTGCATACCTCCTCTTTCCGTCCCTGCTGTCTTGCTCCATATAGCCAGAGGAACTTGTGTGGCCACTGTGGAGTATGATGCTGAGGGTCCAGATGAGCTGAGCGTGGCATCCGGTGATCACATCACCATCGTGGGACTTCTGGTGTCTTGTTTTGATTGGTTCACAGGGAGGAAGGAGGTAACAGGAGAAGTGGGTCTGGTCAGGACAAACCTGGTGAAACCCTCCAACACTTACAAGTGAGTGTATACAATATTACTATGTTAGCGCTTTTACCAAGTGAGTTAGATTGTATGTTTCAGTTACTGTGTCAGTAAAAGGGAATGTTTGAGCCAATTAGAATCTAAAAATATACATAAATGTACATGTATGTACTGTATGTGATGCAATGTAAAATTTATTGTTTTAAATGTTTATATTTCTGTGTATATAATTATTTTTTTTTTGCTCTTACCATATCAGTGTACAGTTAGTAGCATCTAAACAAAAAGGTATTTATGCTGTATGTTATTCTTCTATCATCCTTCCAGTTCAGCAGATATTTTTTTGGACGGAGAGGAAGGGACTTTCTTCTGTCTGCACGAGAACAAAGTCATAGAGGAAACAACTGCCTTATTGAAGAAAAAATCACAACATGATACTGGTCATAACTACAAACTAGGTAAGATGGAACAGTCTCACCAATTTATGCAGATTTTCCATTTTCCCTCTTTCTATTTTAGATACAAATGTTTGTGCATGGTAAATGTTTAACCTGCCCCCATGTCAGCAGCTTATTAAAGTGCTCCATGTGAATGGTGGCTCAGCTTAAGCACCACATTGATTTATTTTTTATTGACCTTTTTGGAAATACAGACCTGTCAAAAACATGCCTTGTCATGTGAACAACCAAATGCAACACCATGAATACTTGTGGAGAGAGACTGTCCAAAAGCATCCACCATTATCTCAAGTTGCTAATCAGCTCTTGTTTTTCTGTATGATGGAAGGCTTTTCCAAATCTCATCAAGTGTGGCCATTCTGAACAGGTTAAAACACCACACTTAGACGTGGTCAGTTAACACTTCATACAAGCTAGTTAATTTCAAGCATACCCTGACTTGATGAGTAACTTACACAGGTTGTATTCACTGACTTACACTAATGATTGCCCCTAGATCTTTCATAGAAGAAGCTTAGCAATGTATTTTTATTTGAACCTAAAAACAGAATTGTGAATAATCAGTGTGTGTTTCTGATTTACTTACTTGTACTTGTGTATTGTTCAACCCCAGATATCATCAGTTACAAAGACTCTGAAACGAAAGTGTCAAGTAAGTTCTGCAGTTTGAATTTATTTTTGATGGGTCAGAACCATTTTAGGGAACCCTGTTTCATCAGTATTTCAAAATTTTTTCCTCATGAATCTTTTGCAGACAGTTCTTCAAGCAAAGTTGATACTCATCATTCTCAACTGAAAACTAATATCCAGAGGATTCTTGACCAAGGAAAAGACTCATCCCCAGATTCTGTTGCGACTATGAATGGGATTCAAGAAGACTCAGCTCTGCCTACTGAGGCCCAAAACCCCAACCCTCCCTGTTTCACTGTTCACCCAGTTGTAGAAGGAAACAACAATACTGAAAACTTCATTCCCCTCTTCTCTTTTTTGGAAGGACAAGATTACAAAGTTGAGTTTGCCGCCCTGTACAGACAGAGTCCTGAACTCCTCACCTCCTCCACCTTCAGTGGTCACTCTGACGCGGATGAGCTGATTGCCTTTCTTGGTGTTGTGAGAGAAACTGCCAGAAAGAAGCGACTCTTTTGGTCGCAGACTCGTTTGTGCTTCCTGTTAGGTAAGCTCTGTGCTGGGAGGTCAAAGTTTAGCCAGGCCCGGGTTTACTTTGAAGAAGCTCTCAGCGTTCCACGTGAAGGCTTCACGGACCTCAGGCTGTTGGCCAGCATCTATTCCAACCTGGTTGCCATATATCTTTTGCAGAAAAATACAGAAAATTTCTTCGCTCTCACGGAGCGGCTTGTTGCCTTGTTAATGGGAATCCCAGGCTGTCTGGAAAGCATAGAGGATAATCCTGTTCTCAAATACATGCTCAAGAAAGCTGTTCTGTCTCACAACAAAATGGCCGAGGCCCGGGCTTGTTATCTACTGGCGAAGCACCACTGGACTCGAGCTGAGGGTGCCCGAGTCGTTCCTTATCTTGAGAGACTAGTTGTTCTTTGTGCTGAAGCACACAGAACATGGAGCATCTCCCCCAGCCATGGATACCTGACCCTGGGAAGGCTCTACAGTGAACTTTGCCTTCCCCACCTCAGTGTCAGTTCAACCAGGAGAGCTTCTCTGCAGTCCTCTGCTACACTGACTGACTGCCTCAGCAGCATGGTTCTAGTTCTGGACAATGTCCACGGACTGTATGGGATCACAGAACAGGAAGCCTTCGTCCCGGCTCATGTGGCTCCATATTTACACCAAGCCCTCTCTTTTCCCAAAGTCCGAGGAGGAGGAAATGACCAATACCATGTGTTGCGCTATCAGCTTACTGTCTGTCTCTGCCAGCTGTTTAACAAGCAGAGAATGGTTGGACATGCTATCCGACACATGCATACTCTTATCAACAACAGTCCATCCTCACAACGACTCCCCACTTCTGTCCCAGAAAGAAACAGTGCCCTCATCTGGCTGGCATGGCTTCACATTAACAACAACCAGCCAGATGTTGCTCTGGATATCCTGGATGTGGTCCTAGCTTCTATGCCAGAACACTGCACCACCCCTCAGGAAGGTCTGTTGGTTTTGTGGGTTTCTGTGGTTACATTCTAACCTGCTACTTTAGAAGTGAAACCAAAAGTGAACATTATAGGTTACTACAGTTATAAACCTATATTAGATTTCGCAGGACTTCTTCCAGGTTCAACATTGGCCTGCCATACAGTACATAGTTGTGCATTGAAGCCCAATCAGGAACATTTTTTGAGCATTTTATTCCTTTTTTGGTCAACAGACAGTAGACAGCTGACAGGAAATGAGGGGAAAGAGCAAGAGAGATATAGCTAACTGCCATGACATGCAACAAATGTCCTCAGCCTGACCGTGGAAGGTGCAATTACATGGTCAGCATCTTTAAACCCTGGCCACCAGGGCACCCCATCAGCAGACAATTACAACAAGCTCAGCGTTAATTTAGTTTTGTTTGCGCCTCCAAATAAGTGGTTCTGGTAATTGGTTCCACTGCAAACTTAATTAAAACCTGTAGTTAAAAAAATTATATAGCCACACTGTGACAACCAGACAAACTGCCAAAGTTATTTTAGGGAGTTATTTTAGGGAAATTGGAGCAAGGCTGTTGAGTATGACAGGGACTAATATTATCACCTCAGTAATGAACATACAAATTTGGTTCCTCATGTGACTGCGGTTCTCAGCTGTCTGCCCTTTGCTTTGATCCTCTAGACCTGACATAAGATAAGTAGCAAGTAGCAAAAATGGCCTGTCCATTTATAAAATACCACTCTACTTTTTGATAATTTAGTGATAAACATGAAGGGATGAATAAGGAGTAGGCACTGTGCACTTCCATTCGTCCATCTGTGCTTTTGTTCACACCATATGTTTTGGGTGGGTTCCACGTTCTTGCTGAATAACCAAAATAAGTAGTTGGCTGGTGCGCTCATGTGAATGTTAGATAAGATATGTCCTTGATCACAGTAGCTGAAAGAAGTGTTACACCATATGTACAATTTAAACACCCGCCAAAATATATTCATATGAATTATTTTTTCTTTCCATTGCTAGGAAATGCAGTTCTAAGTGCAGGTTGATTGTGAAATCTGCCAGAATATAATATAATTCATGAAGAATTTGAAATAGAATAATAATAAGCATTGATTTGGGGATTTTAAAAAATTACTTTGTGTTAGTTTTGTCTGTATTAAGATTTTATTTTAGAAGTGAAGAAATTTGCCATTCTTTGGAAAAACAATAAAAAGTGTGAGTTAAGAGAAAAAAAAATCTGAATTCACCCCAGGCTATTCCATAACTGTTTAAGTAAATGTGTTTTATGTCACATGAAGGTGTGGTCCTCAACATGCGTGGTGTGGCCCTTCGATGCATGGGTGACCTCCGGAGGGCAGCAGAGAGCTACCAAGCTGCTGTTGACATCTGCCAAGAGTATGAGGACCTGCCAAACTGGGCTGTAGCTCAGGCTAACCTAGGTAACACAGTATTATATGCTTCATTGTTGATGATTTTTACAGTGGACTCTGTGAGATGACTCAGTGCATTTTTATCCTTATGAAGGGCTGCTGTGTCTGAAAGCTGGAGCTAAAGGACTAGCACAGAGGCACCTGACTGAGGCTGTGAAGCTCTTCTCTGAGCTGGATGAAGAAGGTCATGAGGTGAATTTCATCACAGTGCTTCTGGAGCTGGGACAGCACTATGTGAAGCAGCAGCAGCTGGACTATGGGAAAGGATGCTATGAGTGGGCTCTGCTGCTGGCTATCAGTGCCAATGTTTTAGAATGTAAGTGTGTAAGTCACACAGTCACTTACATTTGGTCTGTTTTGTACTATGTGCAAATGTTGTCTGTTTTATTTTGCTCTTAAAATGAACAAAACGTGACTGTCTCTTATTGCCAGGCCAGCTCACTGCAACCAGACATCTATGCCATCTGTATGGGTGTGAGAGTCCAGACCAGGCCCAGTGTATCATCTACAGCCAGCACCAGGTCCAGCTGCTCAGACGCACAGGAGACAGAGGACAGGAGGGGGATGCACTGGAAGCTATTAGCCAGCTCTACCTTACTCTGGGCACAGACAGGTGTGTGTGAGGTGCTGGAATAAGTCGGCTGTAACATTCACTTATGTTCTCATTTGCCCCTTTCATAGTATATGAAAATTTCAGTTATACACTAAAGTACAATGACATTTCACTTTTCCAGAGGGCTTTGTGTGCAAGTTCTTCTCAACTGCCACTAATATGTAAACCTGTTATTAACAGAGAAATTTTAAAAATCTGAAAATGAAATCACCTTAGCTGTGCTTGAAGCAACAGTGTCAAATTCAGCTCTCCTCATCACCTGGGAGGAAGACTGTTGAATATTCGACAGGAAACCCCACAAACCTTTTCACAGATCTTCACATACCCAGAAAGTTTAGCAGAGATTTGGTTAGAAGCAGCGGCTCTTTATGGAACATGGGACTGCACTACATCCTGCAACTCAGTGTTCAATACCAACATTTCAGAAATCCTCTTCTCCAAACTTACCCAGCTCACTGTGCTGCCTCCACCTGTCAGCGGATCACAAACTCCCTGACAGACAGAAGGCAGCAGGTGAGGCTGGGGAAAATCACATTTGGTGATTTGTGCTCTCCCCACTACTCTTCTCCCTCTACACCAATGACTGCACCTCAGGAGACCCATCTGTTCAACTCCTGAATTTTTCAAACACAACAGTGATCAGCCTTATCAGAGACAGTGATGCCTACAGACAGGAGGTTGAATAGCTGGCCCTGTGGTGTAGTCCCAACAATCTGGAGCTGAACACGCTCAAACTGTGGAGATGACAGTGGACTTCAGGAGGAGCCCCCCAACACTGCCCCCCTCACCATACTCAACAGCACTGCGTCGGCCGTGGAATCCTTCAGGTTTCTGGGTTCTACAATCTCCCAGGACCTGACACAGTTATCCAAAAGGCCCAGCAGAGGATGTACTTCCTGCGCCATCTCAGGAATCACTATCACTGTGTGGTTTGGATTGACCACCAAACAGGACAGGAACAGACTACAAATAACAATCAGCACTGCAGAAAATATCATTGGTGCCGACCTGCCCCCCACAGACACATATACTATTCACATGGTGGCCGTTTTCCTCTTACATCACGCTCAGGGCTCAGGAGCTTTCAAGTACAGCCTGTGCGAGAATGGCAAGATGGTCGCTTGAACATTTTTATATGGAAAATTTAACAGATAAGCATTAGACAGACCCACAGTTGTAGTTTTACATCTCTTTTGGACCACAGTTGTAGTTTTCTCAGGCTGGTTAGTGGCTCCTCTGTTCAGACTGCTGCTAATACAAGGACTTGTACACCTCCAGAGTCAGGAAACATCACTGCAGACCCCTCACACCCCAGACATAACCTGTTTCAACAATCATCCCTCTGGCAGGCTACAAAGCATTGTATACCAAAACAACCATACACAAGAACAGTTTCTGCCCACATGCCATCACTCATCAGTCATGTGATGTCATAAAACAATCTCTGTGCAATAACACTGTAACACTAAAACATCTACAGAACCAACAAAAATTAAATTACATTTAAATTAATTAAATTACATACAGATTGTAAAATAACATGTATATATCCATCATTGTTAAATATAAAACTAAGCAGGCTGTACATACGTATATATTTATATATATATATATATATATATATATATATATATATATATATATATATATATATGTATATATATATATATACGTGTGTGTGTGTGTGTGTGTGTGTGTGCAGAAACCAGAGACAAATTCCTTGTATGCATACTCATTAGTATGCATTAGTTTAAGTTACAGACCCACTTCAACTTTAACCTGCTACACTTACTGTAGTTGTGTGCATAGAGTTTTCCTGTGCAATGAAGAATTATTAGCAACATTTCAAGCATACTTACTTTCAGTTTGAACTCCAAATAAAGTGGTTCACATAATCTAAATAACAACCTGTCAGATTACCTGAAATTAGTCTTTTAGTTATGGTCCAAACTGTTTCTGTTCATTTGATATCAGTCCATAACGTTTAAGAGATAAACAGCCATGGTTGTCTCTGAATGTTTTCAGGGCACACAGGGCAGCTCTCGACTACACCAAGAGCAGTCTGGGTATTTTCATTGACCTGGGCTACAGGGAGAAGGAGGCGTATGGCTGGCTGCATGCTGGGAAAATATACCACCTGTTGGGCCAGACTGAACTGGTGGATCTTTATGTACAGGTGTGACAGCAGCTCTGTAGACATCACAGCTATTTAATGTCTATCAGCACAGTCTTTTAAACTTTAGAAAGTTAACTGTAAACTGTGTTTACCTGAATGGAGAGAACCAGGCCTTTATTTAAAATAGGCTTATGTTTATCTCTAATTTCCTCTGTGGTCTGTTTAATGCAAACTCAGCACTTCCTCCATGTTTACCTGTAGTCTTGATACATTCAGTATAACCAGTACAACATAGTAATGTCCTACTCTGCTGTTCTCACTTTCTCTTTTTAACAGATATATTGTTCTTGTTCACTAATTATTTCTTCCCCTTTGACAGTTTTTTGATCACTGTTTAGCCACTGTAAAAAATATTCAACACTTCCCTCACAGATGTTTCACACTAAAAGTCAGTCTTCTCGCTGCTTATTTGGCAAAATCCCTCCCAATCCTGATAGTATTTTAATATGAAACATCTGCTGGAAGTGTTGAGTTGCACTGACAGTAACTTAACAGCTATCGAAAAAACAGCAAAGTGGAAAAGATTGGAAATAACAAATGGATGAAAACAGCTAAAAAGAAACCCAAAACATCAGAGTGGTGAGAAGGATATGACTCTGCATGTAAGCAATTATAGGACAAGTAATACCACCCTTTCACCATGTTGTAACTGTCTTAAATGTTTTAGAATGACAGCCTGCATTTTTGCTCATGTCATTATTAGGTAGCTCAGGATGTCGCTCTGAGCACAGGAGACACCAGGTTCATCCTGAAGCTTCTGGAAGCTGCAGGAGACATTTTCTTCAACAGTTGCCAAGACCGGGACAAGGCTATCACCTTTTACAGGGTAGAACCTGACTAAAACACTATATTGTCATGACCCCAAGGCCTCATAATGGAGCACTCTTGATATTGATCTCATTTGATTCTGACATAGCTTTACTTGATTAAGCCACAGTTGATAATACCTATGAATTTTGATCACATCTTCACATACCTTTCATTACTTTTAGTCATTAAGCAGCAATAGGCCAAAACTACAAAAATAAGACCTAAATAGTAATAGAGTGCAATTATCCTTTCAGCATTTAAGAATGTCCTCTGTATCTGTGTGTATTGCCACCATGTAGGACCGTGCTCTTCCCATTGCAGTGAAGAGCAGCAGTGTTAATACCAGGCTGAGGTTATGTAATAAGTTGACTGACCTGATGCTCAGTCTTAAACTCTATGGGGAAGCTGTGGAATTTGCTCAGACTGCACTGGACATCAGCATCACTCTGGGTACGAAAAACCTCCAACACAAAGGTTTTGTGATTTTCTACATTATATATATTCTGTGATTTTTATTGAACTGTGATAGATGATAGATGCAGTGGGATGGCACATTTATTGAACTGAACTGATCGATACTACAGTCATTGCCTGTGGAAAGACCTCCAAAGTGGAGGATACAATACTCATTACATCTCCATAACAGGAAACTTTGCAGGAACAAGTATCATGAGTTAAGTAACAGTAATAATATTTACAGTGCTACAACTGAATAATTTTTTCTACCTTCTGTGTGTTTTCATACAGGTGAGAGTTTGAATGAGCGAGTGGCCTACCACCGCCTGGCGTCTCTGTACCACTGTCTGGAGCAGTATGAACTGGCTGAACACTATTACCTGAAGACCCTGACACTCTGTCCAACACCTCTGCAGTTTGATGAGGAAACACTGTACTATGTCAGGGTGTATCAGACACTGGGGGACATCATTTTCTATGATCTGAAGGTAAGGGATTAGATGGTAGAAAAGGGATGATTTTTCTATGTTTTAAATTACTGGACAATGTGAATCTAGAAGTTAGCAGCAACACTCAGGTAATGTCACAGATGCCTGTAGTCACCCATAGGTGCATTGTTATGTGAAATGAACACCCAAATATCATTATAGTATCAGCTGAAAAGAGTCTCCAAAGCGGCTTTTACTTTGAATTTTGATGATATGATGGTTTCTCCTGTGATTCCACCGCAGGGGCACAGGAACCATTTGAGGAACCAGCGACAGCGGTTACTTCCTCATGCCCAAAAAAATCCCTTTTTTGGGAGCAGTATGTTCCGATGGCCCCAAGAACTGCTGGGGCAGAGTTTACAGTACTAAATATCACTTATTGGTTAAACACAAACCTACAAGGCTACTACAACTTGCAACAGCTTCATTCACACACTAGGAAGAAATGCACAAATTCTAGTTTAGTTCTTAGATTTAGTTCCAATGACTGTAGTACCTGGAACATCTTTGGTCCATTAAAAATGGAAAAAATATTCTCACAACTCAACACATTGGTCTTATATGTTAGCTTACAAGCTAGTCACCAACACATCCAAGACTCACTGTGGTTTTGTTCAGTTATTAAAATGCCTCTTTATGAACATAATGTACGGAAGCAGAGAGTAACCTAGTTGCAATATTTTTATATCCTCAAGATCACCGGATTATTATCTTGTTAATTTGGTATAATAAAATACTTTTCTCTTGTCAAGAAAAAAATGCTCAGAGTGTGCCACAACATTCTGTTCACATTGGGTATGACTCACATTTATCTTGAGTGATGACATTAGAGCCCATGTCTAATCCTGGTAATCCAAGTCCTGATTAAAGTCAGAAGTGAAGACTGGTAAGTCTCAAGTCATGTCACAAGTCAAGACCAACAAGTTCCAAGTCAAGTCCAAGTCCTAAACTTTGTGTTGTCATTATGTGTGAAAGTTGAAGTCAAAGTTGAGTTGTCAGTTTGAGTTGTCAAGTCTTTTTTGATTTTGTAACTCAAGTCTAAAGCCATCTGAATCATGACTGGAGTCTGACACAAATTCAAGTCATGTGACTCAAATCCACTCCATTTAAAATGATAAAATGAATTCATTATTTTGAATGAATAATATTCATTTTCTCTAGATAATGGGAGAATTCTTATCGCAAGAAAATTACTTTGTTACCCTGTGATAAAAAGTTAATTAACTGTGATCTTGTAATAACAAGATTTTAAAAAATAAAAAAATTGCTACCACGACCTCTCTCAGCTTCTGCATCAACCAAGGAGCTGTGACTAAATTATGGTTTTGAAGAGCCCATACATTTTGCTGTTATCTCTACAGGACCCATTCGATGCTGCAGGCTATTACCACCTGGCACTGGCTGCAGCCATTGATCTGGGCAACAAGAAGTCTCAGATGCAGCTGTGCACCCGCCTTGCCACCATCTACCACAACTTCCTAATAGACCGGGAGCTGTCTCTTTTCTTTTACCAGAAGGCGAGAGCATTCGCTGCAGAGCTGAACGTGAGGAGGATTAATATCTCTCCAGATCAGCTGTATGGCAGCACCTCACAATGCAAGACCATGGGACAATAGGAAAGACACACATTGGGAAGACCTTGTCAAGCCTTTTTTCACAGGAAAATCTAAACCTTTGCTAAATGCATGAAGAAGACAAACTTCAGCTGAAGGCTGGACAAATGTTCTTTTTTGGTACATAAAAATCATGTGTTATGAGAACCACTTCATTAATATTACATCACAGATTCAACTGATCACAAAGGAAATTTTAAGACCTTACTTGGAAGCAATAATGAAGGTCTGGGTTGTAAAATTGTATGTGTGCACATGAAGAAGTCAAACCTTTAGATAATAAGGATCTGTTGTGACGTTTTAAATGGGATCCTAACAGTGATGAAGTAGATGTATAAGTTGCAAGTCCTACACAATTTTTGTCACTTTCTTTTTTTATTTCTTTTTAAAAACAACAAAACAGAACATGTCAGGGAAGCAACATTAATCAAATTAAGTAGACACATTTCTTAGCATACAGTTATCCTAGCATGTGCACATACGTACTAAATAGACAGAACTACTCATCAACCCACAAATACTCATCAACCCACTTAAACATCCCAAACAAAACTGAGCATTAAAGAAGACAGAAACAAGGGGGAAATGCCAGAATACATTTACAATAGTAAGCTCAATGTAGTTCAGTAAAGATTACTGCTGGCCACTCACAGCCAAAAACTGGAGAATATGAATTATTATATTCAGAAAACTTGATTCTTGAGTGATCTTGATTAGAGCTGGTACAGATTTTGGTTGATCCCTCATAAACAGACGTACATCATCTGTATATAATGAAATTTAATGTATCTAGTATGTATTTGAATGCCGTTTCTCTCACAATTTCAGCTAGCTCTTTCACCAAAGCAAATAGTAAGGGACATGGGGTCAACCATTTTTGTTCCTATTTATTGAAAATACATTACCAATACAGCATCTTGTGGAGACTCTTAAAGCAATTTGACTCAATCAATAAAAATATTGTCAAAAGAAAGCTCATTAAGTGTTTTAAATAAGTACTCCCACTCTATTTAGTCAAATGCTATATGATTTCTGGTGGTGTCCTTTTTGTAGTGTTGAGCTCACATTAGCTGCAATGTGTAAAAGAGATATCCAGTTGTTTGAAGCCTGTAGAACATTAAAATTGCAGAGGATGGGAAACAGAAGCCACATTGAACCTATGTCCCTGCTGAGATTGAATGTCCTGAGTTTATGGATTTTTTTATTTTTGAAAACATGGTCCACTGTCTCCAGGTACTTATAACAGATTTGAAAAAGGAAGTATCTTGCGAACCAATGGATGTTTACAACAGTTTACCTCTTTAAGAAGCTATCCTCTGTATAACCTATAACCTGAGTGCCTGAGAATCCTCATAGATCCACTGGATCTGACCTGGAAGTGCCATCCAGTTAGAATCAAACAAAACAGCTGGAGGAAACAGTAAGATCAGATTTCAAACTGAATCTGCAGAAAATCAGGAAAATCAGGTCAATGCTTGACCTACACTAAGACCTGTCCCTGGATTCATGTGGGTTCAGTAGGTTTGTCATCAACAACCTTCCATACAAAGAACCCATTTGTAAGGATTAAGCAATTTTGGAGAAAGTGTATGTGGTATCATGGGTGAATCTTTAAATGCACAGTACAGTATTCTGTTATGTTGCCTGCCATATACTGTACACTGGTCACCTGCCACACGCTGTATAATATGCATCTGTTATTATGGTTTATGTTATCAGCAGTCATGGCTGGAATGTTTCAGTGTCACCTATGTGCAGAGATTAAACTGGGATATGATTTAGGAATGTCAGAGGCAGAGATTGTGTTTGTACTGAAAGATGAAACACCTAGAGTAGGAGGAAGTCTAGAAAACCAATTGTTGTATACTATAATATGGTGTATGACTGTGTGTGAAATTTGAGATGCATCCTATTAACCACTGTCTCGTGTTCATCATCTGTTTTACAATAACCTGTTTTAAAATTACTGAGTGACCAACATGGTTGTGTAATTTTAAATTAATAACCTGAAGTTGTTTTTAAGATAAACAACAGCACCAGTCCTTTATTCATATGCCTAAATATGACCTACACTATGTTTATCATAGGGGGGAGTATACCCACCTACCAAGAAACCATCACGCTACTGAATTTATCCACCTGTCCATATTTTCTGTGATTGAAGTTGCAAACACACAGGTTATAATTCACCATTTTGATTGGTTGCCAAACATCAAGAGGTCTTAGTGGCATGCTACTGATATTGAGGAATTCTTCTTGTTGGGACCATGATGGACAATGAATACAACACTCATCCCTGAAATATTTTGGTTTAGTGGTAACACTTCTTCAGGTCCATCTATTTATCTTTAATGATCAGTATATAGACATTTAATAAATGTTTATACATTATAAGATATTAGTGTTTATTAATGTATTTGCCAACAACTATAACTCCTCCTGTGGGCACCCATAAGTGGACGCTGCTGTATACACAGATATTGAGTGCACATGAAGAAGCGACACAAGAGGAGGACTGGGCTGACCCAACAACCGAATGAAATGAGTTGATGCTGCAGGAGACAAGTGGAGCACTTGTGGACAGAAGTGAAGTTCACTGCTGTTCAAATAAGACTTGCATCCTTTCTCGTTGCTGGAAACTGAAAGCATTCAGTTAATATTGTGACCTGTTAACAACTGGTACAGCCATAAGGCCAAGAAATCATTTACCAACAAATCCTGTTACCAGTGCTACCTGTGCTGTGACATATAAAATGATTGTGGATAAAACCACATTGCTTGACCGCTTCAATGAGCATTTTATTGCATCTTCTGCTCTGTTTGAGGCTGTTAGCCCTCCTAATGCAAACTGTAATACCACTTATTGTGACCCACTGGTAACTATTGAGAAGCATTTTAATTTTACTGCTATTACTTGCACACAGGTAGGTGAATCGCTCAAGAAGTTGGATGTTAAGTCAGCAGGAAGAGAAGAAGAGAATTTTGAGCCTTTTTAAAATTTGCTGCAGATTTTATTGCACATCCTATAACATTTTTTTTTCTGTCTTTATTATCAAATGAAATTCCCATTGTTTGGAAGTCAGCTTTTGTTTTGCCTTTATTAAAAACCGGTGACCCAACTCAGCTAAACAACTACAAGCCTATCTCAGTGCAAGTATTAGAATTCCTAGTATCGTCTTTTCTAATTACAAATATGGATTTCAGAGGACACACAGTACTGGCACCTGCAGCTTGAAGTTGTCATTGACGATGTCTCTGGACGATGGAGTACACTCTGCTGTGTTGTTTATCAGCCTATCTAAAGCCTTTGACACTGTAGATCACAGAGTGCTGAAGAAATGACTATTTAACATTGGCCTATCTCACAGAACTGTTGGTTGGTTTGTAAATTATTTGTCAGACAGACAGCAATGTGCACAAGCCAAGGACCTCAAGTCAGCTGCCCTTATAGTTGCAAATGGGGTGCCTCAAGGTTCAGTACGAGGACCTTTGTTGTCTTGTATTTATATAAATAACCTCCCCTGCTGAGGCTCAGGCTCTTTCCAAGCTCCAAGTTCTTTTCTTTTTAAAAAGAGGCTGGTCTCTGCTACATTTCTGTGCATGCTTGACTCTGGGGACATTTTGTACATGAATGTATCATCTTAGTGCTTACATTCTCTGGACTTTGTATATCATGGAGCGCTAAAATTCATTTTAGGCTGTAAGGCCCTCACTCATCACAGCACACTGTATGCTCGGGTTGGTTGGCCCTCTTCGATTTTTGCTCTGAGGTTTTTAATGCTTCAAATTGCTGCTTTTTCCTAGTCCAATTTTAGTTTGTTTTAAGGTTGTATTTTTTATTTTCTCTTTTATTGTAATTTTATTCATGATTTTATTATTTTATATATACTGACAAGAGGTTGCGATAGATCTGTCTGTATTATTTGTTTTTATGTTGTTTGTCTGAAACTTTATGTTGCTGCCTGTCTTGGCCAGGACACTCTTGCAAAAAGAGATTTTAGAGGTTCTTCTGGTAAAATACAGGTACAGGTTGTTTATTTGGGGTATCGATTTGTCAGCTAATGTAGCTAATTGACTGATTTAGCTTCAATTAGCATATTAGTAGAGGTGTGTGCACCTTAAAGGCAAATTAACCATTCATCCCAAATACCCTCACAGACAGACTTTAGAGTACAGCAGACTATCTGTAGAGTTGGCATTAGCGTTAGCTACAGGACAGCAATAAGCAGTCACCATAACCACGTAGTACTTTTAACCATAACGACGACAGTTCCCTAACCTTAAAGGGGACCTATTATGCTTTTCCTTATTTCCAGTCATATATATAAAGTCACAATTTTGGATCTTCATGTTAAAAGTGGCCCATGTGTCAAATAATAAACGTATGTAGAAGTAATCCCTGTGAGCAAAAAGCACCAGCTTCAGACTGCTCGGTTTCCAACAGGTTTTTCTACTTTCCCAAAATCAGGATTGGCTTGTGATGGATTTCTTTATATGGTCATCTGCTCCATGCACAGCGCGCAAGTTCACTGCTTGGCTCTACTAACATTACAGCATTTTTCCATTGTTTTGGGGGTAGTATGACTCCATTACACAGCACAGCAAAAATAAAATAAGTAGTTTACCTGTTGGAGGTGTGCTGGTCATCTGCAGTTCTTCATCAAACATCTCACTGTGGCTGTTTGTGATTATACTATTCCTCCCTGCATTATTTCTAACTGATCTGCTGAACAAATAGCTCCAGTTATTTAGTCATTTAAAAGCTTTTAATTTGAAGCAGCAAAGCAGGAAATGTTGGGTTTGCATCAGCGGTAACTTTACACAAGTGCTGCCCATAGACTGTAAAAAAATATGGACATAGCCACCGTGACATCACCCATTGGTTTCTGAAGAGTAGTTTTGAAGCCCAAAGTGGGCGGCTCCAGCTGTCGCCATTTTGGCAGTGAATGAATCTGCCTAACTTCCGACTAATCCAAAATGGGCAAAGAGGTGGAGCTGAGGCGGGCTGAATGAAGCCTGGTTGCTGAGACAAGCCATCTAGCAGCCAGTGACCTGTCACTCAAAGCGGCCACATCCTTAATTATGTATAACTTTAAGTCTTAATAAAATTTAAACAGGTGAGTTATATAAAATATCACCCCCCATACAGTTGTCATGAAAGGGGAAATTAGCTATAGAGACCAAAACCATTTTTTGTACCAGTCTCTAAACATTTCTGCTGTAAAGTTGGGCATTTTAACATGGGGGTCTATGGGGATTGACTGTGCTTTTGGAGGCACCCTCAAGTGGCCAATCGAGGAACTTCAGTTTTTGGCACTTCTGCATTGACTTCATTTTTCAGCCCCGGAGTTGCCGCTTGGTGGTGCCCCTTGGCAGCTTCCAGAAAGCTGGCTAATCAGAACAGAGTGGGAGGTTATACTGAGGGGCTGCATAAAGGCCCAAGATAAATAAGTAGTTTTTTGAATTGTGAATCATGTGAAACTACTCTAGTGGAGTTCAAAAATAAAAATGTAGAGCTGGAAATGAGCATAATAGGACCTCTTTAACCAGGTAGCTGACCATACAATCTGCTATCGAGATCCACTTACTCAGTTCTGGAGCTTTTGACCTCATCACATGGTCTTCATCAGCAGAAGTTTACTCAGTTGTCATGGAACTGTGGATGAACTTTCCATTAAACTGAACACTTTTTGTCTATGTTGGCTAAAAGCTGAGCTTGAACAAGCAAGTACGTGGTCCTTGACTGATTGTTTTGTCAACTGCTGTTTCTAAGGTCATGAACTGCCAAACTCAACTTCTTTTTTTTTAACCATGACTTAACCATTTAGGGTTGGAAAATGTCTTACTTTGGCACCATCTCATGGAAGTATAAAAAATGACAGACAGCCACATGCAGCTAACTCTCTCCCTCTGAGTTAGCAGCACACATTGCTGTCTTTCATTGTTTTAAAAAAGCTTACACTTAGTAATTTAAGATGTTGTTTTTGATAACAAGAAAGAGTGTCTGCTGTCCACATGTACCATATACCACCTGAAAAAACAAGGTTTCTGCTCTGGGTAGTAGAGATGACAAGCTATTAAATTATCTTAGCAACAGATGTGTGTCTACTCTCTTGAAAGAGGATGGATTCGTCATTATAGAAATATGTTATACTGCTGTAATGACAGATGGTTCCGTAATGATCCATACTGCACTCTATGCTCAATTAATTTGGAAGAATTTGACATCAGATGGGCATGTTACCACATGTACCAAGCTGTTTCCACTATTTGCAGTGACTGATGATTTTAAGTGTTTGTAAAGTTGTCATGAATGATGAAGTTCATGACATCAAGACTGTGTTAATTTAATTTAGGTCTTTATCAGATCATAAAAGTCCAAATTTATCAGTTCAGTCACTTTTATCAACTCCGCTGTTATCATTTACTATTTGAGTTTCCTCATTAAAAAAAATGCTTGTAGGCTGTATAAAGGCCTTCCCCTTGGGTTAATTAAATCTCTTCAGTCAACTTCCAAAGAAACCCAACCGCAAAAATGGAAACATAGCCTGCTGTCTTTGGTCAGTTGACCTGACCTCAGTGACCTCTGTGAAAGAACTTGAATGACCCTAGACTGGGTAAGTACCATCTGCAGATGCATGGAGGGGGCTAGTGGATTTCCCCAACAGAACTAGAGATACACATTTGAATTTATGTTAACACACTGAGAGAAAAATATAGTTACAATTGGGAGTTTATAGCCCATTAAAGTGGAAAGGGGCCTTTTTGGTAGGGCAAGTACATTAAAAAGTGATTTGCAGTTTGTAGGCTTAGAGTGTTTTCAAACCTATAGTTAGTGCTTCATAGACATAAAAACAGAAAATACACAATGTAATTACATATTAAGAAGTTACAATGCAATCTTAAGAATAAATAACTATACTATACTATACTATAAATAACTACACTGAAGTAGCTTGTTTGAATGAAGGTTATTCCAAAACTGAGGAGCCCTAACAGCAATTGCCCTACTACCCTCTGTTTGAAGCCTTGCCCTGGGGACTGAGAGTAACAGTTGGTTTGCTGATCTAAGAGAACGAGCAGGGGTGTAAGGGATGAGAAGGTTGGCGATGTAAGATGGCGCAAGGCTGTTCAGTGATTTAAAAACAAGGAGTAAAATTTTAAAATCAATTCTAAATACCACAGGTAACCAGTGCAATGAGGCGAGAATAGGGGAAATGTGATCATATTTTCTAGTTCTTGTAAGAACCCTAGCTGCGGTATTCTGTACAAGTTGTAGGCAGTTGATAGATTTTAGGGGCAGTCCGGCAAATAAAGAGTTGCAATAATCTAAATTGCTGGATACAAAAGCATGAATGAGTATTTGAGCATCACTGAATGAAAGAAAATATCTTTGCAATATTTCTGATTTGAGCAATAGCTGATTTGGTGATTTTGGTGAAGTGTTTGGAAAAAATTCAGGTCTGAATTAAAGATTACTCCTAGATTTCTGGCCTCATGGGTGCACTGCAAACCCTAGGAAACAAAGATCTGGCTTATGGAGTCCCTGTGTGGTTTGGGTCCAAGCACCATCACTTCAGTTTTATCATTGTTGAGCATTAAAATATTATTGGACATCCAGGATCTAATGTCTGCAAGACAGGCTGTGAATTAGGTAACTGAGGTGAGGTCTGATGGATAGATAAATTTGTGTATCATCCACATAAAAATGGAAGGAAATATTGGAGTTTCGGATAACTTGACCCAGTGATAGCATGTAGATGGAAAACAGTAAAGGGCCAAGAATAGACCCTTGAGGAACACTGCAGGTGATATTTGAGTATCTCGAGGAGACATTTCCAATTGAAACAGAAAAAGTTCTGTCGCTCAGGTGAGACTTAAACCAGTCTAGAGCAGTCCCAGTCATGGCTATGCAGTTTTTCTAGTTGATTTATTAATATTCGGTGATCGGCTGTATCAAACGCTGCAGAGAGGTCTAAAAGTACCAGAACAGTACAGCAGCCAGCATCTGAATTCATTCTAATGTCATTTAAAACTTTTAAAAGTGCAGTTTCTGTGCTATGAGGAGTTCAAAAACCGGACTGAAAGTTTTCAAAGAGAGGGTGGTCATTCATTCTTTCTTTCTCCAGTACTTTGGCAAGAAAGGGTAATTTGGATATGGGTCTAAAATTATTAAAATTGGTGATGGACCTTTGCACCAGGAAAACAGTACATTTTCGCCATCTTCATTCTAATATTACAAACTATGGAGTCTCCTATGACAGTTGTGAAGTGGGATGGTGAGGGAGCTGTGCTGGAACCAACTGCTCTTCCAAGGGATGGCAGGGGTGGGGGTAGAGGAGAGTGATGCGGTGCAGGATACAGTGGATTAACTGACACCCTGGGGTTCCTTCGCAGAGCCGGAGTAAAAAGACCAGCTGATCACCCTGCAGTGTCTACAGATAAGGGCATTAGCATTAGCAGGGCTAATGCTAACGAGGGGATTGAGGAGCTGTTTGCCTTCTTTGATCCGATAAAGGGTGGATATTCTTTGTTCCAGTCCGGCTGAGTCCAAGACAGCTTACACACCCAGGCAGAGAAGTAACTGGTGGCATGTTGGGCTGGCTAAATATGTTGTCTTTTTCAGTTAAATGGTGATGATTGGCCATCTCTTGAACTCACATACTCACAGTCAGGCACAGCTGTACGGTTTTACTCGTTTCTCATAACACTTAAAATCTTTATCCAGTAAAAGATGCAGTTAGAAACTAACCAAAGACCAAAGATCATCCCAGCATGCAAAGCACACCTGGCTGTTGGAGCCATTTAGCTCAAACTCCTAGTACCTGGGTCAGATCGAGGTTGGATCACGTTCCCATCACAAACAAACCACTCCAGAATTTGTTTGTGACCAGACACAGACCACTTCTTCTAAATGGTCTCTCTACAGTTGTTTTGGACCTGCCCAAATGAATCGCACTAAGGGGGAAAAAAGAGTCCTATCCCAACGGACTAAAAAGCGCAGGTCTGACAACATCCTTAGTCTCTCCTGAACAAATTTCCAACAAATTAAAGTTTTGTGTTGACTGAACAATAGGTCATTAAGTCATGGCCAGTTTTATCCACATTGCTAGCTCTATGCCAAACCCCCCAATGTACACAGGGACTCCCTTACGAATGCACCAGCACTCTCACATTCTCACAGGCATTCCCACCAGCAGGTCACCAGGTATGACCATAACCAATCACCAAAATAACTCAAGTTATGAGACTCACCAGGCACCTTGCCAGATGATGTCTCATTGCTGGATGACCCTGCGTTTTTATACTGGACAGGCACGTGCATAGATAGACCTCAAAGGGGGCTTGAGCACCTGCCGTTTGGCCTCCAAGAGAGGAAGTACCCTTTTTCTGGGGAGTTTAAAAAAAAAAAAAAGTATAAATAAATTCCTGTTACTCCTGCTACATCCAACATGTCACAACAATATACTCAGTACCTCATATCTTGTTTTTTGAGTGTAGCTGATAGAGAATTTATATTAGTATATGTTAGTGTTAATAGTGCTTGCAATTACCACAAGGTAAAGTGACTGTAGGTGACGGAACTCAGTAGTGCCGGACTAAGGTTCCGAGGGGTGGGTATGGATACTGTCATGCAACACGTTGCTCCAAGTTGTTTAAATTAGTTATAAAGTTGTGAAAAAGGTATGCATCTTTATCCCCAACAAGCTGCAAGATAACAACGATATGATGCACTTAAGAAATACAACGAAATTAAGGATGTTTTCCTCTCTTCTGTAACAAGCAGCCAATGAGGTCAGTGTTAGCTAAATTAATCTGAGTTTCTAGCGTCAAATTGATCTGTGTTAAGTTAACTATAGTCAGCAGTGATGTTGTCATTGTTTGTGTTATTAATGTCAGATATTAAAGTAATACTTAATGATAACGATTACTACAGCAAGCGTACATATTTCCTTTCTTTGTATTTTATGTGTTATGTTTGCTGAACAGGTGAATATGTATATAAGGACAGTGAACGCAGCTACATTTACATGAATGTTGAATGTTAACTGTTTACTAAATGTCATATATTTAGGTAAATAGTTAAGTTAAAGCACTTTTTTCAGTATTTTTTGGAGGGAGGGAGGGGATGAAGGAATGTTAACTGTTAAAATCTTTATTTTAAATCAATAAAATAATAAACCAGTGTCTAATATGCCTTATCTAAAGCTTATGTGTTGCTTTTTAGAATTGTGACTTAAATGCATGATGTCTTTCAAGCCTCAGTATTATGATATGATATGTGAATTGTAGCAGTGTTTGAACCAACCTCAGTCATGGGTTTGTTTTAAATCCATACATTTTAATATCTCTTTAACAGTGTTGCAAAAATAGTAATTCCATGCATATGTTCATTTAATTATTTGCAAAAATTGCCTTTTATGAATTTGGGCCCCTGCATCCTCTGCATGTTCCTGATACTGGAACCCTCTGCTCTAGCACCTCACTATGTCAATGCAGTGGTCTAATTCAAATAAATGAGCAAGCAGGTTTTTTTCCCTCACACAGTGCTAATGTATCTCTGAACACAGCCTTATTCTATTCACCTGTGTGCATTCCATATAGCCTCTGTACCCTCCGTACAGACTGCTTAGTCTTAAGATACCCTGCTCAGAGTTGATGTTGGAGAATCTACAAGAGGAATTAGCTTTGAGTTCTTAGTAATAGTATTTCAGTAAATGAAGTCAGTCTTTCAGTTAGTTGCTTACACATTGATTAACTTCCAGATATCATTAGTTTCCATGTCTCTGTGCAAAGGGTCCTCCTCGTCCACAGTTATAGCAATTGTGAAGTTTATTTGATGATGGTGGACATACTGCTTTTGCTCAAAAATGGTTGAATGGTATGATTGCAAAATATGATTATGTGTTAAAAATTTGGATTAGGTTCAATTTCAAAAGGATCACCCAAAGAATATGTGTACACAGTTTGACAAGTAGCCTGTGGCCTTAGGAGGCTTCTTTCCACAGGCAGTGAGACACTGCCTAATGACTGGCAGCTGCTCAGCCCCAAACAGGTGGGTCTATTTAAGCTTAATTAACATACATTCAATTAGAATGCATGCCAATTAATAGTATTTGTTATTGCAGGATACCTGCAGTTGTTTTCTCCTTTTCTATTTCTTTTCTTCAGTTTGTGATGGACCAGTTGTGTGCTTGTATTGCTGTAAGTTTACTTCCAATTGTAGAAATCTTGCATTTTAAAAAGGTAATCCAACCTCCTTTTTAATCCTTTTTTATCATTCAGTCTCTGGAGCAGGATGTGGTTGTCTTTGTGCAGGAAGTTTAGGGCCTTCTTTTTCCCTCTTGCATGCAGTGAACTTGTGCACATTTAATAATCTTTTCAGTTTGCTGTGAGTTTTCAGTGCCACAGGCATGGGTGGTAGCATGGGTGGTTCTCTCTGAGTATAGCCCTGCCCTAAGCCAGTACCCCTTGCTAGGACTAGCAGTTTTATTGCTCTTGTGTTTTCTTTCGTCTTATTTTTAAAACTCATTGTTACATTTTTTAACATTATTTATCTTTTTTTTAAACTTGAAGCCACATGTCTGACTCTCCCCATGTGCTTGGGTGGCATAAGTGGAACTTTTGGCTCTGGTCTGCCTTTGGTCACAGAAGTCTCATGTAAATCAGACTAAGGCCATGTTCAGACCGACATTAGCAGTGCATGGAAAAACACAGCCCCCTCATTCATTGAGACTACTGTGTTTAGTCTAACCTGGCTCACCTTTTGCCACAAAGCTTGCAAATTGCTATCCAGTGTTTTGGCATCTACATACACCTGTAAAGAAATGGATCTATTACTCAAACTGGGCTTCCTGGATTGTGTTTCATCACCTGATGCAATATGCCAACACCAATGCAACCTTTTCATTAAAAAAAGTGATTATCCTCATTCAAATAATTCTGATGCCTTATATTTTTCTTTGTAGATTCATGTGACAAACCAAGTGGAAACTGGTGCATCAATATACGTACTGTTTTCAGTCTGTTCATCTCAGTGTCCCTGTGTGAGATCTGTGTGGAGGAGGCATTACTGTCTGCCACAGTGCTATTCTGGATAGTGCAAAAAAATAGGTTCTCACATTTATACAAAGTTTCAGGAAACAGTATTAATGAGTCATAATGTTCAGTAGAGACACAGGAAAAGAAAGAATACAAGAAGAATAAATATTGCCAAGTGCTGCCTGTATCCCTCCATTACCTCTAGAAACAGCATGTATTCCTGCTGAACAAGGAGCCCTGTGTTCCCTCAAGTGACTATTTCAAATAAACACACCCACGGCTGGGTGAGATACATATGTCTCGGTTGACACCCCACTTGTCTGCCCAAATAAACCTGGTCTGTTGTCGAGCCGTGGATATGAGCAGTCAACAGCGCGCTTCACCTCTCTGACTGTCAGTACAGTGTGTGTGTGTGTGTGTTTTGGTGGGAAGGTTCTTCTGTCCATGTGAGAACCTGCTTAAACATCCTGAGAGAAACAACATTTCTGCAAAGTGAGGTCATTTTGGACTGAGGAAAATTCAATTTTTACAACCTGAGTCTTGTTTTTGTAGTTTGGACCATAGTTCCTGATGGCTATGATAACATTTCACCCACCAGCTTCGCTGATCTGGGGACACAGTGACTCTGCTAGACAGTTTTACAGCAGCTTGTGCACATGGCAACAATACATGTGTTCAGAATTTTTAAGAAAAACAAAGAAAAAAAACAGTTTAACAATATTATCAAAAGCATCTTAAAGTGAGAGAATGTAACTTTTGGAAAAATGATAAATAACGCATTATTCCTCTTATAAATAAAAAGTTACATTCATAAGCAATATAACACACCCTAACCCTAACCTTTGTTGAATAATCAGCACATGAGCTATTGTGCCACATCAACAAACTAGAAAAGATTTTGCTATGTAACCGGTGGTGAAAGAAGCACTCAGATCCTTCACTTAAGTAAAAGTACCAATCCAGCAATGTAAAAACACTCCATTACAAGTAAAAGTCCTGCATGAAAAACTACAGTTTAAGTACAAAGGTATTATCAGTTTGATGTAGTTAAAGTATTGCAGTAAAAGTAGTGGTTTGACATCATTAGATTATTAATACTGAAGCATCAGTGTGTAAGCAGCATGTTACCGTTGTAGCTACTGGAAGTGGAGCTAGTTTGAACTACTTTATACACAGTTAGCTGGTTTAGTCCAGTGGTTCCCAAACTAGGGGATGGGCCCCTCCAAAGGGTCACCAGATAAATCTGAGGGGTTGTGAGATGATTAATGGAGAGGAAAGAAGAAAAACAAAGTTCTGATACACAAATCTGTTTTCAGTTTTTGGACTTGGTAAAATATTGGATCATTTGAACATTTATTGAAATGAAACCATGTGAGAAGTTTAGAGGGAAAAATCACTATTTGGTGGAGCTGTTAACAACTCATAGACATCTGAAATGTGACCCCGACTACACACTGCTTTTTGTAAGACGTCAAAAGCCAAAAAGGTTGGAAACCACTGGTTTCATCTTTAACAATGTGAAAAGCTTGTTATATTATCCATTGTGTCAAATTTTCATCTGAAAAGTAACTAAAGCTGTCAAATAAATGTAGTGGAGCAGAAAGTACAATATTTCCCTCTGAAATGTAGTGGAGAGGAAGTATAAAGTAGCGTCAAATGGAAATACTCAAGTAAAGTACAAGTACCTCAAAACTGTACTTACGTACAGTACTTGAATAAATGTACTTAGTTACTTTCCACCACTGTATGTAACTGCCATTACTGTCACACATACACCTTTCAATGGTTTTCTGACAAAAGTTAAACAAGTAGTAGCTCACCAGGGGCCTGTACTACAAAGCAAGTTCAACATACCCAGGATATATTTTCGTTATCTGGCCTCACTGAGCCTAACACTGGCTGTCCAGATAACCAGTACTATGAAGCTGGAAGTGATACCAAGTACCTGCAGAAAACTTCTGTTTTAGGAACAGCAAAAAGTCATGTTCAACAAAATGAAATGTAAACAAGCCAGTAATCACACAACAGCATAAGAAACTAGACTAGAAATAGTGTTTCTCACATATTAAAAGTAGGCTAGATATTATTATATATTACTTAACTGTAGAGTGAGTATTTTTTGCTATTTAGTTGGATAGTGATGAAACCATTCTGAATATGTCACACAAAAGCAAAAAGAAAAGTAGTTAATGACTGAAGTCTATCTGGCCCAAATGTTGCATTTATAATCATGGGAGCCAGTTAACAGTGTGGATTATTTTTCTAATAAAAGACAAGCTTTGGTTTTTATTTCCAGTTATCATCACACAGGTGTCTCATGTTATTCTGAGCTGCAGTGATGGAATCAGAGTGTAAAATCATCACACAGTCAGCTATCGCTCAGGGGATAAAATAAACTTTGCACAGAGTGGAAATAGAAAGCCTGGAACAATAAAATGTTTCCACTGACCTATAAAAATATACATTGCTCTTTTTTACTTGTCACTTTATTGTAAACTCAGGACTTGTGTCCATGTCGGGATCCTGTAGGAATGATTTTCCAGTGATCTGATTGGTCAGTGGTCGGGTGTTGACAGGTTGTGATCTGATCCTCTGAAGTTAACCTGCTCCAGAGCAGGTTAGCTGTTCAGCATAAGTTACCATGGTGATGTGCCCAGTTAAAGGAGTGAAGCACCGTTGTAACCCTGAAAAAACCCAGAGTTACACCTGAAGTTACCTCACTAACCTCCTGCTTTGTAGTACAGGCCTCTGGTGACATGTTTTTTTTTCTTTTGTTTGTTTGTTTCATTCCACTCACTCTCAGTGATGATGATGATTATGATTATGTCTCTGAAGTAACTGACTCCAAAAAACAGACACAAATTCACAACAAGTCCTATCCAAACGATTGGCGCTTTCTGATCTGGCACCCCTATAGCAGGATGACATTGTTTGTCACTGCCTTTCAAATGACACTCTGACCACAGGAGCCAGGACTGCTGGGTGATGTGGTTGGGTGTGTTCTGTTGCACCTGTAACCACAACCAACAGTGATGTTAAGGTGTACTGACACATATTGCAGTACACTTCTACATCACTGCAGCAAGGTGAGAAGTTAAACCACTGGTCAACAGCCAAGACAAGCTGCTGCCAAGTTAACCTTTACAGTTAAAAAGAACTGACTGTCA
Organism: Scomberomorus guttatus; assembly: GCA_038419695.1. Taxonomy (NCBI): domain Eukaryota; kingdom Metazoa; phylum Chordata; class Actinopteri; order Scombriformes; family Scombridae; genus Scomberomorus; species Scomberomorus guttatus. The sequence goes on along the minus strand of CM076467.1, from coordinate 2,134,711 downwards.
GCAGGAAACAGGAAGTTGTCAGCTGTTGACCAAACCATTCACCATGTCCTCCTCTTTAAGGGGTTTTGTGGTGCTATACTGTCGTAATTCACACAGCCTTGACAGATAAATGTGAACAAACCAGTAATAAACTAACCAATGCTGTTGTTTTTCGCTCCTCTAATATCTCTGTGACTGTCACATGACCATGTCTCATATTAGTCATAGAGCGTTTGGCATTAGAAAGACATTGTTGGCAGCTGGATTCATATTGTCTAATTGTTTCAGCTCCTCTAATACGACTACTGACACTGATAAATGTGTCAAAATCTGCTTTTCACTCCTTGGTAACATTTTTGTGAATGAAACTTGCCCACAAACGGAGCGGAAAAGGACACCTTATATGGACTTTTTAGTGTTATCAATTAAGGTTCACCTCCTCATGAACAGGTGACATTCATCAGGCTGAAACAAGCAATTTAAAACTTTGTGCAGTTAAGACAGTTTGCTGAATCTGACTATAAACACTTGTACGAACAAACAAGGTTTAGGAGAAGTGGCTGCTGTTCAGAAACAAATCCTGCTGTCTCACTTTAATTTGAAGTTTTAAAAAATGGCAAATATTAATATCCAAACTGTGTTCATATTTATATTTGAAGCCAATTAACCTATACATTTTAAAGCTATCTTTCGATATCAAACACTGTTTTAATGTGACTTTTTTTTATACATGGCCATGATGGACCATTGCTATAGTATAACTACATGATTGCTTTATTACAATCAACTATTTATTAATTTATAGATTTTCTAGTTATAAAACATTATTTGTTTTCTTGAGAAAATAAGGCACTTTGGTCAGTATGTTGACTAAACAATTTTAATTTAATAATTAAACAATGTAATATAATACAATCACAATAATAATCATAATAATAATAATCTTAAAATAAAAATTAAAATTAGCAACCACAGCTGCGCTAGGAAACAGATCAAAACAGATCAGTGTCTTCTGAGGAAAAGCAGCATCTCTGAATGTTACCAGCCCTCCTGTGTTGATACAGTGTGCATATGCAGTTGTATCAAAGGGTCAGAACTTTACAAACTGGCACGTCTCTCACCAAAAGGCTGATAGAGTAGCTTTGTATTCAGGAAGTGAAGGAAGTGTCCTCACAACATTAGTAACACATAGGTGTAGTGTGTGTGCAACAGACTGAGAGGTATGGTCGTCTCAAATTGCCCTTACAAGGGGACAGTAATGAAAGCATGTTCTCATATCCTCAGTCTGCTGCAAAGAATGAATGACTTCATGTTTTGGAAAGAAGGAAAAAAAGCAGCTTGCACATGGAGCTGCCTGCAGCCTGTACACACCACTGAGCCTCCAGTCCCAACATCTACATCCACAGACATCTCTTTCTGGGATGCCACAGATTAAAGTAGTAATCCTCAATAATTTTCACATTAGTTCATGTATATTTTGTCTGGTTTTTTTTTTTTTTTTTGCTTTATTTTTTTTACAGCTGTAGACAGATCAGGTACGCATAGGCAAAAGCACTGTACTCACTGGTCAGGTAGGCTTACAGTGTGTATCCATCAGTAACATGGCTCACATGGACTACTGCTGCACTTATATTCAACCATCCAAGAATGGCTTGAATGTTCCTGAAGAAACTGTGTGGCTCAGCTGAGAGCAGCCAAACATAAGATCCAACAGAAGAATGTGTAGAATGAGAAATAAAATAAAATACACAGTAAACAAATGAATTTTAAACAGTATCTGCTCTGTACATTTTCCCATTTATGGGCAGTCTACGACTACCACCACACTAAACAGTCTCATTTTTAAATTGCTGGTTTTGTGTGCTTCCAGGTTGTTTATATGTACATCTCCATCTGAACTGTCCTCTCCGTCCCACTGAAACACCTGAACAGGAAAACGGCTAAATCTCTTCCTCTTTTCAGTTAACAAACAACAAAACTGAGCTTTACAGCCAATATCTGGTAAGTAGTGAGATGCTGCTATGTCTCAGCTGGTTAAACCTGGGTGTGTTTTAATGCAGACGAATTCATGACATAGTTGGTCTCATTTACATATTTTTGTGTTTCTGTTGTCAGACAATGGACAAGTATGAAATTGTGATTTAAAGGTGCAGTGTGTAGAATTTAGTGGCATCTAGTGGTACAGCCTTTGCAGAAATGGAATATAATATTCATAAGTATGTTTTAATTAGTGTATAATCACCTAAAAATAAGAATCACTGTGTTTTTGTTACCTTAGAATGAGCCCTTTATACACTTGAGGACAGAATTATTAGCCCCACCATGAAAAATTCTTTTTTTTTTTAAAGTACCTTCCAAATACTGTTAAAGAGAGCAAACAATTTTTCAACACAGCTTTTCCAAACATACTGCTTTTATTTTGGTGCTTCCATTATTTTACTTTGCACACACAAACAAAATTATTTCACCAAAAACAAAAAGCTACCAGGGTCAAAATTATTAGCCCACCTGATGCTAATAGGGAATTGTGTATCCTTTTTGCTGGATAACAGCCTGCAATCTTTTGTTATAATTTTCCACAAGTCTCACGCACGTCTCCTGAGCAATCCCAGCCCATTCTTCTTTGGCAAATCTCTCAAGCTCCCCCAGATTTGACAGTCTTCTGCCATGGACCTTGGTCTTCAATTCACCCCAAAGATTCTCTATGGGAATTTGGGGCTTTGTGCAGACCATTCTATAACATTCACTTTGGCCTTCTGGGAGGTAGTTCTTTACCAGGAGTGGCATATGTTTTGGGTCGTTATCATGTTGGAAGACAAAGCAGCGACCCATACCCAGTTTTGCTGCTGACTGCCTGAGGTTTTCTTCCAAAATCTTCAAATATCCTTCTTTCTTCAGGATTCCTTCCACCTTGACATGCATCCCAGTTCCAAATGCACTGAAGCATCCCCACAGCATAATACTCCCACCACCATGTTTCACTGTGGGGACCATGTTCTTTGGGTTGTATGCCTCTCCCTTCTTTCTCCAAACATAAGCAGTGTCTCGATGGCCAAAGAGCTCCAGTTTTGTTTCATCTGACCAAAGGACACGCTTCCAGTATGCATAGTCTTTCTCCAGGTTGCCCTTCGCATACTTCAGTCTGGCTTGAAGGTGTCTTTTTAGCAGAAGTGGAGTTTTTCTTGGTCTGCAGCCTCACAGTCCACTCCTATGCAGGGCTCTAGTGATTATCTTCTTTGAGACTACAAATCCAGACTTGGCCAAGTCATTCACTAGTGTCTTGGCAGTTGTTCTGGGGTCTTTAGACATATCTCTCACTAGCTTTCTTTCCAGAGTCTTTGAAATGTTGCGTTTCCTACCTCTGCCAGGCTTGTTTTGTACCATGTGGCTCTCTTTGAATTTCTTGATTATCCTTCTCACTCCAGTTCTTGACACTTGGAAACACTGTGATATCTTTGTGTATCCATCTCCTGCTTTGTGTGCATCAATAATTCTTTTTCTTAAGTCTAAACTGATTTCTTTTGTTTTTGGCATGATGCTTTTCGAGTCCAGAATCATCCCACATGTAAGGTCCCTCTTATAGAGTCAGTGTTCACTGGTGATTTCAATTAGGTTTGATTAATCAGAGTACATGGCTTCCAACACTTGCTGTCTCTCAAACTGGTGGGAGTTTTTAAGAGGGCTAATAAATTTGACTCTGCTAATTTTTGGTTTTTGTGAAATAACTTTGTTCCTGTGTGCAAATAAAAATATTGGAAGCATCCAAAATGAAAGTAGGATGCTTGGAAAAGTTATGTTAAAAATTCATTGCTCTCTTTAACAGCACTTGGGAAATACTTAATAAAAAAATAAATTTTTCATGGTGGGGCTAATAATTCTGTCCTCAAGTGTATCTACATAGGGAGTGGGTCCTCTTCCACCGAGCCCACCATGTTGCACTGCAATGTTTCTACCATAGCCCAGACCAGACAAACCAAACACTGGCTCTAGAGAGGGCCTTTTGTGTTTTTTGCAAGTTTTACGGCCACCGTAGATTCTCCTACATGCTTGGAAGGGGAGGGGTATTCACTTAGTTACAATCTGCAACCTCACCGCTAGATGCCACTAAATCCTACACACTAGTCCTTTAATGACAGCTTATATACGAGTATACTTTAGAGTGCCAGCATACAGCTATTTCCTGGAGGTAGTCCGTACCAATGCAGATCAGGTTACAAATCAAACTTGCAAAAGTATCAGTAGAAAAGGATCTTTCGTTCTTTTTTATTGCCAGCACTAATCAGCTTAATGAGGTTCGAGGGCTGAAACAGAGACAAAAAGAAAACATAAACATTTGACCAGCTTAATGTTGATGTACAAACAAAAGACAAACAAAAAAAGGACAAAAATTAGATAACATCACTTCACATCAAGTGTTAAGATGATCAAGCAAACCAAGACAATTGAAAAATGAATGAATAAATAAATACATTTATAAATAATTGGGGAAATCCCTCTATTGGAATGAAATATGTACACACATAAATCAATGTGGATATAATACAATTATGCAAAAATATTTTTAAAATGATGCAGAAAAATTATATTGAGAAAATATATTCTTTAAGCATCATGTCATTATTTAATTGCACTGTCATTTTTTTTTTCTTTTTTGGTAAAATTTAAATTAATTAATTTATTCACTAATTTATTTACTTTACTATGTCCTTTTCCATTTATGCTGCTTAAAATTTTTAATTTGCTCAGTCATTCAGTTCCTGTTCTTACCATACACTGTAGAAAATATGGACGTAGCCACCGTGATGTTACCCATTGGTTTCCGAAGAGTACTCAAAGTGGGCAGCTCCGGCCGTTACCACCTTGGCAGTGCCTGACTCTGCCTAACTTCCTGGTAATCCAGAATAGGCAAAGAGGTGGAGCTGAGGTGGGCCGAATGAAGCCTGGTTGCTGAGACAAGCTATCTAGCGGCTAGCGACCTATAAATGGTAAATGGACTGTACTTGTATAGCACCTTTCTAGTTATCTGACCACTCAAAGCGTTTTAACACTACGAGTCAATTCACCCATTCACACACATACATACGCTGAATGGGTACAGGGGCTACCATGCAAGGTCCCAAGCTGCCCATCAGAGGAAACCATTCACACACACTCACACACCTGTTGGCTACCACGCAGGGTGCTGGCACAGCCATCGGGAGCAATTTGTACAGTCATGAAAGGGGAAATTACCTATAGAGACCAAAACTGTTTTTTGTACCAGGCTGTAAACATGTTTATTTCTGCTGTAAAGTTGGGCATTTTAACATGGGGGTCAAGTGGCCATTCGAGGAACTGCAGTTTTTGGCACTTTGTGTTGGTTTCATTTTTCAGCCCCGGAGGTTGCTGCTTGGTTCTCACTGTATTTGTTCTTTCTGACTGCTGGTCACTGCTGACTCTCTCTGCCCGCCTGGGGCAGAGTAATCATGGAGACATCAGCCAGAGGAGCTTCTCTGGGAGGGTGAAGTTTGGTCGTCATTAAGCATCTAGTTTTGCAGTGTGTTCAGCGATGCTGACTCTAGATGACCCCATTAAAGGCAGTGAGTGAGAGAGCTGTCTGACTGGCTGTTCAACCCCGTGAACCAGAGATTTGTTCATCTGTTTAGTGTAGCCTCTCCTTGTTCTCTTTTCTTCTTCCAGCAGCAAAAGACCATAGTCAAAGAAAAGCAAAGTAAAGAAAAACTTGGAAGTGGTAAGTATATTCTCAATCTGTATTCCAAGCATAAATATGATGAGACTGTTTATCAGAGTAACAGTGGTGTGACAGTGGCTGGCCAGTGTCTGTTGTTTTTATTTCTGTAGTGTTTTTTTGGAGTAAGAACACAGACTACACACCAAGTATTTCCTCTCAGGCAGGTGCAGAACATGTGCACATCAGCAGTCAGCTGGCCATCAGCTGTGAGCTGATGTGAGACAGTGTTTGATGAGTTTGTCTGTATTGGCAGAATTTGTCGGTGTGTATTGAGGCCCTGTCACAATATTCCACCGCTGTTCATGGGAGATCATGGTCTTCACACTGTCCCAAGATCCCAACACATCTTTACAAGCTCCTCGCCAACAACCAGCAGGAGATGCTCATATAGGGACAAGATCCATGATCCCTCACCTACTTCCCACCAATAAATATTGCAACCTTTCTTTTCTTCCGATTTCAACCATTTTCATTGTTATGACCCACAGCAAGGACAGCCTCTCTCTTTAGCTGGCAAACTGGAACTCCTACTCCTACTCCTACTTCTCTGTGGGTTGAATCTCATTTTATTTGTAGTATAACACATTGGCTGCAGACCTTTACATTAAAGGATGGGTTCGGGTTTTTTCAAGTCTGTCTTAATATGTACATGGAAATGGGTATTGTTCCTTGTAACAATCCCTACTCTCCATACTGACCCTGGCCATGACTCTGTCCTTTTGGAATCTCTCAAAGGAAATCTCTGGAGCACATTTGCTTTCTTTCAGAACACAGCAGATAAAACAGAAACAAGCTAAACTATATATTCCATGTCAGAGAGACAGATATTGGCTCTGAGATGTCACACATGCACCAAAATATCCAAAACACAGTCGGAGTGGGCTGTTACTAAAATATTTGTGTCCAAAAACCCTGACTGCAAAAATACTCCAGCAATCAAATCTGCAAAGAAAAAAAATCACATCAAAGTTTTCTCTGAGCACGTCTTGAGTAGTAGACTACCAGAATGTATCCCTCTGCTACAGCTCAGTGAGGAACTTCATTCAGGGGAAACAAAAAGAGGGAATTTCATTCTAAACAGGATGTAACTTTGGACGCAACTGACACAATTTAGCTAAATGAGACTGCTGAAGCCCGTATTTTAGCTTCATATGAACTTTTGAATGCATTGTTTGCAAATAACTGTTGTGGATTTTGGCCCCAATTTGTCTGGTGGAATAGCTTCAGGGTCAGTATGGAGAGTAGGAATTGATACAGCCTGACCAAACCCATCAGTCAGTATTAGACTTGAACAAATCTATCCTTTAAATGAATAGTTCTACCTTTTGGAAAGTGTGTTTACTTGCTTTCTTTTAGATAAGAAGATGGATATCAATCTCATGTCTGTGTGTTAAGTGGCCTGGCTCAGTTCAAAGTTCAAAAATACACCTACCAACAACTCTAAAGCCACTGATTAACATTCTGTATCACATTTGTTTAATCTGCACACATATAGAAATGTAAAAACAAGTTGTAGTTTTAGGCAGAGTTACATGCTGGAACTAACAGTGTATCCATCCGCCCAGTACTTCTGTGCAGCGTCTCCAGCTATAGCACAGGTTGACAGATACAGTTAGTGAGGTTTTCGCTTTTGGCTTTCTGGCATGATTTTACCAAACCTGACAACCTCAAACAACCATCTGTGACAACATGGTGTCACACAGTCACAGTATCAGGTTATTCTATTTAAAAAAAAGAAATTGCAGAAAGGGTGCCTAAAACCACCAATTGTGATTTTTACATTTCTGTCTGTGTATGCATTAAAGGTTCTATATGTAAGAATTGTGAAGTGACAATGAGTCACTTCACGGGTTATAACGGCACTTAAAAAATGAGACCTTCCCTGACTTTCTTGGTTGTCTATAGCAGACTGTGGACTGATTTGTATGTAAAGGACCCGGGCCAGATTTTCTGCAAAAAAACAAAGGATGTGATGTTTTTGCGCACTCCCGAGTGCCTTGCGTCTCCTCCGCTCACGTCAACAAACAACCCGGCATATACCACAACAAAAATGGTGCTAAGTAGAAACACCCTGCAGATATTAACTCTCCACCTAATGAGACAGCTAGCTGCCTCCATCGACCACAGCACATTTCACAACAAAACACCCCTACAATGACAAGTTGCCCTGCGCACACACAGCTAAAACAACATTATTTCCTCAACAAAGCAGCAGAAAACAAGCTCCAGAGCGATAGCAGAATATAGCTTACCCCTTTTTTTCTATTGGTAGTCCAAAGGTCGTAATAAGTACACATTTCACAACAAAACTGCAGCGTGTTGATCCCTGGCCACAGCTTGTTGCTCCCCGTTTACCAACCCCAAACACGGTTGGTAAAAAAAAAAAACGTTGGCAGTTTACGGGTCGGGTCAGGTTCGTGTGGTTGATTAATGCCTATTTTTGCAGTGCGGATTGGCTCTCACCCACCTGCAGTAGTCTTGTGCTGCTGCTCTCTCTGCATGCAACAGGATGTTGACTGCAGCTCACTTAACAGCCAACAATGTCACTAATGAGAAGGAATTTCTGATTCTTACAAATAGAACCTTTAAACAAACAAGATACAACATGTACAACATTGTGTATTTTTGGACAGAGCCAGGCTAGCTGTTTCCCCCTGCTTCTAGTCTTGATGCTAAGCTAGGCTAACCATGACCTAAGTCTCTGTAATTAAACTGTGGAAGAAGTTAAATGGTAAAGCAAGAAAACTTTATCTTGATTGTCATACACCATACACATGGTGTAACATGAGACAACTGACATGAGGGTGAATGTGACTTTAAAGTCATCTGAGTCTGACCTCCGTCGCCACGCCCCCAGGAACGCAGCTGCTCCCCACATCTCTCTCCGGCCGGCTTCACTGCTAGAAGCGCCCTCCCTGCCAGCAGAGTGGATATTCCCTTAGCTGAGCAAAGGACAAACAGAAAACACTGAGACATCCAGTCTCACTCCAGTGGATAGTCTCAATTTGCAGCTGGATAGTGGTCGCGTCTGGACGACCAATTACGCGGGGACACAAGATAGTGGCAAGCTTCATTTTCCAAGTTCCAAGATTAGGATTGCTTGATTCTGATGTATTTTGCAATATTAGGGGGACAATTACTGTCTGTCTGTCTTCCGTGTATGGGGATTTCCATCCGTAAAGTCTCAAGACAGTGATGAACAGTACGGGAATAAGATCTCCACGTCAACTTCTCCTCACCTCTCTTTAGTTTCTATCTGTTCTAATCCTCCTTTTAACAAAATGCAGCTTCTCCTGTACACAGCCGTGTTTCTTTACCTCAAGCAGTCTGCCACCGCTGAACCCAAAGCCAAGTGCCCAGCGCGGTGCGATGTGAGTACCTGTCCGAGCCCCAGCTGCCCCAGCGGTTACGTGCCGGACCGCTGCAACTGCTGCCTGGTGTGCGCCCAGGGGGAAGGGGAGCCATGCGGCCGCAAAGACGACCTGCCGTGCGGGGACGGGCTGGAGTGCAAACACCCGGCGGGCAAGCGGCTTTCCAAGGGCTTCTGTCAGTGCAAGTTCAACCACGAAGTCTGCGGCAGCGACGGGAAGACGTACGGTAACGTGTGCCAGTTTAAGGCGACCAGCAGGAAGGCTCTGCAGCAGGGACTGCCAGGCATCACCCAGATCCAGAAAGGACCGTGTGAGACCAGCATAGGTACGATTTATGCATTGATGGTTCTTTTGGTAATGATGGTGGAGTAAGGTCTTCACAGGGCCAGCCGAGTATTTGTGGGGCCCTGTCCCGCCACCTCCCTAATGTTTTTCTTTTAGATTATTATGTGTCACTGAAGGATCATAGTGGCATTATGAACGAGGTGCAGTGAGAAGTAACACAAACCAGTAAACAGGGTATTTAATCTGGTTAACAAACACCCCCCCCCAAAATCAAATAAATATTAAGTGTTTACCCAAAAGACACTTTTGTAGTGTAGTAGTAGGGAACAATAAGATTGAGGCAATATGGTTTTAAAAACTTAATAATTCATAATTCTCAATGTATTTTTTAAATCTTAAAACTTTTTATCCAGGGCTCCCTATCCCGCAGGATCCTAAGTTTATACCCATCAGCTCTACCTGTTTGCTAATGGTGTTATTGGGTTTGGCTATGCTTTGGAGCAGGTATGAAGGACTCACTTTTTCAAAAAAACAAAACAAAACAAAAAAAAACAAGTTTGAACAAATGAGAACTAACAACTAATGTTATTCATTCATATACAGTAATTTGAATGCAACCAATGTATACCCCACAACAATCAGCCTTACCTTTATCTACAATTTTTCCATCTGTGGTGTCAAAACCATAATGCTTCTCAGATGGTTTGGCTTGTGATTATCTGTTTAGCACAACACCTGTGGACTGTGAATATTGAATTCAAACAGATCATTACAGATCAAATAATTAAATAATTAACGCTCAAATGAATAAAAAGTGACAACTCTACTGGTATGTATAACATAGAGCCGATATATTGGTTGGTATTAGCTTATCGCATATATATCGGTACCAGAGTGTTTGTCGACTGAAAAGTAACAAGAAATGTCAGTAGTGAAGTATCAATGATATGCTTGAGTCCATTTAGAAATAGTGTCTCCATTACATACTGTAGTTTGTCTACCAGAAAGCACTGACAAGTGTATGTTGATACTTTACAAATGTCCCCCTTACTACAGAACTGGTCACAATTATTTAAGAACCAAATTTAGTCCTCATCAAAAAGATTCTATGTTATGTGTTTGTTATAAAACCCAATATGTGCCAATATATCAGCATTTCTTGATTTTCAAAAAATGAAATCAGCAGTGGTGGAAGAAGTATTGAGATATTTACTTTACTTTTTACATATAGTAAAAGTACATAAGTATTATGAGCTGGATGTAATTAAAGTATTGCAGTAAAAGTAATACTCCCTCTGACTGAGGGACCAGTAATATATATATATATATATATATATAATGTGTGTGTGTGTGTGTATACGTGTGTGTGTGTGTGTATGTATGTATGTATGTGTATATATGTATGTAAGTATTGGGCAATCTTTTTTAAAAAAGTATTTTAAGATGTTTTCTAAATGTAAATGTGTTATACAAGTAGCGTAGCTCCTTTAAGGATAGCTCAGTGCATAGCAAGTGTGCAGTCGAGAGAGCAGGTGTGTGACGGTGAGGCTGGCGACCGTATGAAGTTAGCAATATAGCTGTGAACAGTTTAGGCTATTTGTCAATGAATAAATGCCTCAACTCCTCAAGACCCAAGCCAAGTTCCTGTGTGCTTGCCACTCAGCTGAAGTGAAGGGGGTTAGCCCCAAAGCTAGCAACAATTTTGGCCAAGGCTCACTTAAGGTGGACTCCTTTAAGGTGGCTATTCTAATTTTAGTGACAATCTCAGCCGCTCCTCCGAGTTTTGCTCAGCGCCAGGCCTAACAACTTTTCTGCTTACTGTAGAAACATGGCGGTGCAACATGGTGTGCTCCATGGAAGTGGACCCGTTTCCCATGTAGATATAAAGGGCTCGTTCAAAGGTAACGAAAACACAATGATTCTTATTGTCATGGGATTATACACTAATTAAAACATACGTATGAATATTATATTCAATTTCTGCCAAGTCTGTTCAGCTAGATGCCACTAAATATTACACAGTAGACCTTTAAGTACAGTACTTGAGTAAATGTACCATCCTACCACTGGAAATCTGTAACAACCTCAAAAATCCAGTATCAGTGGGGTTCTATAACTGAACATCTTACAGTTAAATAAACTTTCTTCAGTGCAAATGTGACTAATTACAATCCACTAACAAAATAATCCAACTGGCTGAGAAACAATCTCATCACAAGGTCTATTTAGCAGCTAGTTTAGTAGCTGTTCTGATTGGGCAAACTCCACCTGCTGATGAACATCGTTTGATTGATTGATGATTGAAAGGTCCAAAACAGCTATTAAATTTTTCTCACCCTAACTGTTGTTTCCAAGGTCAAGAATGAACTTTGAACATCAGTCCTCCTGGTGTTATTGTGGCAGCAATGTGCTTCCGACAATATGGTTTTGACTCATCAGTTGAGTGCATTCTCCACCTCCACCACCCACCTCATTAAACTGCCCTGTGGCTTTCCTCTGTCTGCACGTTAATAAGAGCCAGATTAATAAGGCTTTACAGCACCAGTAAACACTGGTTAGAGGGCAGGTGCTCTTTTAATAGCCTGTTAGAGCAGACTGAACCAGTTATTTGGAACACAATAGACAGTGGGAATACACCACACCTTCAGTAAAAAGGCTGCCATGCTTTTGTGCAGAAAAAAATAACCTTAAAACAGAGTTTACATGTTGTTCTGGAGGAGATTCAGTCTCTGCTGTGTGGTGTCCTGCTTGTAAAGGGACGGAGGTTTGCCATAATATAACAGTTTTGATCCATACTGCTTTCAGACTGATATGAGGCCAGTGCATGTGTCTGCGGCTGGTAGAGGATGACTTAGTGAGGAAGCCCTGTTTCTAATAGGTGTATTATTTTTTGGTTTGTCAGATGATAATGTGCAAACACCCTACCAGCTGCTAACTCCTACCCTATTTGCTAGATTTTTAGCCCGCTAGCAGTGTGGCTCAAGGAATTGCAATAATTATCGATTGGTCAGTCCACCACTTTGGTTCAGACTTACATCTCTACAACTATTGGATGGATTTCAATGAAATTTGGTTCAGACATTTGTGATTTCCAGAGGATGAATCCATCTGACTTTAGTGATCCCCTGACATTTCCTCTTGTGCCACCATGAAGTTGACATTTTTAGTTTTGAGTGAAATATCTCAACAACTGTTGGATGAATTGTCATGAAATGTGGTTCAGACATTCATGTTCCCCTCATGATGAATTCTAATAATTTTGGTGATCCTCCAACTTTTCCTCTAGTGCCCTCATCAGGTCAACATTTTAACTTGTCCAATACTTTGTTTGATGACGAAATACCTGTAAGACTTTCTCATCACTTAGTGGACATTTTTTGGTCTCCAACTATCATTTTAATGTAGCAGAGTGGAACTTTATTTGGGGCATTGAAGGAGGGGGAATAATATAGGCTGCACATGACAAGATGCTTTCAGACAGTGAATGGAGCAGTTGCAGTGGTGCCCCTAGTGTTTCTAATGTAAACATAATGGCAGCTATGCTGATGAGGTAGGAAGGGGGAGGCTGTAACAGAAAATAGAAAAGGCAGATCACACAGCTAACTGTCACACTTTTGACATGAGACACCCACTTTCAGTTCAAGTAATCTACCAAGAACGTGCACTTGCATGTATTTGATTGGCCAACACAACCCCTGGCAATGGTTGAACCAGGTTCAACTTTTTAGCAGGGGCCCTCTGTTTTGCAGTACCCAATAGACTACACTACTTTTGTGCACACAGCTACTGTTCCTGTCAGTGCGTTTCGTCAGCTCAGTGCACAGTTTGTCTGTGAGGATTTTGCTAATGTAATAGATGCTAGCTCCTTAACACCAATATTCAGCACATTAAAGGAAATAAAACAAAAATATTGTGAGAACAAGACAGTGCAAGCTATGTTAGCATGCTAACATGCTTTGGTCTTGTTTTTAGTTAAATCCCTGACCTTTATGTTGAGCTGACAGGGTTATTTAACCAGTTTGCTCACATTTAGACTATATATCAGACTGTATATCAGGAAGAAGGAGACTGTCCTCCCAAGAAAAACAACACAATATGTTGTAATATCAGTCACCCAAAAATGACCTATAGTTACGGTTGAGTGACAGATGCTATCTAGCGGCTGTAGTAATTATGACCCAGAGCAGTGGTGAGGTTCAGATGACGTGTATATATATAGGGGGACAGATTTCCTCATTTGGAGGTGGTTTCCGTTTTTAACCGCATGTCAGAACAGTTTTTTTAAAACTGTAACTACGATCGTCTCCTAGCCTTAACCCTGTGGTTATTATTGTAGCCATGATGATGAAGGTGGCCTAACTTTACGAAAGTAGTAACTTTAACCCACACCATATGTTTCTCTAACATTAACAAAGTGATGATTTTAACCCAAACTATGATCTTTCCCTAAACTTAACCAAGTGGTCTTTGTGCCTAAACCTAACCAGATCTTAACCAAAGCACTGTCACATCATAAAACATCATTATTGTTTAACAGTGATGTATAACTGGTTTTGGAAAGCACAGATAAATGATGTTGTCCTGCTGATTACTGCCAATAGGGGTGCCAGATTAGAAAATACTCCTATGTGTTGTCACATGGTCAAACCACGTATTTGGTCGTTTAATTTGGAGGATTTGTTGGGAAGTGTGGTTGCAGCTCTGAAATATTTTTATTAGTTTCTTAAACCAAGTTCAGTTGCACGGAACCTTTACATTCATTTGCGCTTCATTGCTTTTCTGTCATGTTCAAGAACCCCCCTAACTGGCCCTGCATCAGGCGTTATTTAGAAGCAATTCAATGAATTTAACTCAGTTCCTGCTAAGTCTTAGCAAATCCCCAGCTAAAGTGAAAACATACACCGTCAGAAAAGATGGTGACCATGTCAGTAACTGAGGCAGGTTTAATAAATCTTTAGAATAGATGCACACACACTCCGTATGTGGTGAAAGAATGCTAGCAGCTTTAGTTTTACAGTCTTTATCCTGTCCATCCTGCTGAATATGTTTCTCATTTCCTCTGTTACATTGATATACATTGTCCTGCCTGGAAGTTTATTAGACATTCAAAACCAAACCAAATTGGAAGTAAAGTTACAGGCCATTAAATAATTACCCTTTCTTCACTACATGCTGTTTAACTCTTTTCATCTGTCCCACATTCTCTCCATCTCTCTCTTACACACTTCTACTGTACCCACCAGGACTTTCCTGCTGTAAACTGAAATTGTAAAAGTGGAGCATGACCACTTGAGCATGACTGCAGCCAAGTACATGACCACACTGTTCCAAACAAAGGCAGGCCATTTTCAGGTTGGTCTTCTCCTTCAACTAAGTTTATTTCATTTAAGTACACAGTGAAAATGGACTTGCAGAGACTTTAATTTCACTGAGATAAGTGGTTAATCCACCACAGTGTGAACAGTTTGCTGCCTTTACTTTTGTTCAAAATTTCTCAAATTATCTGTTCTGGAAAATCTTCCCAGTTAGTGTTTTCAGTTGAAATCCACAGTAGAAAATAGTCACATCTTGCAACTCTTTAACATATCAAGGTGATTAAAAGTATTTCTTTATAACATTAAACAACCATGACTAAGTAAGCAACAATCAAGGCGAAGGTTCAGAAAATTTTTATTTCATCAGTTGGCCATGTCATTGAATATGGCTTTTCAAAAGGTTTTTCCATTAACAAGGCAACATAAGACAGACAAACTGGGACACTGCTGTTGCTGCTGGTAGAAACCTAAAATAAATGACTTCCTCTGTGTATGAAGATTTTTCCTCAGAGAGCCACCGACCAGACGCTGGGTGTTTATAACAGCACATGTGAAAGCTTTCATGAAGTGCATGGAATTTGAATCACTGACATCAGTGACAGTCCAGAGTAAAACTGAAATTTATATGAAAGTGTTTTGCTTCATTAATCAAAGATTAGTATGGAATTATAATTGTGCCTCAATTCTGAGCATAAGATGGAACATTTTGAGGCAAAACTTAAACATAAGTTTTATTATGTAGAAAAATTCTAATCATGCAAAGATAAGAATTTCATTTGAGCAAACAAAAATATGTTTTGTCCTTAATAAATGTATTAGCATGAATGCCATAATAACCTCTCTAACTCAGCTTTACTCATTTGTTCTCTCAAATTCCCTGCTCTGTGTGCTCTCAAACCCTTGGCCACTTGCTCAACGTTTTCTCAACGAGTTTTACAGTGTTCCAAAATTTTAGCTATTCAAAGAATTTTCATTTTTAATTTAATATCTGATTGGCTGTTTAATCTCCCATCTAAATGCTAAATAAAAATCTGTTAAGACTCTTTGAATAGGCAAAAATAAATTAGGTAATTGTTCATTTTGGGTAATTTCTTCAAACTCACTATAATCTGGGCAACACAGATGATTTACCTCAACAGATTTGGGACTTGCAGGTCAGTCAACCATACATTTTTAGTTTACCACACCCTTTACAGATGTAATGCTACAGTGACATAGTGTGTGTGCATGTGTGTGTGTGTGCCAGCCACATACCCTTTAAACCCAGACAAAATAAAGGGTTTGTGATCAAAGGGAAATGTAAATGGAGTCTGCCACAACTCTGGCTGCAGGGACTTCCTGTTTCCTCAGTTGATATCTCTTATTGGGATGTGTGTGTGTGTGCGTGTGTGCGTGCGTGTGTGCGTGCGTGTGTGCGTGTGTGCGTGCGTGCGTGCGTGTGTGTGTGTTTTTGTGTGTTCCAGATGACTGTAACCCCCTGAGTGGGGATTGTGTTGATGATTGTAGCAGTCGGTAGAGGAGAAATCTGTTTCATTCATCAGACTGTTGATCAGTGCTCATTCTATCCAACTAGAGCAAGTTATCTTAACAACCACTGACCAGACTGCCATTGAATGACCTATTGAGCTTTCCATTACCTCCACCATCAGACAGATTTTTCCACAAGAAATATCAGAATCTAATGGGAAGATTGCCATTAAATTTACTGAGTCCATTCATGCTCCTCACAGGGTGAACCCTTTCATTTTGGACACTCCATGAACTTTCTTCTAGTGCCACCATCAAGTCAAAATTTAAACTTCATTCTTTCAATATGAAATTTCATTATGGATTACTGACATTTGATGATATTAAACCACCTCCACTCAAAAATGTGTTTTTCTTCCTGTTTCTTCACTGTGCTGTTGTTCTCTTCTCTGTGCAGAATGATGTATGTGCACTTTTTGTCCGCAGACACAAAAAGAGGGAATTTAGGACTAAACAGGCTGTAACTTTAGAATATACTGACTTGATTTAGCTAACTGAGACTGCTAAAGCATCATATAAGCATCGGCTGAACTTTGGAATGCCTTTTTGCACAAAATGAAGGTGTGTTGCTGTGGATTTTCGCCCCAATTTCTTATAGTGTAGTCTCATTCCAAGAGATTAACTTCAGGGCCTGTATAGAGTTACAGTGACTAAGAGCCATTTCCACATACATAATGTCACGTCAATATTGTATTAAGACAGACTTGAAAAAAACCTATCCTTTAAGACTCTTAAAGCTGCATTAATTAGTGTTTGGCCCAGGGGCAGAAAAAACATCAAAACAAGAAAGACACACAGCCACCACCATATTACTGGCCTATTTATACATCCAGGAGACACAGAGCAACATTATCATCCCATTAGAGTCATGTCTGTTGTTTGCCACTAGCCAGGTATCAGTGATATAGTTTGAATTTCTTGGTAAAGAGCCATTGACGATGTGGCACTAGTGTAAAGAGATAACACCCCTTTAGCAGTGTAGACCCACATAACACATCAATGACAACACAGTGATCTAACATACAGTACAGGTCCCTTTTTAAATATCTCTTAATGGTTATTCAATGGCATTTGAAAGCCATGCAATAATAAATATGACTTTGTAAAGTCTATTACAAAATAATGTTGAGACTTAAACCCATTGGCTTCAGCCTTTGGTTGGATGAGAAGCTCTTTCCAGTCTAAAATAACAAACCACATTTTCCTCAAAGGCTGACTTGGCTCAGCAGTGCAGCTGTAGAGACAACATGTAAGGCATTATTACTGCTTGAACAGTAAAAGCCGTTACTACAGGACCCTGGGATCTTAACGTGGTTTTCCAACTGTGCTGCCAAGTTTGTGCCATCAAGTGGGTTTGTTCATTTTTGTGTAGTTGACAGGGGGCTGATTTGCAATGTCCTGACTCTGATACACTGACTTTACATTGGACTATGTTCACCACATATTTCAGGACTTAGATTGATGAGCTCAGTGGAAAACAAGGGTTTAGATGCTACACTTCTCATGAGAGGCTGTGGAACCTCTAGAGTGATGAAAACTTAAAGTAAGCCATATACTATATCCTGCCCTGTGGATGGTGCCAACACACTTTTTAAAAAGAGATTTTGCTACTATTGGCCCAAATCTTACAACTATCTTACAGCTCTATTCACAGGACCTGAATATTCTGCAGAGGTTTCTTTTCATTCAAGACTTTTTAAAAACAGTCTGTTGTTTAAGGTACCAGTGAGACATGAAATACTATACATATACTATACTTTGAGTAACACATCCATGAATTTGAAGGTTTAAAAACTGTAAAGTTTTCACAGCAGCAAAAATTGTATCTTTTCTTGCAGCGATCATGGAAATATGGTGTTCATGTTACAAGTACAAAGTCTATGAGGAATGTGCCCAACCTCCAGCCTCCGGCCAGATGATTCTGTGTTGGCACCCCCACTGCATCAGTGGACTGGCACTGAAAGAAGGCACTGACAGGTCTAAAGTTGGTCTGAACAAGGCCTAAGAGTCTACACCTACGCTATCGACTCTGAGGCTCTACTTTGGCCCATTCCATGATTCTTGTGCTGGGTTTTGCAAACACATATATATATATATATATACGGCCAGCAAATGGATCTGGCACATGCTTCTTGAAATTTGCAACATCATGATCTGTGGCTGCACCGACTGTGCACAGCTCCTTGTCAATGATTCGCTCTTTGTTCTGTGGGGCCCCCAGCCCAATCACCTTCCCTTCCACCTCCTTCCAAAACCAATGTGTTTATAAAGATGAAAAGAAGAAAGCAAGTAGAAAACAGACGACATGGCGACATACAACCAACAAAGAATAGTCAAGTTCGGCTTTTCCTGCTTTCTTCTTCTACAGCAGCCTTCCTTTGTGCTTGCTATAGATTTAGTCCACAGCGCCACTATGTCAGATAGCAACTGCAACTCCCACATGGACTAGAACACATTTATGTACACATTTAGTGCTAATTAGTGCTAAATAAAAAGTTACGCTGAGGTTAATGGGAATGTCATCACTTTTGCAGGTATTTGGTCATAAACCAAAGTATTGTGCAAAATTGAATTTTGACATGATGATAGTGCTAGATGAAAGGTCAGAGGATCATCAAAGTTATTATAACTCATCCTGAGGGGGGCATGAATGTGTGAATAAAATTTCATGTTAATCCATCCAATTTGTCATCTATTTTTAATGCTTTTTATTTATTTTATCACTTTGATTACAGTTTTCATTTTCATTTTAGGTTTGCCAATCAACGTTCTTTTTACTCTTTTTACATTCTTTTTTTTAGTTTGTTAAACACTTTTTAAATCTTTGTTTTCTATTCTGTTTTTTGGAAAAGTGCTAAACAAATAAAGATAAAGGTTGAGGTTAACAAACCAATTAGTTGTGGTGTCTGTGAGGCTAGACCAACCTTTGTCTGCACTGAACTGAAGACAGTAAAGGCTTCTCATTCATTGTTTACATTTTTTATTAAAGTAAATGAATCAGGACTTGCAGCCAATGATTACTGTTTTTGACATTTGAGAGTTGACAGTCCTTGCAAGTTAATGCATAGAAATGATTCTTATCCTTACGTACCTGGTGGTGAATGCAGGTGTTGCAATAAATCAAAGTGTTGACTGATGATTAAAATACATCATTCTTGTTGCCAGTATAGGTCCTTCAAATGCTGCCAGTCCTCGTTACAAGTTCAACTTCATAGCTGACGTGGTGGAGAAAATCGCTCCTGCTGTGGTCCACATCGAGCTCTTCCTCAGGTACTGAATGTGTGTGTGGGGCTTATCTTTGTGAGGATCAGTTTCAGTTTTAACTATCATAGTGAGGATATTTCTTCATTGTGGGACTATTTGAAGGTTAAGACTTCTAAGGTTAAGGTTAGAATTAGGTTTAGGTTAGGGTTAGGGTTGGGGTGAGGCATTTAGCTAAGGGCTAAGGAATGCGTTATGTCAGTGATTGTCCTCAAAAGTATACAGAGACAAACACTAAATGTGTGTGTATCACATGTGGAAAATGTGACTATAAAAAGTTAACTTTTAGAAACAAAGAAAAAAGCTTTGCGTTTAGGTTTAGCAAATGGGGTGTCAAATGGATTTCATGAGGTAGATTTAGTCTTTCCTTTGGATAATTTAGCTTACAAAAGTGGTGCCTACTTTCACATACTGAGACTTAGGCTATGTCCACACTAATACTGAAATTTTTGAAAACAGCATTGTTGTCTAACAATCTACCAACAGTTCAGCATCTTCCTCTTCCTCTTCTTACAGTATCTGGGACAAATAGAGCGCTAAGCACTTGGTTTCAGTGGAATAAGACCCAACTGTGTCACCTCCAGATGCCTCTGTGATCACTAATTTAGTGTTCAACTAGCCAAGCACTCAGTCCAGGTGTTGTCATAGACACATCTGTGTCTGTCTGTTGCCAGATGTCTTTTTGATAAATTCATAGTAGAGTGGAGAACCTTTACAGAAAGCTCCCTTTTGGGACCTTTTTGTGGATGGAATAGCAAATAGTAAAGTTAAAGGTGCTTTTATAAATGTAAACACTTCAGTGTGGACAATCACCATATTGGCAAGAGTTACCAGAGTTGTTTTATTTTGTAGATGCTAGTGAAATATGCCATGGTTGTCAAGCTATTTCACAGAAACAGAGCAGTCAGAAACAGACCAGTGGTATTAGTTTGCCTGGGCTCTTAAACTGCTGTTCAATTAGGCATGAAACTGACTTGATTACCATGATAGTGCAGCATTTAGTCATGATTACTGAAAATATTACTCGAGATAACAATTGTTCTCTTTGAAAAACTGCCTTAAATCTGTAACTATTAGCTTCATTTGTTATCTCAAGCCCTTAATCTTGAGATAATGGGCTTAACAAAATTATGAGCAATCATGGCTGTTCTGTGTCATCTATGTCCAGCCAAATTTCTTGAATTTCTTAATGTTTTTCCTCACATCCCAGGCATCCTCTCTTTGGTCGGAACATCCCTCTGTCTAGTGGATCTGGGTTTGTGATGTCAGACAACGGACTGATTGTTACCAATGCCCATGTAGTCTCCAGCACTGCACCAGTGTCCGGTCAACAGCACCTTAAGGTACAGAAATCCAGATCCAGATCCTTTGTTTCACTTTTCTGACTTGACTTGACTGCCAGCTTTGCAATCAAATTCATATGCTCATTAAAAATACGAATCCTTTCTAAGTCCTTGCATTGAGATTGGTTTGCTGATATTGGTCTTGTGTTATTCAGCGTAAATTAAGGGAATAGTTCAGTGAAATTTGCTTATTTTCTTTCTTTTCAAGAAAGATGAGAAGAGCATCAGCATCTATCTCATATCTGTATGTTAAGTTCAGAGCTGGAGTCAGGATGTGTTTAGCCTAGCTAAACATAATGACTGGAAGCAGGGGGAAACAGCTAGTCTGGTTCTGTCCAAACCTAAAAAAATACCAACTATTAACACCTGTAAAGCTCACTCATTAACACATTGTATCATTGTAGAATGATATCCATCTTCTAATCTCACTCTTGAAAAGAAAGCAAATAAACCTGTTTGCCAAAATGTTGAACTATTCTTTTAAGAATGGGATTGTATTCGGTCAGTGTTGTACAGCATTGATAGAATGGATATGTTGCAGCTTGACTAAGAACATACAGTATTTATTGTAGGACTGTCTTTGAGATGACTTTAACTTGAACTGATTTTCATGACAGTACATTCAGGTTCTTCACAAGTACACAAATTTGTATTTTGTCCTTTGTCCTTGGTGGAGGGTCGTAGAGTCAAAATATGTTTGCAATATTGTTTCATGGGTTTATCCAGCATAGCAAGAATAAGAATTGGATGTTAAATCCTAAATATTTGTCAATGTTTAATATTCAAATGGACACATGTAAAGCAGGTTTAACATTTGGCTATTTTCAAACTGAAAATATTGGTATTGGCCTTCAAAAATGTTGACTGGCTTAACCACAACTTCACTATATGCATGCCTTTCTCTCTGAGATAGGTACATAAGTCACTAAACGTAGTTGCAGAAAATGTACAAAAAAAAAGTACTGTACACTGTTCCTGATACAAAGTTAACATCTAGGGATCAAACAAAATCCTATGCTATGAATGATCTTTCATTTGAAATGTTAATTTTCTTGAAATCTCATTCTTCCATCCTTTCCTGAAGGTCCAGATGCATAATGGTGATGTATATGAAGCCAATATCAAAGACATTGACAAAAAGTCAGACATTGCTACCATCAAAATCAACCCACAGGTGAGTCCACAGCACCACATGATTGTCTCAACAAGCAGCACTAGTTTGTATAGTTAGACTTGTGTGAAAATGCGTAGTCATGGGAAGGACTGTATCAATCTGATTTACTATTTTTAGATTTTAAAGTTTTATGTCACGGTATGAAGTGAAATACCTCAACAAAAATGTGAGTATCAATAACAGTACAAACTGACTAAATGCTGCTTGATTCATGTCCTAATCTGAAGGACTGAATTGAAATTATTTTGATTCTGCTGTCAGCAGAATGGCCCAGAACATTGTGGTCACGGGGAAACACATCAGATACAAGCCACAGAACACCGGGACCTTCAATAAATGTGTCTTTACCAAAAGTGAGGATATACTGTACATCTGAACAAATTTTGTTTTTTTAACCTAGTTTCCCCCCTTTGAATGTTCTTCTATGTTGCTTTAAAGAAAAATACTAGGTAAAAAAGGGTAAAAATTCCATCCTTCCATTTAGCAACATAAAGTAAATACACAGAACTGGAGGAACCGATTTTTGCCCAAATGTCAAACTGTTTCATCTTCCCTCATGGAAGGCAGCTCCAAGCTTCCAACCAGATGTGCATGAGATGAACATCTGGTGTACAACTGAAGTGAAGTAACTAGATGGGAAAACCATTCTCTAGACATTGTTAGGCCAAACTGTTGACTGTTGTTAACACTGTAGGTCTTTGTTGTAGCAGATTGAGACACTCTCATGCTTGGTGGATGACTGCAGGCACAACACCTCATCACAGCCACAAAGATAAACACACCCTACTGTATATTGTTCCTATTGCTTTCACACAGCGCCTTTGTTTCCTTTTAGATAGATCAGCATCATGGTTAATGGGGTGTTGTCCCATTTAACATTAAGCTGTGTTGGAAATACCAGAAACACTGTGAAACTTATCTTATCCCAGAGAACACCTAGATGTCTGCTAAAGTAATACATTCTTGGTTAGTTTTTTGTCTTATGTTTAATTCAATTGGCATAGTGTCTTGTGTACAATTTCCCCAAAATTCAGCAGTGATTTGGTGTTTTTAGAAACTGAAAATTTAAAGTCACAGATTAAAGTCACAGAGAAGATTAGCATGGCCACTATGGCAGGATGACATACAAACTTGTGAAGCATTTCTACATTTTTACATGTGTAAAAACAATATGTAAGAGATATGTATCAGATATGTATCTATGACTCTATCTTTTAGATGAGCTGAAGTGGTTAACTAAAAATTCAGTTGTACAACACAGTTTTTGGTTTGAATTAGTAAAATCCACAGTATTACACAGTATAGCTACCTTACATTTGCTAACATTAGCTACCATAATGGTCATACTGCACCAACTAAGAATGTAACTAGGCAACCCCTGAGTTTTTTTTTCATCAAAGTCTTTTTATTACATTTTTTCGCAATATACAAAGTATCTGTATCCAGTCTAATCCCAAGTATCCATCCAGCCCGCCCGCCTAAACACCAGACCTGCGCCACGAACTTAAAGTCAATCATTTTACACACTTCAACTTGAAAATAGAATCTAACAGAGATGTGGTCGGATATAAAGGGAAGCAATAGGAGTGTGGGGCTATAAAGTTCCGCAATTGTGGATATCTATAAAAATTAGACCTGTGGATACCAAATTTGTTTACCAGTTGCTCAAAAGATGCAAAATTATTATCTACATAGAGGTCCTGTAATGATTTGATCCCACTCTTAAGCCAGATGCCAAAGGCTTCATCTAATATTGAAGGGGTAAACGTGGTTTTTAATTTTCGGAGCAGAGAGGGAGAGACTAAGGAGAACAAATGTCCTGCTAAATTGGTTCCAAATTCTCACTGACTGTGCAACAATAGAGTTAGTGGTATAATGAGATATGGGCTTTACCAGTGGTAGTTCAGAGCACAATAGAACTGGTAAGGAGGTGGACCCACAGGATGTATTTTTCAGGATTAGCCATTTAGGGGTATCAGAGTTGTCTGTGTCACTCATCCAGTATGTCAATGCCCTGATGTTGGCTGTCCAATAATATAAAAAATTGGGTGTGTGCTATACCACCCTCAGTTTTTATTGTCCCAAATAAAGGTTGATATAAGCTTATCTGTGGAGCTAAAGAAGAATTTGGCCAGAAATATAGGAAGGCTTTGAAACAGATAGAGAATCCTAGGTAGTACATTCATCTTGACGGTATTGATACTTCCACTCAGAGAGAGGGGTAGCAAATCCCAATGTTTAATGTCCTGTTTTGACAGGGTATCAAGGGCAAGAAGTTAGCTTTATAGAGGTCTTTGTAATTGTGTGTAATCCAGACTCCCAGATATTTGAACTTTTTTGTGTTGATTTTTTAAATTTTTTTATTTTAAAAGGGGTCAAACTAGAGAAGATGTCCTTGGCAGTTATGTTGAATGGTATTAGCTCACTTTTGTGAAGGTTTGTTTTATAGCTGGCTATTTGCTGAATTTCTTTAATATGTCTAGTAGTGTAGGGAGGTTTGACAGAGGATCTGACAAGTACAATAGCAGATCATCTGCATAAAGTGACACTGTACACTCCTGACCTCCTCAGTCAATTCCTTTAATCTTAACATCCTACCGTATAGCTAGTGCTAACAGTTTAATAGCAATGGCGAACAGGAGCGGAGAAATTTGACCTCCTTGCCTACTACCTCTTTGCAGATTTAATTAAGGGGAGAGGTTATTATTGGTATGCACCACAGCCATGGGGAGGAATAGAGAATTTTAATCCAGGATAAAAACTTTGGGCCAAATCGGAATCTTTCGAGAGTGTAAAAAGGAAAAAAAATCCCAATCAAAAGGTTTCTTAGCATAGAGTGATAATAAAATCTCTGGCGTATCTGATGGAGAGGGATTGTAAAGAATATTTAGAAGGCGTCGAATGTTAAAGAATGAATACCGGTTTTTCATGAAGCCTGTTTGGTCTGTTGAAATTATTGTTGAAATTTCAAGACGTTGAGCCAAAAGCTTTGCAAGAAGCTTTATGTCTGTGTTCAGTAGAGAAATCGGGCGATATGAGCTACAGTAAAGGGGATTTTTGTCTTCCTTTTAAGATGATAGAAAATGGTTGCCTTGCGCGTGGTTGGGGGGAGAGACTTTGAGGAAAACGATGTGTGTATGTATATATATATATATATACAGTACAGGCCAAAAGTTTGGACACACCTTCTCATTCAATGTGTTTTCTTTATTTTCATGACTATTTACATTGTAGATTGAAGGCATCAAAACTATAAATGAACACATGTGGAGTTATGTACTTAACAAAAAAAGGTGAAATAACTGAAAACATGTTTTATATTCTAGTTTCTTCAAAATAGCCACCCTTTGTTCTAATTACTGCTTTGCACACTCTTGGCATTCTCTCGATGAGCTTCAAGAGGTAGTCACCTGAAATGGTTTTCCAACAGTCTTGAAGGAGTTCCCAGAGGTGTTTAGCACTTGTTGGCCCCTTTGCCTGCACTCTGCGGTCCAGCTCACCCCAAACCATCTCGATTGGGTTCAGGTCCGGTGACTGTGGAGGCCCAGTCATCTGCCGCAGCACTCCATCACTCTCCTTCTTGGTCAAATAGCCCTTACACAGCCTGGAGGTGTGTTTGGGGTCATTGTCCTGTTGAAAAATAAATGATCGTCCAACTAAACACAAACTGGATGGGATGGCATGTCGCTGCAGGATGCTGTGGTAGCCATGGTGGTTCAGTGTGCCTTCAATTTTGAATAAATCCCCAACAGTGTCACCAGCAAAACACCCCCACACCATCACACCTCCTCCTTCATGCTTCACAGTGGGAACCAGGCATGTGGAATCCATCCGTTCACCTTCTCTGCGTCTCACAAAGACACGGCGGTTGGAACCAAAGATCTCAAATTTGGACTCATCAGACCAAAGCACAGATTTCCACTGGTCTAATGTCCATTTCTTGTGTTTCTTGGCCCAAACAAATCTCTTCTGCTTGTTGCCTCTCCTTAGCAGTGGTTTCCTAGCAGCTATTTGAAGAAACTAGAAACTAGAATATAAAACATGTTTTCAGTTATTTCACCTTTTTTTGTTAAGTACATAACTCCACATGTGTTCATTCATAGTTTTGATGCCTTCAGTGAGAATCTACAATGTAAATAGTCATGAAAATAAAGAAAACGCATTGAATGAGAAGGTGTGTCCAAACTTTTGGCCTGTACTTTATATATATATATATATATATATATACACACACCCACACTCCTACACATATCCTATCACATCTCTACATAAACAACGCAAAACATTACGTATCTGTAGCTGCCATGTGTATACCATATCTATACCCATATGCACATATGTGAACAATTAAGCAAAAGTAGCTAAACAATAAAATAAATGCAGGTGTTAGTGTTTTGACCCATGGTATAATGGCAGAGAGGTTGTCATGACAACTCTAGGATCATAACATTCTGGAACTAACTATATCTGTATGTGGTGCTTCAATACGAGGTGGTGGTGCAAATATGCACATGCACACACATGCAAAATATGTATACATGCATATACGTGAGAACTAACATTGTCACCAAAGATGTGCACTTACTCTATGATGAAAAGGATGAAAGGGGAGCAGGAGGTGTCATGATATTCCTCAGAACCATATAGGAATAAAGTGTCAGTCTGAGTAGGATTGTCTATGACCAGTCTTCAAACCTTCCACATAGTGGCATCCTTCTGAGGGAGAAGAGAGTTGGGTTCAAGATAAGAATGGGTCAAAATATTAGCGTCACATTGCACTCTCTGCTGTTGGAATAATGTTCTCCACATAGGCCATACAACCATGAGTTTTGAGTTGTGTAATGGTTTATTGCTTATTAATTCAGCCTTTCCTTTTCTAAGAGGAACAATGATTTGATTATTCATTCAAAAGTTACATAGTCTTCCTTTAAAGCTACCATGAGAAGTTAATGGCCACCAGTGGTGCTGATGAGCAAGATTCTACCAGCATAGCCACAATGACCCATGTGAACACACAGAGCACTGGATGATGTGACATATTTCTGCCAACTGCAGAGAGCAGCAACAGTTGGCCATGTAATATTACAGTGCCAGGCATTAATAAAAGAGGAAAAGAAGAAGATTGCAAGCCAATAGTCAATGCCGGTTTTAAAACCATTAAAAACAAAGGCAGTCCAAACGTTTTATGAGGTAGGAAATGTATTCAACATGGCTGTTAAGTCTTAAGGATACACAGTCACACACTCAGGGGTTGCATGGCCTACATGGAGAACATGATTCCATTTTGGTGGGAAACTTTGGATGTAAACAAACTAGTATTTGTTTACGATGCAGACTCCACAGGATAACTGTTTTCCATCAGCCTCATGGTCTCCATTAGCACTCCTTGTTCCAGTAAAACTCTAGCAAGGTAATGATTCTTTGGACGAGCATTTCATCAAGGTCAGCAGACCAAACGTGTGTGTTAGTATAGTATAGTGTGTGTCAGTAGTGTTAATAGGGTGGGGTGATGGGCCACAGTCAGAATCCAAACCTCCCCTGGGATGATACCAAATACTTCCAGCTTGGGTGTACAGCTCATCCAGAGCTCATACCACCTCAGGGATTATAGGGGATTTTCTTAATGTGTTGCTCTTGCATAAATTCCCACCTGAAGTTGTAACAGTTTTCTGGCTAATATTACAGTAAGATTTTTCAGTAATATTTTTGAAAATCTCTTCATTGAGCCCCTTAACACCAGAGAGAGAGGTTTGTGTCCTGTATATGGATATATATATAGTATTACGCTACAAAAATATATTTGTTAGGTAACGGGAAAGATTATAGTTTTGGTTACATACTGAAAAAGTCAGCCATCCAGGGAGCCAGAGGTGCACCAGGGACATTTTTACACATTGAGCAGTGCTCCTTTGAGCTGGCACACTTGAAAAAAATTAAGAAGCACCTGAGCAACTTAAGCCTGGGTAAAGAAGCAGTGGCTGTCCTGCTCACTATGCAGGGTGTGACCATTCCCGCCTGGAACACACACCTTGCAAAAATAAAGTTTGCCTTAGAAACCGTAGAAGAGACCTTGGATGAAGTCTTTGCAAAGACAAAGTTACAAGTACAAAGACAGCTACCTGCTGTGTGATGTGGTAAGTGGACCATTAAAAAACAAGGTCTAGATTGGGCATGCAGACCTGTTTGGCAATAAGGATCCAAGAGGCAGCCACAGGCAGATTGAATTATGACCCTTAGCCCATGGATAATTTGAGGACCGTGCCCAGACTGTGCTGTCTTGAGACCCTCACATTCTTGCAGATGTATTCTGAGTCTAACCACCTGTACATTCTATTCCTCTGCAAAAACCGTATGTCTGTGGTCATTGTGACCTGTGTGCTGTTCCATTCACAATTTAACAAGGCCCCAGTCCAAAGAACCTTGACCATATGAATGATTTAGTGGGTAAACTTGTGTGCCAGTTGGTGGTGGGGTGCTGTTCTCTGAAAGATGCAGTATACCAGCTGTGTTGAAGCCTGCAAAATTCAGCCAGCTATACATCAGTTGCTCACCAGTTGATCCTCCCCTTCCACCTGGTTATACCCCAAGCTAGAAGGCATACCTGCTTGGACTGGTATTCGAGTCAATATTCTATGGCCATCTCTTGAGCCACTTAGCCTTCAACCCAGGGCCTGAAAACAGCCTGACTTACTAGTGGGTACTCAAGTGCCTTCTTGTGACAAAAAGCCCCAAAAATGATAAATGCAGCTTAGAATAAGTACATATGTACAATGGTATCACATATATATTCTCTATTATCTTGTTCCAACAGGACTGACACTATGTTTAGACCCAAGACATTCCATCAAATGGAAATATTCAAGATGCCTATTATACATATTTCCCCAAGATTCAGCTGGAGAGCCTAATTTGGTGTCTTTGGAGACTTGGTGATTTTCACTAGAAATTAAATACACTTCTGTGGGTTTGAACATTATTTGGCCACACAACGTGTTTGTAAAGTATCAGTATAAAAATCAGCATCTGCTTTCAAAAGCCAATCAGTTGAACTCAGGTTCCAGCGCGACTAAAGGTTGCCATTGCCACATTAGAACTGGGAGAGATGAACTAGGACCAAGACAGGGAGGAGTGAGAGAATGACAAACACAATCCAAAACACTCCACCTTAAAGAAATCCTAAACAGAGCAGTTTCAGCTCATTCTTTCTCTCTCTCCGTCATACCATCTGTCTGTTCAGCATGTGTTTCCACTCAGCTCCATTCTTTTTCTCCCTTTCTCTTCACCTCCTGAACCCTTCTCTTTTCCTCATATCCCCTCCCCTTTTCTTTGTGGAGACTTTCTAATGTGTCTCTTCACAACTTACTTTTTTGCATTTATTGTATAAAGATTTACTGTATATACAGTAGATGGCATTTTAGATCTTGTCTTACATGTCCTTTTAATGACTTTCTCTGTGTGTTTTACAGCTGTTTTCATCATCATCGTCAGGCTGTAATTACTGGTTTTCCATACTTAATTTTACATTTCTATTCATCATGTTCCTGACACATTGATTATAGGATTTGGAACTTTGAAAAACTTTTAAAAATTTGGAAATTTTAAAACAGCAGTTATAGCTTTCATGTGTTACAAACTAAAGTCGTCAGGATTACAGTTTCCTGCAGAGAATTGTATACTTAATAATTTTATACCAAAAACACATTGGACCTTCTTTCCCTGAATGAAAGTGTAAATTCACAAAGTAATGGGTGGGAAAGCTCCTTAAGCACATCTGTGAAAGTGGTTGGATTAGAAGGAATGCAGCAATTGAAATATAAACTTTTCACCTGTCATATTTTTGTTGTTTTGCTCTGTATACCTATAGGTTAATACACACGTGGACAAAATTGTTGGTACCCCTCAGTTAATGAAAGAAAAAACCCACAATTCTCACTGAAATCACTTGAAACTTACAAAAGTAATAATAAATAAAAATGTGTTGAAAATTAAACAATCAAAACCAGCCATCACTTTTGAATTGTTGATTAACATAATTATTTAAAAAAACAAACTAATGAAACAGGCCTGGACAAAAATGATGGTACCCCTATAAAAGATTGAAAATAATTTGACCAGAGGGACATGTTTAACTCAGGTGTGTCCTTTAATTGACATCACAGGTGTCTTCAAGCTCATAATCAGTCAGTCTGCCTATTTAAAGGGTGACAAATAGTCACTGTGCTGTTTGGTGACAAGGTGTGTACCACACTGAACATGGACAACAGAAAGCAAAGGAGAGAATTGTCCCAGGACATTCGAAACAAAATTATAGACAAACATCTTAAAGGTAAAGGCTATAAGACCATCTCTAAGCAGCTTGAAGTTCCTGTGACAACAGTGGCACATATTATTCAGAAGTTTAAGATCCACGGGACAGTAGCCAACCTCCCTGGACGTGGCCGCAAGAAGAAAATTGATGACAAGTTGAAGAGACGGATAGTTCGAATTGTAACCAAAGAGCCCAGAACAACCTCCAAAGATTATGTTATGTTATGTTTTGGGGCTGCTTTGCTGCATCTGGCACAGGATGTCTTGAATCTGTGCGAGGTACAATGAAATCTCAAGACTATCAAGGCATTCTGGAGAGAAATGTGCTGCCTAGTGTCAGAAAGCTAGGTCTCAGTCGCAGGTCATGGGTCTTCCAACAGGACAACGATCCAAAACACACAGCCAAAAACACCCAAGAATGGCTAAGAGAAAAGCGTTGGACTATTCTGAAGTGGCCTTCTATGAGCCCAGATCTGAATCCCATTGAACATCTGTGGAAGGAGCTGAAACATGCCATCTGGAGAAGACACCCATCAAACTTGACACAACTGGAGCAGTTTGCTCACGAGGAGTGGGCCAAAATACCTGTTGATAGATCTAGAAGGCTCATTGACAAATATAGAAATCGTTTAATTGCAGTGATTGCCTCAAAAGGTGGTGCAACAAAATATTAAATTATGGGTACCATCATTTTTGTCCAGGCCTGTTTCATTAGTTTCATTAGTTTCATTTTTTTAAATAATTATGTTAATCAACAATTCAAAAGTAATGGCTGATTTTGATTGTTTAATTTTCAATAAATTTTTATTCATGGTTACTTTTGTACATTTCAAATGATTTCAGTGAGAATTGTGGGTTTTTCTTTCATTAACTGAGGGGTACCAACAATTTTGTCCACGTGTGTATAACATTTTACTACTCACCATCATTATTGTAGAGAAGTGCTCCTCTGGAAATAGTCCAGGTTTACCAAAGCAATTAAAAGCATATGTAGGTTAACATTAAAAGTTATTACCTCAGTAATCTGTCATGACAGTGCCACCTCTGGGTTCAACCAGGTGCACACTGTTGTTTTATTGTGTTTCATTTTTGTTGCTTTAGCTGTTGGTTCTATATGAGATCTTGGAATGCAGAAACATTGCAAAAAATATATCACATGTGGCAAGAAACATGAGTAATCGGATGTTCAGACAGGCTGTAAATAAGCCACCAGATTGCATTTTTTGAAGTGGGGTTGTATGAGGTTAGCGTATTACCTGCAGTAGATGGTGGTACATACCCCCCCAGTTTGGAGTAGCAGGCAGGAGTACCGGCACTGAAGCTAAGCAATGTACTGCTGTGGATGGGGACAGCAGCAAAATGTATTTTAGCCACCTAAAAAAAGACCCACCTAAAAAAATCAATATCAGTATAAGTATATGCTATATTTAGAACATTTTCACCATTTTACCTTGCCGTCAGACAGCCCTTTCCTTTGGCACTACATTCTTTCAACTGCAGAACTTCTCTATTCCTACGCATGCTGCACACTGTATTACACCACAGCAGCACTTTCTGAACCAAACAGCTGATCAGCTGCAATGCGCGGCATGCTTCAAGTCATGTTAAGTCAATTTATTTATATAGCGCCAAATCACAACAGAAGTTATCTCAGGGCATTTTTCACATAGAGCAGGTCTAGACCATACTCTTTAATTTATAGAGACCCAACATTGCCCCATGAGCAAGCACTTGGTGACAGCGGCAAGGAAAAACTCCCCTTTAATGGGAAGAAACTTGAGCAGAACTGGGTGGCCATCAGCCTTGTCCAGTTGGGTTCAGAGAGAAAGAGGGAGGGGGAGAGGGGAAAGAGAGACACAGAGAAGTATAGCAACAACAATAATAACAACAACAATAATAATAGAAATATGATTAATAATAATAGTGGCAGCAGTGGGCAAAAATGACTAATAATAATAGCAGCAGTGGTGGGCGCCATGCTGGACAGCAGTGGGTCTGCAGCTGAAGGTCTCCTGTAAGATGAGAAGCACGAAACTAAGGGGAAGATGCCAAGTTATAAAATATAATGAATTGAATTAATGGTACATGAATGCATACAGATGGAGAGGGGGAGGAGGAGGAGAAAGGACCTCAGTGCATCATGGGAAGTCCCCCAGCAGTCTAGGCCTATAGCAGCATAACCAGGGGCTGGTCCTAACTATAAGCTTTATCAAAAAGGAAAGTTTTAAAGTCCAGATGAAATGGTATTTTGAGAGGATCTAACTTCCATATCGTGACGTATTTCCGAGTGAAACAGGATAGACAGGTGGGAAATAACGTTGGGAGGAATTTGATTTGAGTGTTGAAAAGAGGGCATGTCATAATGAATCTTAGATCTGCGCTGCTAAAAGTTGAAGATTGATTGATGGGTTGATCTCATGGTATTATTGGTTGAAATTGGTTGGTTCAAGCCTACGTAAGCACATCATATTTTGGTTTACAGGTAAAAAACATGACTGGATTTTAATATAAGAATACAAAGAAGTTGATTTTTTTGGCATATATTGTTAAATAGGTGCACAATATGAATGTGATCTAAAAGGGTTAAAAAGGCATTTTTTTTATTTTGTCTTACTTTTAAGCATAGAGAGGGTGTCTGCCTCCCTGACCCAAACTAGAAGATGGTTCCACAGGAGAGGAGCCTGATAGCTGAAGGCTCTGCCTCCCATTCTACTTTTGGAGATTCTAGGAGCCACAAATAAGCCTGCATTCTGGGAGTGCAGTGTTGTAATGGGGTAATAGGGTACTATGAGCTCTTTAATATATGATGGTGCCTGACCATTAAGGGCTTTGTAGGTGAGGAGAAGGCTTTAAATTATATTCTGCATTTTACAGGGAGCCAGTGCAGAGAAGCTAAAATGGGGAAAATATGATCTCTTTTTCTTTCTTTTTTTTTCTCAGTACACTGGTCTAGCTGGAGAGTCTTTAAAACTTTTTGAGGCAGCCTGATAATAAGAAATTGCAATAATCCAGCTTAGAAGTAACATATGCATGGACTAGTTTTCTGCCTCTTTTTGAAACAGGATATGCCTGGTTTTTGCTATATTACATAGGTGAAAAAAGGGCAGTCCTTGAAATTTGTTTTATGTGGGAGATAAAGGACATATCAAAGATAACTCCCAGATTCCTTAGTGGTGCTGGAGGCCAGGGTAATGCCATCCAGAGTAGCTATATCATTAGATAATGTGTTTCTAAGGTGTTTAGGGCCAAGCACAATAACTTGTTAGATGATTGGTTCCATCTGGCTTCATTGATAAATATAGTTGGCTATCATCTGCATAACAATGACAATTTATGTAGTATTTCCTAATAATATTACCTAAAGGAAGCATATATGAGGTTATGAGTATTGGTGCAAGCACAGAACCTTGTGGAACTCCATGTCTAACTTTTGCGTGCATGGACGACTCATTGTTAATGTGTACAAACTGAAATCAATCAGATAAATAGGACTTAAACCAGCTTAATGCAGTTCCTTTAATGTCAGTTAGATGTTCTAGTCTCTATAATAGGATGTAATGGTCAATGGTGTCAAATGCAACACTAATATCTAACAAGACAAGTACAGAGAGAAGTCATTTGTCTGATGCAATAGGGAGGTCATTTGTAACTCTCACCAGTGCTGTGTCTGTGCTATGGTGACTAAATCCTGACTGAAAATCCTCAAATAAACTGTTATGTAGAAAGTCACACAACTGATTGGTGACTGCTTTCTCAAAGATCTTAGAAAGAAAGGGAAGGTTAGAATGGTCAAGAGTTGGCTAAAATGGCTAATATAGTTGAAGAGGTTTAATCACAGCTACTTTAAAGGACTGTGGTACATAGCCTGTT
This sequence comes from Scomberomorus guttatus, assembly GCA_038419695.1. Lineage (NCBI taxonomy): Eukaryota > Metazoa > Chordata > Actinopteri > Scombriformes > Scombridae > Scomberomorus > Scomberomorus guttatus. The sequence goes on along the minus strand of CM076467.1, from coordinate 2,100,548 downwards.
ACTAAAGACAGATTGATCATATCTAGTAAAGAAGTGCTAAGCAGCCTAGTTGGGATGGGATCTAAGAGACAGGTTGATGGTTTAAATGAAGGAATCGTTGAAGTTAGTTCAGGAAGGTTGATTGGAGAAAAACAGTCTAAATATATATCAGGTTTTACAGCTGTTTCTAAGGTTCCTGTGTTTGGGTGGTGCCTTTTGAGGGCAGGAGATGATGAATTTTGTCTCTAATAGTTAGAATTTTATAATTAAAGAAGCTCATGAAGTCGTTACTACTGAGAGCTATAGGAATACATGGATCAATAGAGTGATGACTCTTTGTCAGCCTGGCCAAAGTGCTGGAAAGGAACCTAGCGCTGTTTTTATTCTCCTCTATTAATGATGAGTAATATGTGGCTCTGGCATTACAGAGGGCCTTCCTGTATGTTTTAAGACTATCTTGCCAGACTAAGTGAGATTCTTCCAGTTTGGTAAAACCCCATATCCTTTCACGTTTCTTCACGATGTTTGCTTTAATTTGTGGGTTTGGGAGTCATACCATGGAGCTAACCTCTTGTGTTTATCATCTGCTTTTTTAAAAGGGCGATGTAGTTGAGTGTCATTTGCAGTGAACCTGCGGCACTATCAACAAGATGATCAATTTGGGAGGGACTAAAGTTAGCATAAGAGTCCTCTGTTGTATTGAGACATGGCATTAAATTCAATGCTGATGGAATGACTTCCTTAAATTTAGCTACAGCACTATCAGATAGACATCTAGTGAAGACATTTTTGTCTAATGGCGCGTAGTCCAGTAATAGGAATTTATTAAGTTATTAAGTGATGGTCTGATAAAGTAGGATTTTGTGGAAAGACTATTAAATGTTCAATTTCGATGCCATATGTCAGAACAAGGTCAAGGGTTTGGTTAAAACAGTGAGTGGGTTTATTTACATTCTGAGAGTAGCTAATTGAGTCTAACAATGAGATAAACACAATGCTGAGGCTGTCATTGTCGACATCCACATATATTAAAATCACCTACTATAATTACTTTTATCTGAAGTTTGGCAAAAACTCAGAGAATTTCTGAGTATGGGCCAGGAGGGCGGTACACTATAACAAATAGAACTGGCTGTAAAGATTTCCAGGTTGGGTGTGAAAGACTAACTACTTGAGAATGGGTGCAACTCCACCTCCTCGGCCGGTGTCACGAGGAATGTGAGTATTAATATGACTGGGGGGAGTGGATTCATTTGGGCTAACATATTCTTCATCACACAGCCAGGTTTCAGTAAGACAAAATAAATCATGTGATAATCTGATATTAGATCGTTTATTAATACAGCTTTAGATGACAGAGATCTAATGTTTAAGAGTCCACATTTAGTTCTCCTAATTGTTGTACCATTGCAGTGATGGTCCCTAACCCTAACCCTAACCTGCTCTAATGGAAGCGCAGAGAAGTGTGTAGGACTGCAACTCTGCCTCCTGGTCTCAACCCTGCGTTGTCATGGTTTTGGTCTGCTAATAAACTCGGCCATATCTCTAGATATGAGAGCAGCTCCATCCAAAGTGGGATGTATGCCATCTCTCCTAATCAGACTAGGTCTTCCCCAGAAAGTCTGCCAATTATCTATAAAGCCCACGTCATTTGCTGGACACCACCTTGACAGCCAAGGGTTGAATGATGACATGCGGCTACACATGTCATCACTGGTCAGATTAGGCAGGGGCCCAATAATCAGAGTTGGTTTCTCAGCAGGTGTGTCACTGAGTGAAGAGAACCTGTTAGAAACATGAACTGGTTGGTGATGAACCGTGGGGTTCTGCTTAGGGCTACGCTAACAATTGGTTTTCCATTGTGCGAAGCCGCACTTCCAACACTGCAAATAAACTACATTTATTACATATACCATTATCACTAAAGTAGGCAGAAGAATAGCTAAACATATGACACATCAAGCAAGAGAGAACAGAAAAGCGAGAGGGAGAGAAAGAAGCCATCGCTAGTTGCTAAGCTAAGTTAGCTGTCTGACGGGAAGGTAAAGCAGTAAAGATATTGTAAATATAGTGTGAACTTATACTGATATAGCATTTTTTAAGTTGGCCTTTATTTAGGTGGGCGAAAATATGTTTTGCTGCTGGCCCCGTCCACAGCAGTACATTGTTTAGCTTCCATGCCAGTACTCCTGCCTGCTTCTCCAAACTGGGGGGGTACCAACCGAAATCTACTGCAGTACTACTGACTATAGATACTTCAGAAAATCTGAACTATCCCTTTAACCAAAACTACAATCTCTTAAACTCACCAAGGACGCCGGCATCCTCCGCCGACATTACTGTCTTTCAGAGGCTGTAGCGGGCTAGATGATTCTGGTATCATATAAAACTAGAAGACCTAAGGCATACATTGGTACCAACCATGTCATGATAAATGCTTGTCGGGAAGGGAGGTAAATAGTGCTCCAAAATTAAGCTAAATTTTGGCGAGGGAAAAACTTGTATGGCCATTTTCAAAGGGGTCCCTTGACCTCTCACCTCAAGATATCTCATATAAAAAATGCATTCTAGGGGTTCCCACAAGTCTCCTCTTTACAGGCATGCCAATTTTATGCATTCCATGCAGTTTTTTGCATGTAGTATAAATGTGTTACTTTTGCCAATTCTAAAAATGGTGTATTTGAATATTTCTGCATTCTGGGGTCCCTTAACAGTTTTGGAATTGCATAAATTTGGTATGACTGGAAAGCTGAGATTTTATGGATTCATTGAGCCCAATTGTATTCATGTGTGATGATGTTAGTCCTCTATAGTAATATTTTTTGAAACTTGACCTCACTGTATAAAATGACCTATTGTGACCTCTAGGATAATCAAAGCCTCGTGAAACTTTACAACCACAAACTACAGACCTAGGCATTCAGAGGATGTGTAGCTTTCCTTGGTATATTAACAATAAGGGGGTTTCTGAGCAATTTCCATAACATAAGTGCTCACCATCCAAATTCTTACAGAAATCTCCAAATGTCAGAAGTTTTTGATACCATATCACAGCATGAATTTTTCTATAGTGTCCCTCAAGATCTTGGTGTCTTAAGGCCTTTACACACCGGGGGCAGGACAAATAAATGACACGAAAATGCGAAACGCTTGCGAATAGTTTGCATCAAAACTATTCACACTGGCAGCGATACGAATTTGTGACAGAAACATAGAAACACAAATTTGCGAAAGAATTTGTGACACCTCATTCTGCTGTCTGTCAGCCTGGTGAAGGCAGTTTGTCCAGCCGCTGTCCTAACTACTTTCACCAGGCTGACTGACTGCAGAAATTTACTGAACCAAAATAGTTTGCATGTCGGCTGTCGAAGTGTTTGTATTCATAAATACATGATGATGATGCATATGATGATACATCATACATTAATCAATATATTGATTCATTGGCTTCATTTCCCCGCCCACTGTAGCGAGTGAGCCTACCTGCAGTGAAACAGGCAAGCTCACAGACAGACTGGGAGCTGATCAATCAATGTAGATACGGTAAATAAGTTCAAAACACATACAGTGGGATATTCAACACCCCATGTGGGCCTTCTCAATAAACAGCTGTCTGTGCAGATTATGCTTTGTGATTGGTTGATGCTTTTATTTGCTGCGTGAAAACTCAGAAAAATTGTCCTCATTCTGAAAAAAATTGTCGCTTTTTTGCTCTCATGATCTGTGGTAGGAGGCGGGGACTGGGAGAGGTTAAGACCCAAGTTGAAAAATACTGCATTACAAACACTTGGATGGAAAATGTGTGTTAGCCAAGAGGTTGTATCAGCAGTAAATCCAATACCATGTGAATACTACATTATCTACCATCTTTGGCACATTAGGTGGCTACAGCATTATCTTCATGTGGCCCTCTTTGTCTGTTCCCTGCTTCTTCCCAGACAAAGCTGCCCATATTGTTTCTGGGTCACAGTGCAGACCTGAGGCCCGGGGAGTTTGTGGTTGCCATTGGCAGTCCCTTTGCACTCCAGAACACCGTCACCACTGGCATTGTCAGTACCGCACAGAGAGACGGCAAGGAGCTGGGCCTCAGGGACTCTGACATGGACTACATCCAGACGGACGCTATTATCAATGTGAGAATGAAGTCAGAATCATGAGTCATGAGTCATGAGTCAGAATTACTGTTAAGCACTGTGTTAGACAACCAGCCAGGTCTATCACTGTTTTTAAACATTTGGCAGAAAAATATATATGTATATATTGTATTGTGTTATTCTGTACACCGCAGTTGGAATTATTTTCTGTTTTTTTTGGGTTTTCCTTAACAGTATGGGAATTCAGGAGGGCCTCTTGTCAATTTGGTAAGCTTTTGGTTTCCTACTTATAGGCTTTCATGACAACTGTAACATACCTTTCTAGGCTTCAGTATTGTTAGTTAACCTTACAATATAATCATCAATCATCAAATCAATCAGCAAAATTTGCTTCCTAGATTTGCAATTGTATTGACTTTAAAGTACAATTCTTGAAGTCCTTATTCTTAGATACTTTCTAATTACTCTAAGAATCTTTCCTGCGGTTGTACTCTCTGCCTTGAGGAAAGTAGTCATCTCAACAATTAAAATGCAAATTGTCATGAATGATGTTGTCCTGCTGTGTCTTTGAGGATGGTGAGGTGATCGGCATCAACACCCTGAAGGTTGCAGCAGGAATCTCATTTGCAATCCCCTCAGACAGAATCACTCGCTTCCTCAATGAGTCGCTCGACAAGCACAACAAAGGTGAGTCTCACAGTGAATGAAGGAATCATCTGAGAATATCCTGCTGAACATTCAGTGACTAACTTGAGTCTCTTTCAGATGTGAGGTCAATAAAGAAGCGTTTTATTGGAATAAGGATGCTGACCATCACACCAGCGTAAGTCAGACCTGATGATAATTACTGTGTTGATGGCAAATATGGCAAATAGAGAGGAGAGAGAGGAGAACAGTGATGGCATCTTATCTAATGATTTAAATACTTATAATCTATTTTCAAAATTGTCCTTCTGGGCTAATACTCACCTGATGGCCTTTTTAAAGCATGTTACATACTATAACCACAGAGTCCTGCAAGTTACATCACAGAAACAGCTGCAACTCTCTTATCAAAAGTCTTATCTTGAAAGTAGCAAAGGTGTTCCACCTGGATCCTTTTTTATTCACATTATACTGTACAGAAATATCATAATATCTCCTTCTCTCAGCATTGTAATGCACAATCATGAAGATCATCTTTTATGTCACCAAAGTCTTTCAGATCTCATTCTTATCACAAACTTCATGCTTGTTGTTCCATTTTATATAAATAATGCAAATGTATCTGATGCAAATGTCTATTTTTATGCTGATGACACAGTTATTTATTGCACTGCAAACACTCAAGCTCTCTCACAGCTTCAACTTTCTTTTAACAGTATCTGAAAAACTCTATGATTTAAAGCTTGTCTTGAATGCTGATGAAACTAAAGTTTTGTTATTTACAAAGTGTAAATAAGGGCTGCTTCTCCATCTGAGCTAAAAAGACACTGCTTTGATACTGGGGCCAGGTGGTCATGACTAACCTCCCGTAGACAACATCACTGCCACTTTATCTCTGTGAACTTATTCAACATTTCAGCACTTATTCAGGTGCACACTCCCCTACCCTAACCTGGCACTGAGCCCTTTATAATGAGCTGAATACAACTCAGATTCCCTTCCCAGTCCCACACAGTCCAAAGTCTAAAGCTTAACCAATTTAGATGCATTAGCTAACAAAATAAACCTCAAATGAGCATAAGCAAAGTACAGACCCTTTCCAAAAAATTAGAATATCATGGAAAAGTTTATTCATTTCTATAATTCTATTAAAAAAGTTAAACTTTCATAGATTATAGATTCAGCCTGTGGCATTGCGTGGGAGTTATGGAAGCCCAGATTTCCTTGATGCTTGCTGTCAGCTCTTCTTTGTTTTTGGGTCTGGTGCCCCTCATTTTCCTCTTGATAATACCCCATAGATTCTCAATGGGGTTTAGGTCTGGCGAGTTGGCTGGCCAGTCGAGCACTGTGATGGCATGGACATTAAACCAGGTTTTGGTGTTTCTGGTGGTATGGGCAGGGGCCAGGTCCTGCTGGAAGATGAAATCTGCATCTCCATACAGGTCCTCAGCAGAAGGAGTCCTCTAAAACATTCTGGTAGACTGTTGCGGTGACCTTGGATTTAAGAAAGCAGAGTTTACCAACACCTGCACCGGACATTGTACCCCAAATCATGACTGACTGTGGATATTTCACACTTGACCTCAAGCAGCTTGGGTTCTGTTCCTCACCCGTCTTCCTCCAAACCCTTGGACCTTGATTCCCGAATGAAGGGCACACTTTACTTTCATCAGAAAAGAGGACCTTGGACCACTAGCCAACAGTCCAGTCTTTCTACTCTTTGGCCCAGTTGAGACGCTTCCTACGTTGGCTCAGGCTCAGAAGTGGCTTGACCCAAGGAACCCGACAGTTGTAGCCAATCTCCCAGATGTGTCTGAATGTGGTGGTTTTTGGAGCTGTGACTCCTGCCTCATTCCACTCTTTCTGGATCTCTGCCAGATTCTTGAATCTTCTCTGTTTGATAATCCGCTGAAGCCCTTATTCTGGTGCATCTTCTCCTGCCACATTTTGCCCTTCCACTAGATTTTCCATTGATATGCTTGGACACAGCACTCTCACTCATAGCCAGCCTCCTTAGCTATGAACTTTTGTGGCTTACCCATCCTATGGAGGGTATCAATGATGGTCTTCTGGCCAGTTGTCAAATCTGCAGTCTTCCCCATATTGAACCGAACTGAGACGATTGAACCAAACTGAAGCAATTTAATGACATCTGGGGAAACCTGTGCAGGTGCTTTGAGTTTAGTAGATGATTAGTGTGTGACACTCAGTTTAAAACATTCATACCCTGCAAAATTTGGGCTGATTTCTTCACAGTATTCTAATTTGAATTTCTGTTTTCATGGGTTTTATGAGCTGGAAGCCCAAATTATGTAAAAATAAACAAATAAATAGCTGAAATCGTTTGAATTGTGGGCCCTGAATCTATGATCTATGAAAGTTGAACCTTTTTAATGGAATTATGGAAATAAGTAAACTTTTCCATGATATTCTAATTTTTTGGAAAGGGTCTGTATGCACCATAGTGAGCTCAACTCGCTTTTACAAACACTCCATTTGATTAGGCGGTCGGGCCGGCCTGCTGCAGTCCTCTTGTCATGTCACCAGCCGTGCACTGAGCCCAGAATTGGTTCCAGTTCATTTAGGTCAACAAATGGACGCAGACAGAAACTAAACCAAAATAATTCAGGGATGAGGGTTCTTATTCATTGTCCAAACAGTCTCAACAAAATGCTGCTCCAGTAGTACTTATACATATTTGGAAATTTGTTTAGATTATATACTTTCTTTGAGAAAATGTCATGTATGTTTGTGTGTTCTCTAGGTTAATTGAAGAACTAAAACAGCAGAACCCAGACTTCCCTGATGTCACTAGTGGGATCTACGTCCATGAGGTTGTTCCTCACTCACCTGCACAGAAGTAGGTTTAATTTATTGCTCATTCATTATATTATTTGTTACTCATTTCTAAAGTAAAATTAATGAATGCTTTACCTATAACATTCTGTCTTCATCCCTCTCTCTGTCTCCAGAGGTGGTATTAGAGATGGTGACATTATAGTGAAACTGAACGGCAGACCTCTGATGACTACGGCTGACCTGCAGGGGGCACTGCAGGAGGAAACGGCCCTGCTGCTGGAGGTCAGGAGGGACAATGATGACCTGCTCTTTAACATTGAACCTGACGTGATCATGCAGTAGACATTGGAAGTACAGCTCTCATGCAGAGTTAGATCAACAGCTAAGGCTCTATTTTTGTGAAAGAACATGTCAGGTGCTGAAAGCTCTGTACCAGTGAAGTGGTATTTTTGTCAAGCACTGACAACTTCTTTGGAACCTGGCTGCTAACTTGACTGTACCAAAGTGGAAGGAGACTTGTATGAGTAACGACAATTAAGTGCAATGCTGTTTTGGCATCAAGGATTTATAGTTTTGCCTCCTGCCTGCTCAGGAACATTGGAACAGGTGCTCCCATGTACACCCTACAGAATCCCTGACCTTTTATGTATGTTAAATACTTGATTGTTTCACTTTGATTTTACATTTTCAGCAAGTAGACACATTCACATGCATATCAAAAATATGATAATAATTGAAAGCAATAATGGCTGTAAGACAGCATCTTATGGTGCACATCATTTAAATTATAATATAAAAGCAGAGTTGAAGAATGTACAAATACATTTGTAGTTAAATGTAAGACAAATGTGGTGATAGTATACAAACAATTGAACTGATTAATTTGTTCATAAGCAAAAAGTTATTCTCAATAAATTCTCTCATTACTTGCTGCTGCCTTGTGGCTGTTGAAACTAAATCATGAGCCAGCAAGCGGACCTGTGACATTAGCTGCTTCATAAGTGTGCAGAGGGAAATCTAAAAACTGTGATGACAGTCAGCTGGTGTGGATTATGAATGACATAATTGCCCTGTTTCTGTTTCTACTGCAGGAAATTAATAAGAAGCCAACTACTGTATGTAGCCACTAGCCAAGTTTCCAACCAAATGTAGCCCAAATTTTAACCACATTTCCAAAAAATCAGCAAAAGAAAACACAAATGAATGCACTACTCCATCCACTACTGTTGTGTGAATATTAGGAGATAAATAGCTGGCTGCAATAATTCTCCAGTCAGTTCCATTAAACTATTGCAGAAGAAGAGGACACAACGAGATGACGTCATTAAAAGAGAAGAGAGTCAAAGCTCAAACAATGAAAAACCATGTGGAAAACTTGATAGAAATATGACATTTCTGTTTGTTTCATGTATTCATTTGAAGGACGTTAAAGTCTCCTCAGCGCTCCACACAGATCTGATGTTTTCGTCTCTTCAGTAGAAGCTTGAGTGTTGTTTAAGTCACATGCTTAATGTATGTCATCATTTATTCACAAAAACCCTGTTTTGACGAAACGTTCCAGGTACTTTGGAACCAGACGAACTAATCTCAGGAACTAAACTTGTGCCTAAAAGTCCCTGTTGTGCAGTCCTGTTTGCATTTCTATAGCATCTGAGGAAAAAGGTAGATCATCCAAATTAGATCCATGAATTAAAAAATTACAGTGATGCTTGAAATGTAGCATTCACACAAAAAACAGCACAGATTTGTCCTGTTCTTTGCATGAGTTGTATGTAATGAATGAATGAAAAGGAAACTGAAACTAAGAGCTTCTGGCTCCACAGTGAAACATCAGCTGAGTGTTTGATGGTTATTTATTTGTGCTTTAGAATATAACCGCTATGAAGCAAACAGAAACTAACATTTTATTTCTCTCATTCACGGGCTTTGGTCTTGCTCTCGCCATTCCCTCTCTTCATTCACTCTCGAGCTCACTCGGCCACAGCTGTTCTCTCTCTTTCTCTTGTTTGCTCACGCTCTCAGCTCACTCGCACTTTCTCCCTCTTTCTCTCGCTTTTTTTAAAAATGAGTTGAATGAAGCGGTACACAAGTTGAAGGAGCCACGCTGTATGTGTTTGACCAATCAGCAACGGTCATCCCTGCAAACCCCGCCCCCAGAGTTCCTGTGCTTTTGGAAAGTAAACCCACCGTAAATGTGGTTTAAGTCTGTTTCCATTGCATTTTGTTGCATTTTCTTTGTATTGATACACCACGTTTCCCACCTCCATTTTTTTGTGACATTTCAAATTTCCAGAGTTTCCACTCGCTGTTTTTATGCACAAAATCAAAATGTGCAGGTGGGTAAAAACACACTTTGTCCCTGGTTCTGCTTTTGTTTCCATTGTTCTCCACCTGCTTTGGGGAGTTTCTTTTTATCTATCTATCTATCTATCTATCTATCTATCTATCTATCTATCTATCTATCTATCTATCTATCTATCTATCTATCTATCTATCTATCTATCTATCTATCTATCTATCTATCTATCTATCTATCTATCTATCTATCTATCTATCTATCTATCTATCTATCTATCTATCTATCTATCTATCTATCATTTACGCACAGGAAAAGCTTCCTTATACGCCTGCAGGTGTTTACACACAGTGGACAGGTCTTTTTCATTTGGACATTTCTTGACCAACATTGGTTTTGCAAAAAGAATTTCATTTTTCCGACCGACATCATCTGCCACAGTGCCAGCAAGCACATGCAGAAGGCGCAACAAGGTGGAATCTAGAAATGTACTAGATTTGGGTACAAGACTGGATATGGCTGTCTTTAGGTCTACATTCTTCTTGGAAAATCTGGTTTCCATTTCTGAAATGGCCCTGTCAAGGGTGTTGAGCAGGGATCTTTTTAGAGACTGACAGGGGGTGATGGTGGGTTCATCAGCATCTGTAGGCCTATGACCCACAGTTGAGAGCACAACACTTTTTGTTTGTATTTATTGATTCATTGAGTTTATTTCCCTGCCCAGTGGGGAATGTTCATAGTTTTCATTTGACACATGGTGTGCAGCGGACGTGTCAGCTTCAGAGCTGTGTGTTTGTGCCTGAACACGAGAAGAGGGGGTGGGCATTGGGCAACTTTGGAGGCTGGCTGTAGGCTGCCCACCCAATTGGAAGTTAGAAACAGTACTGGTATTTTCTGTGCTATTTTTCCATTGGCTAAACAAAAAAAAATTCTTAACTTTTGATTGGGTGGGCAAGACACATGTTTGCCCCTGCTCATAGCCACTGCCAGCCTTGTCAGGTACTCTTGAAAGGGTTGCCAGTTGTGCTGTTGATTGTGATTGGTTAATAGAGATATTGTAACTTTGCATTGTTCACCACAGCTAATTTGTGCATGTAATTGCAATGGGTAAAAAGGCTGTAGTTACTGGCATAAATGTGGAAATAAAGCAGGACATGTTTTAAGCACTGCAAGGAGGTGGGTTTTGGTGCAGTTCAGATCTTTTTCTGAGAAACAGAATTCTGAGAATATATTCTCAGAATATATGACATGGATGTTTTGTTGCCTTGTTCTGCATTTTTCCAAGTAAACTATAAATTGTTTGCAAAGATGTGCTAAGAGTTGGGGAGTCTGTTACTAGTTTAACAACATTTTCCAGTAATGTCTGGTAACTTCAAATAGCTACTTTCAAAGTCAGGTAGACAGGTAGTGCAACAAAATACTACACTGCTATATTTTCTTTTCTTTTGAAGAGACCAAAAAGCTCAGAAAGGACTGGACTGCATCATGTCTGTGCTGCACCAGATTCTTCACCTGCATCTTCCTGTCTGTTTCAGGAGAAAATCAAGCAGGGGGCTGGTTTGTCTGTGGCACCAAATGTCTCACAGGTCCTTAACAGTTCAGGTTATAGAGAGCTCTAGGCACAGGGTAATTAATTTTCTGCAATGGAAACTGGGCTAATAAAAACATCAGGACAAGCTTGAATGCTAAATGGTGCTGTGTTAGTTCAAATTTATCAGTTCAGTCACTTTCATCAGCTCTTTTATTATTTACTATTTGAGTTCCCTCATGGAGTTATCAGTCTAAAACTGCTTGTAGGCGTGTGTGTGTGTGTGTGTGTGTGTGTGTGTGTGTGTGTGTGTGTGTGTGTGTGTGTGTGTGTGTGTGTGTGTGTCCTCTGCAATCTCTAATCTGAAAGGTGTGAGAAAGGGCTACACTATTGCTCACTCCTCGCTTATGGGTGTAAAACCAAATTTTGCACAGCCAGTTCCTTGTCATGTCAAAGTTGAGTCAGCACTCCCTCTGACACACACGCACACTATAAAACTATAACTCTCCTCTCTGTTAGGACCTTGTGTCCTTGTGTCTTGTACAGTTGACCACACTTTGCTCCATGCACTATTTCTCATTAAAATAGGATCTTAGGTTTGTTGACAATGGCCTTCGATCAAATATCAGACAATCAGTGTGATACTGCTGATATGGACAGTCCTATTGACCACAACTAGCAAGTGCTGTTTTTATTTTGTATTATTTGTACAGTATGCTAGATGTTTGACCAGAGTAATCAAATCAAATTAAAAGATTTTAATATAGACCCGGCAGTTTAATTCTAAAATTGTTGACATTGACATTAGCCTTCTAAAACCCTTATTGAAATTGATGATTGTCAACACCATTGTATCTTTTGCGAGAAAAAAGATCTTCACAAAGGAGTTTGGGCCATCTGGGCAATGAGAATGTATCATTGCTGAAAGACATTGGTTGCTAATAGGACACTTAACCTAGATTTTAATCCTGAGTCTTACAGAAATAATCAGACTGTAGACGTGCTTGACAATAAACAGTGCTCCAGTCAAACATAGTGTCACTAATGAGTCCCATTTCAGAGATTGCTGCCTTCAATACTGAGTACATCATTGAGTGCCTGGTCACACCTAAAAGTGGCACAGCAAAATTCACTCGCACATCCAGAATATGTGGTGCTAGACATTTGGTGACGTATTGGCCACTTGGGAGAACAGCTACTGTATATTTGGCAAGAAAGACTTGCTGTGAAGGTTTTACAAACAGTTTCCTATTTACACATCCAGCAGACACACAGAATTGTATGTGAAGTTGTGCTTCTGGCCTCCAGTCAAGAGATAAAAGTGGACCTTTATTTGATTGAGGGTGTTAAGGCGAACAAACGCATATTCCCTTTAACCAACATTAGTGAATCACTTACGCTGCCACATTCAGTTGATAGACTGTGACACAGTTGCAAAACCTCTGCAATAAACACAGTGAACAAAACATTTAGCAGGTTGGATTCTTAATGAGCCTATTGTACAAAACAGCATTAATTTGAGTGTTATTTTCAATTCGGATGATTGGTATAAAATTTTATGTGAAGATAATGGTACTTCTGATAAATGTTAAGTATCACAAGCATCATACATTACACTTCCAGTGTAAGTTTGAGATAGTGTCTATGTCCAAGAATATCCAACATTATCGTATCTCTGGTTTATAGTTGGTATGCTCCTTTAATGCTGTAAGTTGTCTTTCCATAACCAAATGTGAACCAAATGTGTATTGATTTAGTTGAAATGATATATTCTGTTGGAATGAAGAGCACAAAATGTGATTGTTTTTTTACATTGTCTCACCACTGCTGCTGCTGTGGTTAAAAACTATTTGTGCTTTTAGTATGAATAGACGCCTGCTTTTCTCACATCCCCAAAACCAGATGTTTACATGTAAGTTGACAACAAAGCAATACTCTACATCAGCCTTTGGAAGTAACTTTTTCCAACAAATAAAGTTTTCACAAATGTATAATTTTGTTTTATTACATCTCTAACATCTTGATGTTGTGATTAATAATTTTCTTCACCTTGAAATCTAGGTCATAGCCTAGGCTATGACTCATGGGACATTTTTGCAGGAAGCATTTAAGAGCTATTCAGTGCAGTAGTACAATACCTGACTGTGTGGAAACAAGGCCAAGCTCTCCTCATGGCCAGTCATAAACATTCCTGAGTGGAAATAAGTCTACCCAAGCTGGAATGTAGAGAAAAAAAAATCACAAAGGAAACGGGTTCAGTGATAAAGTCTCTGCAGACAGACATTGATCATTTTAAGCCATAATCACTCTTTCCTTTGCAGCTCTTAACAGGTCATGAGTTTATTTTTAACACAGTGGGTAGTCTTGCAAAGTGCCGTAGCCAGGGTTTTAGAAAAACTGAGGTCATGAATATAAGTCCCTCCAGTGCACCATCCATGTGCAGGCAACATCCAAGTTTTGAAAGAAGAATAGTGCTGCTTGAATAGGCCTTTTTCACAGCAGACATTTTGACTTGTCATAGCAGGAAAAGCACATGTGTAACTAATAACATAATCAATGGCTCTGTTCTATTCAAGTATCCAAGTAAACCATAACAGTGTGACAGTCAATCAGCACACACAATACCAGGACCCTGAAACTGAAGCAGCTAAATTCAGCCATTATTCTTTTGATTATTTACATCTGTGTTTTTCTACTGTCACATGTCAAAATGCCTTCTGTGAAAAAGGCCTATTAAATTTTTTTCATCAACATAATGAGACAACATTTTAATAAACCCATCTGCCTTTCGCTTATTTTCCCTACAATATCCACTTTTGCAATACAAAATACAATCACAGCAACAGCATGATTAAACTTTTCTATGTTTCTGTTAAGTCTAATTAAACACACGGGCAGTCATGATTAAATATGACTTACAACAAAAGACACAGTGTGTTGACTTTATTAACCGTGACCTTTCCCATACCTTGACCAAAGTGTTTTTGTTGCCTAAACCTAACCACAAGCAGGACTCACAATCTAAAACCTGCTTTCTGGTGTCAAAGTCTTTGTGTATGGTAGTGTCTCCTTGACTGGAAAAATGATTGTCAGTGAACATAATCCAGTTAACAGCTCCATTTTCCTCAAAACATATTGGACAAATCAAAGTAGTAGTATATGAAAGTAATTTCTAGGAGACAGAGTTGTTTATTTAGGCAACCCTTTTTATTAAACTCAAAGTAATCAAAGTAAGGTATTGTATAGATACCAAAACCAGTCCTACTTCTTTATTTGTTTATTTTTTGTTGGACTAACAGTAGTCAAATATCAAGTCTAAACTTATTGGAATCATCCTCTAAAATACTCCCCAATGTGTAAGTGTAATTGAATGAGTTGAATAAACTCCCCCCTGGTCAGTGAAACCCCAAATTCCTAGAAAAATGCAGAGGACATGACCTCTGGATGGTCCTGGTCTCTCACAGATCTTAGCAATGTTTTCAGGGACTTTTGGGAGTTAGTTGAATAGCTTGAATTTTCTATCTAAAGGTTGGCAGGTTGTATTCCTTGATTTCAATGAGGTCCAATTGGAATTGTTCAAACCTGAGATCATTGTTTATTACCAGGTACTACCCTCCTTTTGTGAGCTAACATTCACATTGTGTTTCAGCAAGGTAGGTATGTTAAACTAGACAGACTGTTCAGATTCTTGATAAACATTTAATAATGTGATATAACTGTAATATGTCATAATCTGCAATATATTACTTGTAATCAAGGCCAGATGGCTTTATTTTGAACACTTGGCCTACTTAAACATTACAGAAATTATGTAACCACCCACATCTTTTAATTGTAAGAAATTTGCAATTTTTATGATGTAAAAGAAAAATGATCCAGCTGATACATTCATAAGGAAAAAGGAAAGAAAAAAGTACAAAACATCAAAATTAACCAGGGACCATTTGAACAAGTGAAGTGTGTCTTACAGCAGACCCTGCAGCTAGAAGACATTCAGCATATGATTTATTGTAGTGGAGTAACACTGACCTATATTCGGGGCAGACTTGTGTTGTAGAGAACTAGTGCAAAGAAAAGCCTGAATGTTGAGACACAGCAACAACATGTTGAGGCACTGTCTTTTCACTGTGTTGCAATAAAGCTCACTGCTTTTACCAACTACATTAAGTTTGTCCCATCTGCTGAATTCTTCCAATTTAAAGGAAATTTTCATCTTCATCCAACCTGACCTGTTTAAATTTTACACACCAACTTCATTGGGACACAGCCTTACTACATAATTAACACAAAGGGTGGCTTCTGCCACTTTATGCCCCTCCCTGGAAATGGCCCTGTTATAGAACCATGCAGATTTGATAGGTAGATCATTTTTCAATCATTCCTTTTTGAAAAAATAATTCAGACTTCTGCAGTATGATCTCAGCCAACCTTTAAAATTCATACTGTAGGCTGTTGAACCCCAAACCGCATACTGAGAGAGTTTTCCAGTTGTGAGTGGTTTTGAATGTTGGCAGTTGACACAAGATATTTCACATCCCTTCCTGGGAGTTAAGAGGCTTACAACAAAGCCAAAACAAATAGAATGGCTTTGCAGATTCCATGGATCCATCCATGGATCCCATACTGGTTGGGGGAGCCATGCACCACTGAGCAACTTTCATAGGAATGAACAGGAGCCCCGCCTCCAATGCTGTATCCAGTTCTTATAATACATGCATGGGGGGAACAGAGGACCAGATCTTTTTGTTGTTGCAAGAACTCTGGTCATAGAAATTTGCCTGTCACAGTCTGCACTACAAAGTACAGTCTGTACTTTGTAAATTTGGAGAAGGCCCTTAGGGCACTGCACAAATATGGGTTGCCATGGCCATTGCTATCCTGTATCTTGTGTTACCAGAGTGTGAGTTTTCTCCATTTCCTCTTTAATAATTTAAACATGTTATTTGTGGGTGTTGAAGTTTGCCAAGGCTGTTCCTTGTCATCAATTCTGTTTGTGCATTTCATGGAAAGAATTCCTAGAATCCCACTGAGGAGTGGTGTGTTTCTGCGTTTTGCAAATGATAAATGGTAAATGGCTGCATTTATATAGCGCTTTACTCCAAAGCTGCTAACTTTCTAACTGTGACCTACAGTATGCACTGGGACACTGGGTAAAAAGGCTAAGCATAGACCCCATAGGCAATGCCCTGGTACTCTGTCGGAAGAAGGTGGATTGCCCCTTATGGGCTAGGAGTGACTTGCTGCACCAAGTGAAGGAGTTTAAATGTAGTGATGCACATCTTATATCAGACTTTTGCATTGAAAAAGAAAATGAGTCTGAAGGCGAAGCTGATCAACCTTCATCTATGGCTAAGAGAGCTGGGTAGTCACCGAAAGAATATGATTGTGGATAAGTAAGTGGCTAAGACGATTTTCTTTGTGTCTGGGCTTAACCTTAGAGACAGGGTGAGGAGTTCAGATGTCACGAAGGAGCTAGGATTAGCGCCATTGCTCTTTCACACTGTCAGGAACCAGTTGAGGTGGTTTGGGTATCTGATCAGGGTGCCTTCTGGGCGCCTCCCTGTAGAGGTATTCCAGGCTTCCAACTTGGAGCGGACCTGTGGCAGACAAAGACAACTCTGAAAGTATTGTTTATCCCATATGGCCAGGGAACATCTTGGGATCCCCCAGAAAAAGCTGAAGGACGTGGCTGGGCTTTAAGCTGTTGAAATTAGTTTCCTTTACCCTTAGGCACAGGGTGAGCTCAGAGTAGAACTGCTACTCCTTTGCACTGGCAGGAACCGGTGGACCTGAATCCTACCTGCGTAGGGATTCTGGGTAGATAAAACTGGGCAGAGACCCAGAACATGCAAGAGAGATGATATACCATCTGGCCCAGGAACACCTCAGGATCCTCCAGGTAGAGCTGGAAGACATGACTAGGTAGAAGGAAAACTGGGCTATCATCTTTATCCTGTTATCGTCATGACCTGGAAGTGGATATATGGCAGTAAATGGGTGGACAGATAATAGACATGCCTACAAAACTGTTCCTGCTTTCTCCCCAACAGTAAAGAGCAACCCTATTTCCATGAGCAAACAGCCTTTAATTAGAGACCACATTATTCATTTGGGTCTAAAAACACAGTTTCAAACACTGAGGACAACCTCAATATGGGAAAAGCAGACATGGTTGTGCTGAGTCGTTCTGTGGTAGGTTCAAACAGGCATTATGTGGGGATACAGTGGCTATAAATGTAACATGCCGGAGAAATGACTGAGTGCTGGCCTATGAGACCATGATAACAGGCTTTCACATTGGCTGCCAGTTGCTCTAAGCTTGGTTTCATGTGAGCTCCTTCTTAAAAATAGAGAGAATTTTCTTTAATTTTGAGCTTTTTGAAGAGAGGGTAAAAGTCAAAAAAAGTTTTCTATGGCTATAGCTGTAGAAAAAATAATACATTGAGAGTTTAACAGCACAAGAATCATTTAACAAATGTTTTTATTAAAACAAGCATATGGGGAACATGAACATCAACACTAACATAAAAATACTGCCTGTCAGAGATTGACAATTGGTCAAACATAGGAAAAACTTAAAAACTTGTATGTGATCTGTTGTCACATGAACTGGTAGAGGGCTTAATGGGCTTTGAAACAGTCCTGACTCAGTGTGGTTAGCTGGTTTTCAAGATATGTCACTGACTCAGTGGGTGTTAATATAGGCATGCCATTGTATTTCTACTTGGTGATAAATCTCAGATGTGCTTTGTTTTATTTATTGTGTTGGTGTACCTAAGTATGAAAGGAATGTGTTGAATCTTTTTTTATGTCTCATACTCTCATGTCTCATATTTTGTATAGCCTGGAGTGATGTTTATTGTGTTGTGCTGATGGACTACTGTCCCTTGCAGAGCCTTTGTTAGCTTGGTGCTTTTCTTAAGAGTAACCTTGAGTAGCCTGGGGGGTTACTCTGTGAAATGGAGTTGCAACAGTGTTGCTAGATTTGAGTGAACCTGTCAAACAGAACCTGAACCTGGTTTATTGTCTATCTGATGTATTAAATAATACTTTTTTTTTTACAAAATCTGAATAGGGGTATAACATTATGTTAAAAAAAATATGTGCAGTTTGGTCACAAATGTGCCTGTATCTGGACAGCACTAAACACCTTCATGTGCACCAGTATTCTGGTTATGATCACATTTTAAGAGTATCCCAGTTAAATCTGGACAAGGCTTTATCCCGGTTTTAAGAAACCTGGATATGCTAGCTGGAGTACTCCAACAGAAACCAGGATATTGTTGCATGTAAACACATGATCGGGGCTTCTCAACACTCTCTGCTTGTACAGAAATGAGTGGCTGAGATGTTGAAGAATCAAGACACAACTGATGTTTACATGATGATGTAAACAGCATGTGTATCATGTGTAGACATAATGCATAATAATAATGTGAAGTAGCTCAAAATTCTAATCCTGCCTACTTTCACACATCTGCACACCTGGCCAATCACAGAGTGAAGTGGTTGATTCCGGGATTGTTGGTTTTGTAAAATTACAAATATTGCTGGATGCAGCCTCCCCCAATTCTGACATGGGGGAGGTGATTTCAAACACTATTCAACCATCCCATGAGCACTTTCGTTGGAGCATACTAATACCTTCAAAAGTGCAGTAGAGTGGACGCATCATAAATGGAGAGAAAGGGCCAACTCCACGTCCCAAAAAACCAACCCAAAACCATTTTTATCTGCCTTATGATATATAGCCTAAAGTAGCCAGACTGGGTGGAAAGTTGCATTTGTCCCAAAAAAAGGTTGACAAGTAGGGTTCAGTTTCCTTTTGATTAGGCTAATATATAGCTGTCAATATGTTTGTGTAGCCTAAATACATCCTTAATAACAATAAAGCTGTCCAAATCTTCCAAACTCACATTTCCCACAATAAATTACAAGTCATCTGACCAGAAACACAATTTTACATACACACTGTAAAAGTTCCACCGTTCCCCTTCTCATCAAACTGACAAATAATGCAGTGTGATCCCTCATAATGCACTGCTCTGAAAGAATGTTACATGGAGGGAATTGAACTTGCTTTTTGGAACCTTGTGTGTGGGGGGGTGAGAATAATAGCCATGTTTAAACCTTTTCAGACAAGACACTATATAATGTGATATGAATCACACTGTTGGCTATGACACTTACAGCAAATCATTCTGTGTTTCACAATGCAGAGTGAGTTATTTCATTCTGGTGTCATGGTTCATGAGTTATTGGAAAGCTAGCAGAAAGAAAGACCTGAATTTACAGACCTCAAATCATTGCCAAAAGTTAAATGCAAAACATTGGTGAGCTTTAATTTATTATTATTGTTTTTACTTTTGTATAAATTCTAAGGGCTTACAGACTTCTGGGCTGAGATGTGAGATCCAGTGTTAGGTCTTGAAGTCATTGATAAAATCTGTCTTCACTAATCATTTTAAGTGTCTATTTCTGAGTCCCCATGCCATCTACACCATCCCCCCACCCCCCACCCCCTTCCATCATCCTTTCCCTTTTATCTCCTGCCTTCATCTGTCTTCCCTCCTCTCTTATTCCAAGCAACATCTTCATTTTGTCAACTGTCATTCCAAAGCCAACCTGTAATTTTATGTTTTGGTTTTGGGGCAGACAGCTGATTCTATAAATGGTTAAAGTTTTGGGTCTTGACATGCTGTCTTGATAAATGGAGTGGAGCTTAGCGAGTTGGCAGTGTCCCAGAGAAACACACTTACTGTAAGACCAGTGGAGGGGAAGTAACTAACTCAACTTTATTTACATTCACGTCACTCATAAGGATTGCAGCAGTAGAATAAACTTCAATATATAGATTCAAAATTTAAACAAAATGTCCTATAACGGACAAAACTTTACCCCCAGATCAGCTGAGCACCAACCACATACTCTTGGGCATAACAGAGGAGACTATAAAGAATATAAATGTTATGTTACGATATGCAAAAATCTCCATGGATACTCCTGTCTCAGTGGCAGACATACATCAAATGCAAAAACAGCTAGCAGCTTTGAGACGCTGTAAGCTGCATGCTGCATCGGCAGTGTTTGCATGCTGATATTTAACAGGTATAGTGTTTATCATGATTATTACCATGATAACATGAATGTGTGAACCAATGTTCATAACAATCCATCCAATAATTGCTGAGACATTTCCTTGAGCAGCAAAAGCTGAATTCTTAGTAGCTGTTTGTCCAAGCCTTTATGTGTTCCTTTATCCTCAACATATTTCTTCATTTCTATGCATTCAACAACCCCCCCTCCTTGTTTTCTAGAGGCAAACAGAATTTGATTTGATGGAATTTTCTTCCAAAAAGTTTTATAATTTAAAAAAAGTTGGGATGTGTGAGCACACACAGACATACACAAACACTTCCTTTCCAGACCACATGAACTTACTGTGACCCTGAGAGATAAGCAAATTGGGTCAAGATGTGTTATGATCCATGAGTGCATAAAACAAGCAGATTAGAATCTCCACTCTCCATAAACACACAAGCCTTGTCACTGCACAAGAAACCTTCAGTAATTCTGTGCTGAAACTCTTCATTTAACTTTATGAACATTTAATCAATTTACCTGCGGTACATGGGGGTTCTTGTCTCAGTTTGAAACTGAACTGTGAACTTGAGAGTTTAGAATCATCAGTGAGCTGGGAGGAGATGTGGGGGTTTGGAGTCACTACTGAGGCAAAAACAAAATTGTAACAAAATTGTGCCTGTAACTGATGTTGTGTACAAGCACATCATGTGGATTACCAATATTTTTATGGTAATGACACATACATTGATTATTTTGAAGCTGTATACTGTTATTGACATCATTGGTAAACACTGGAGAACATGGTAAAATAATTTGCTAACACAGAGACTAAATTCTAAAGCTATGGAGATCTACTGGAGACAAAATACAGTAAAGACCACACATATATTGTGCAAAATAAGTTGTATTAGTAAATCTATTTAATTTGCATTGCAAGAGTTGTGATAATTCTTTACAGGGTCATATAATACTGTACATCATCATGTACAGTATAACACAATTTTCGGATTAATAAATTTTTTTTAAAAAACTACAAATCACACTTAGACATCTATTCAGTTTTGAGGTTTCTTATCTGTTGTGAGACAAAGATATGGGCTCAAATTACGGTCAATAAGATTTTAAGCTTGAGAAAAAAATGATCAGCCTTTTTAAGCCTGTCAAAAAAACATTTCACATTTTGTGAATACCTAAATAAAACGTATTAAAAGTTACACCAATGGTGAGGTTACATCTGAGTAGAAATTTATTCAAAGTTCCCACACCGTAACACTGAAGTGACACACAAGTACGATTTTTGACCCTGTATTTACAGCGTGTGCATGTGTAACTTCAGTGTCACATAGCGAGAGAAGTGACTTGAGTTTCCACAGTTAGTTTTTTTACAACCACAAATCTTAACTACACCTTCATAAACTTAAATTGATTTGATATATACGTGATATACAAACACATGCTTTGAATTATTTCTAATCATGTCACAAGCTCAAAATATTACCGACCCTTTTTTGACCCCATATATTTCAGATTGTTTGGAGTTATGTTAACATTAGAAATTGTGTGAGATATGTATCTTTCTAGGCACTTGAAGCGTTGTTATTAAGTGTGTATTGAATGTGGGGGGTTCTAAAAAACCTGTCCATGACTTTGTCCTACCTCCCTCTTTCAATCACTCATTTACTATTCCCCACATAATAATACTTCATAGGCTACTCTGTAGTAGGTTCATATATAAGATTCTGGAAACATAAGAATAATCATCATTTCATGCCTTTACTTTTTTGGTGTAGTGTACATATGCTGCGTTCACATTACATGCTGAAGTGGCCCAAATACAATTTTCTTTACCTCCAAGTGAATCAGATCAGACTTTTTCACAGAAGTGAATGAATGTGAAAATCAGAATTCATGTGGTTTTTTAACATCTCACTTCTCTGCACTTATTGCCTGTCATCATCACTCAGTGTCGGCACCTCACAGCCCGGTAAAACAACAGTGACGGGGATCAGTGGAGAGATGATGAAGTTTCACATTTGTTGGACATTTATTGAGAAGCAGAACGATAAGTTTCTTCCAGCCATGTCATTCATGTTTATGATTTGACTGTCACATAAATCACATTATTGTTGTTATTCTTGTACACATGCAGCTCATATTTCAGTTAAATCTGTGCATGTGTGGGAGTTTAGGAACTCAATGGTCAGATATATATCACTTACAAACATTAATGTGAACCATCAACACAAAAAGATCAGATCGTACTAAAAAAAAATTGGAATTGAGCATTAAGGCCTGTAATGTGAACGTTGCCATATAGGAAAGTCATTTAAAACTACATTGCTGGAATTTTTTAGGTCATTTTTCATTTGGAAACCTGTGTGTGTCTGGGTTCTAGAGTTTTGGACGCAGGGATCCGACCACAGGTTTGTCTGAGCAGAACTCTTTCCACCAGGAGGGGCGTTCCAGCACCTGGCTACCCTGCATCACTGTCGACCACAGGTTCTTATAAAGCTGTGAGGAGCAGAAACAAGGACATGAGTCAGAGAAGAAGTATTCACTGATCAGAAAGAGGGCATCCACACTGCAGACCAAGGACCACTTGTCTTAGGCAATAGTTATGTGTCAGTTATGTTTTGAAATGAAAGAGCCTCCTCCCTGACTAAACTGAGTTGTCATCATTATTTCCTGTTTTACCAAAGACATCAAAAACCTGCAATCACACTGCCTGTTGGATCTGTACCAACCACACAAACAAGCAAAGTCATCTTGGCCATACTACTGGCCTTCCAAATGTCACATCTTTTTCTGATTGCAGACAAACAACCCAAACAGACTGAATTATGGACCAGGAGGTCACTGTGTATTTGTATGTGACCACAGGAAGTTTGTTTATGCGGTTGCAGCTCAGTGAATCTGAGTAATTTAGTCTGATGAGAAAAGTGTCTGAGTCATGCTCACTTCACTGTTTATCTTTGATTAGATTGATGATATTTCTGCTTTAATATATTGAAGTTAACAGGAGTGAGAAGGAGATGACACATGAACAAGCTCAGCAGCTGGATTCAGACTACTACAGACAGACGTCGGGTAGCCCTTAATGAAAGTTTTTAATGTGAAGTCTGATGGACTGATATACCATCAACCCTTTGAACCCTCTGCTGTTTTTGCTCAGTTTTCACTACCTTCATTTATAGCCACAGCCACACATGTTTAAGAATGTATTTAATGAAAAAAAAATAGTTGCAGTGCATTTCAAAATGGCTTAAATTTTTTGTCTGTATGTCTACAGGTTTTCAACACAGGGAAAAAAATATGTATATGAATGGGTACAAGAGAGTGTCAGTGTTTGACAGTGTCTTTTATTTGGGATAATCTAGTTTTAGGGGATAAAAACAGGAAGTAATGTTGCCATGAAGTCAGTGTGAGTTAGCTGTGGGCTACATCTGAGGTACATTTCTTTAGTCTATATTTGTTTATCTTCTGGCAGATTGTCAGCATTAAAAGTCCTGCTGAATGAATTATCCACTCACTCACACACACACACACACACACACACACACACACACACACACACACACACACACACACACACACACACACACACACACACACACACACACACACACACACACACACACACACACACACACACACACACACACACCACTGGATTACTGTGACACTGAAGAGCACTCTAAACCTGATGATTAGGAGGCAACATTTCCAGTTATGAGGAGAATCTTTTTTAAACTGACTTCAAAGCAGATCCCTGAAATGTGTAAGCCACACTGAATCTAATAAGACATGTATCATGTCTGTACGTTCAGATTTGACTGAGTTATGACTCTAACGACCAAAATACACAGAGCATGGATGTGGCGCAACACCTCTGTCGCAGCATGGCTGCAGCAGAGTGCATCCATTATAATCAACAGAAGCTGCTACACTGACCATGGTAGCTGCGTAGTTCATCTCTACACACAGCTACGCGGCCCTCCAACAGGTAAAAACTACATAGAACTGAGTAAAAAAATGAGTACAAACTGTTTTAAATTATTACAATAAATACCTCATTGCAACAGAGGCAATGCGGAGCAGGAGTGTGTGTTTTTTTTACATTGCACATTAAAATAAATCAATTAAATCAATGTGTATCCATGAACATGTAGATAAAATTATCTAGTTAATTAATTTAGTACCAGTTAATATAGCCTACACTTCCAAACCCAGCATAATCAACTGCATTATCACTTGGCAAAACCCAATATGCACACAGTGACGGAGACAGAGTCTGTGTAGCAGGTAGAAAACCCCGCTCCGCCGCGCCTATGTGCCTGGTGTACTTCAGCTGTAAGGTGAGTGAACCATGACTGTATATTCTGCCAGGATTTCTTCCCATGCTGTTGTGAGTGACTAGTTGCAGATGGTTACTGGATTTGCAGAGTAGACATAAGCTCCCCTTCCAGAAAACAGCACAAATAATACATCCTGAATCATGAGAATGACTTGTACCCAAAGCTGGATTACCAACCAGGCAGAGCAGGCAACTCAGATACTCAGGGGCTCCAAAGGCCCCATATACCTTGTGGGAATATGTACTCTTGTAGATGGCACCTGTGTCAAAATGTCCATGGTGCGTATTCCTACATTAATTTGAGTTTAACAAAGTTACCACAAATGGGGGGTCAATAGGGGCCCACAGCTTATTTTTGCCCTACGCCCCCTAGCAGCCTAATTTGGCCATGCTGACACCTGTCTGGACCCACTGTGGATTTGAAAACACCACAGACACAAACTAATCCATTATATTTTTATTATACGTTTATGTTATGTGACTTTATTTGTTTCATTGACTTGAAGCACTTTGAAAAACAATTTGTTTGCAAATCAGCTTGACCAATATATCAACTCAATATCATCAGTACATGAATGCCAAACAACATCAAGTTTATTTTGACACTATAAATGTACTGCTCAGTACATATCTTGGTCATAATTCTAACCACATATTAAAGGATTCCTAATAACTTTGTTATGTTTTCATGAAAAAAGAATATCCTACAATATATCATTTTTTTTCAATCACATTTTTAAAACTTTGAAATATCCATATCAGTATTAACAAATTGGTCAGTCTATGAATAAGAATGACGAGTGTGACAAAGGAAAACTGGTTTATTCAAAGCTCTTCTCTCAGAGCTTTTAACTTTGAAAAGTTAAAAGATGAATATTAAAAAATTCCAATAGTTTAAGAAATCTGTGGTCTCTATGTATACAATAAATGCAATTATTGATTAGTCAAACTATTGAACACATACTGACATTTGAAAATACTGCAAGCAAAATTTCAAAGCCGGACAACACCAAGTTGGTACATTCACTACTATGGCTACTTTTAGTAATACTACTAATCTTCACAGACTGTTGTGTGACTTTGTCTTTGCGCTATTAGCTGTGTGGTTTTAACTTGTTCTAAATTCATATGTCATGTTGAACCTGTTCTGTGTTTGCCTCATTTGAGTCTTATGTTAGGTCGAAAGAATGGATGCTTTCTGTTATTCTTTTTAATAGCACTGGAACCACTTGCTATATTAACTCAAAAAGACTCTAGGTAAGAGGAGTATAAGCAGACAGAGAGGAGAATAAGCTTTTCTTATTTGCAGGCGGTATATTATTGAAGATAAATAATCCTATTTACTTGATTCCTCCTCTCATGGAAACTCTTAACTCTCAGGATAAAGGATAAACATAAAACTGCATAAAACTGGCACAAATCAGAAGCAATGCCAATATCAGTTTGTTGTATCTCAAGACAAGACATGGTCTTTTACTTTAATGAAATATATTGGTATACTATTAACCTCAGTTCCAGACAAAATAGTCTCTTGCTCACCTCTGACTTATTCGTACACATATGTAAAGCACTCAAAGAAACCTCTTAAATGCCTTGTTGTAGATGACTTGTAAATATTTTTCGAGTAAGGAGGATGAAGGAGAGAGTTATACAGAAGAGGCAAAGTCATTAACAGAATGACAGCCAGTGGTAACAGCAGACTTTAGCAGATTTGCTGCAAAAATTAACTTGACCTACCCTGTAGCTGACACAAAGTAATAAAATACACTGTGGGTCTGCATGGCGTCTTTATTTCTCAGGCAAAGTAAACATTAGTTGAGCCTTCTTGTGAAAGAAAGAGGTTCTCAGACAGTGCAGAGAGGGTCAACTGTCAAACACTACGTACTGTATGACTGTTTTTAAACCAAACTCGACAGTGTGTGTTTTCCTGGAAGAGGCAGAGAGAGCAGCCAAAACACTGCAGTCTTCTTCCAGTAATGAGACTTAACCTGACTGACTACATGTCTCAGAGCCGGACTACAGGCAAAAAATCTTTTTTTTTTCCATTTTTGCAGTTTATTTTGATTCATTGTGCTTTGCGCATGCATCAGCATTGTGTTTGCCTGCCAGAAGCTCTGTCAAGCTCTGTCTTAAATTGACTTTTTAATCCAGTTTTAGGACACATTTTTACAATACACCTTTTACATCTTGATCATTTTTAACTATATCTTTTATCCGGTAAAGGATTTTAGTCATCGGACGTCTGGATCTTAAATCATCAAACAAGCTGAGCACACTCTCTGTTATTAGTATTTTATGTATGTAATGTATGTAATTAGTGACAGTCGGCTTAACTATCACTGGACTAATCACAGGAGTGTGGATTTAAACAACTTCATCATAACCTGTTACTATGTTCTCTGTTTATCAATAGAACAACTCGCGGCTCTGGAGGTCAAGACTCAAATTCAGAGAAAACTCAGAATGCTGATTTTAGCATGCAAAGCTTTTTGCATCGCAAGGGCATGGGAATTGTTCATATGATCATGCATAGCATTGTATCCAAAATGGACTATATTAAAGTCTGGGTGCAACAAACTGACACTGACATTTTTGTGTTTTCTGAAACATGGTTGTCGAACACAGTTAAAAATGCTGATATTTGTCTTGATAACTATAGTGTTTTTCGATGTGATTGGCCTACTAAGGGAGGAGGTGTTGCCATTTTTGTGAAAAGGTGTTTTTCTGTCTCTGTTGTTACCTCTCTATCTAAGCTGAAATGTTTTGAACTCTTGGCTGTGCTTGTCTGGGGAAAAATAATACTGGAAAAGTACTAGTTATTATTCTAGTTATTATATATGCTTCAGAAAATTCAGAACTTCTTATACTGAGTGATATGAACATTCATTTGTTAACTAACACTGATTATCTAAGAAATCTCTGCAATGAATTCAATCTCACACAGCTTATTTCTCCCCCTATTCGGCCAGATCCAAAAAATGCAGGAAAGGCCACGCTGCTAGATATTATTTCGACCAAGAGACCCCAACATTATAAATCTAGTGGTGTTTTTCCTCTCGACTTCAGTGACCACTGCCCAACAGCATGCATCCATGACACAAAATTACAAAGATCCAAGCCATGTATCACTGTCAAAAGGAATTTTAAACACTTTTCTGAACAAGCAATTCTGTTTGAGTTGCACTATAGTGATAATGGGTTTACCATGGCAATTCCTAATCCACACTTGGCCTTGGATTATTTTATAAAAACATTTAATTCCATTGCAGACAAGTATGCACTTTAAGAAACTCAGAGTCAAAAACAGGAACAATCCTTGGTTTTGTTTGGAAATTGCTGAAATGTCACATGAAAGGGATGCTGCCTGGCGCAAAATATATCATCCGCTGATTGGCAATATTTTTGTCAACAATGTAATAAGTGTCTTACTGTTATTTGAAATGCCAAATCATCATTTTATGTCTCTGCACTATATGAAAGTAAAGGAAACCAAGCAATTTTTTGGAACTTCTTCATTGAAGTCTTTAACAAATCATGAAGTGTTTAATGCTCTTTGTTCTATTGACCAGAAAAAGTCCACTGGGGCTCATCAGTCAGAGCCAACGCTTTTATTATCGGCAGCTCAATTACTAGTTGATTACTTAACTTATATTTTTAATCTGACTGTGGTAACAGAAAGCATCCCCTTCCTTTGGAAGACAGCCTACATCCTAGTACCTTTGTATAAAGGGGGTCAGTCCAATGAGCCAATCTCTAAACTATCGTGTCTAGCTAAAGTGTTAGAGAAACTGGTAAATGATCAGGTGAAAACATTTTTAACTCAACACTCGTATCAAAATCGTATCAATCAGGATTTAGACCTGGGCATAGTACTGTGACGGCAGCATCAAAAGTCTTGAATGATGTTGCTAGTGCATTAGATAAAAAGCATAATTGTGTAACCCTTTTTATTGATTTATCTAAGGCTTTCGATACTGTCCATCATCAAGTTCTTTTGAAACACCTGGAATCTATTGGATTGGATGAAAAGTCGTGTAATTGGTTTGCAAATTATCTCAGTGATAGAACACAAGCTGTTGTGGCTGATGGCTATCAGTCCAGCTTTATGAGTGTTAAAGGTGTGCCACAGGGTTCTATTCTAGGACCACTTTTATTCACAATTTTTTATAAATGAATTAGGTGAAAATGTTAGAAACAGTATAATTTAACTGTACGTGGACAACGCTATTCTCTATACAACAGTGCCCTCTGTTGCCCAGGAGGTTCAAAACTTGTTTGTTTTCTAGAAAATTCAGTTCCACTGAAGTGAATATTACTACCCTTAATGGGACAGCAACTATAGAGTATCCTCTTATAAATATCTTGGTTTCTGGCTTGATAACGAGCCTTACTTCAAAAAATATATTAATGAACTGACTAAGTCCTTAAAAGCAAAACTGGCATTTGTTTATAGAAATAAGGCATGTAATAACCAGAACTGAAGAAGGCAAATTGTTCAGTCAACCTTTTTATCTGTTATGGACTATGGCGATGTAATTTATATGCACTCTCCTGCCCTCTACTCTTAAACCTCTTGATGCAGTCCATCTTTCTGCCCTTAGGTTCATAACTGGGGATACTATATGAGAAAGATGGGTGGCAGTTGTTGGCAGTGAGAAGAGAAAGGCACTGCATTCTATTTACAAAGCACTTACTGGAAAACTTCCTAGGTATCTCACGTCTTTTTAACTATAGATTCATGTTTAAATATTACCAAACTGATGAATTAGCTGAATTAAATATTTAAATTTGCATCTTAATAATACATTAAAAAGTAACAAAATAAATATTTAAATTTGCCTTTAAATCATTATATTATAATATTATTTTTATTATTCTTATCTTGTCTTTAATTAACAAATGATAATGTTTTTCCATTTACAAATATCTTAGCCTATAATGTTCCATCTCACAATTAATTTGATTCCTGCTTTAGCACTCACAGTTTGTATTCAGCACTCAAAATAACATCACAACACTTTCTTTTCATTGCACATGTCCTGTAATGTCATGGAACACTATTTTACTGAAGTATAGCTTTAAGAGTGTATGTCCTTACCTGTCCATCAGCATTGCCTATAGGTGAGTTGAGGATGAAATCAGGAGGTGCAAAAACATCCACCAATGCTACTGCATCATCTTTCAGCTGGAGAAGGCAAACATACAGAACATCATTTTGACCATCAAATTGATGGAATCTATTGGAACCATAATGTTAGCAACAATCAACACTATAAAATGTATATAGAGTAATTACAGAAAGGAACACAGAGCATGCAGTTCTATACTGTGTTATTTGCATTGCTAATACTTTAGGAAATTACTAGATTTTCAAGTAGTATTGTCATTGCTTTGTGGGTCGTATGTAAAGCTCATTTTTTCCTAAGTCAGAACAGGAGAAGTCCAGAATAAAGAGTGCAGTTCAGTTACACATGAAATAAGATGTAGGTTGTTTTCAGGTCGAGTCAGGAGACATATGTGTGACCCAATGCAGTTTACAGGGGTCAATAGAGGGCTGTGATTCACACAGTGGGTTCAAAAGTATAAGAGTAACTGAATGAAATGTTTGTGTATCTACTTATAACAAGAAATAATATGGTAACACAGTGGTGGGAGAGGTACTTCAGAACAAGTACAAGTAAGAGTAGCAAAACCAAAACCTGCATTCAAAATGTTAAATTTAAATTTAAAAAGTACACAAGTATCAGTATCAAAATATACTAAAAAAAAAGTAGTCATGCAGAATGGCCCATTTCAGAATCATACAGTATATATAATGTCATTGGTTTGTAACTGTGGATGCATTCATGTGTAAACATTACTTAAATGTAGCTGGTAAAGGTGGGGATAACTGTAACTACTTTAAAAGGTATAGTGCTGGGTAGCTTTATCTATAATATTACATCATCATTTATTAGCTGATTATATCTTTTAATCAATAATTTGAATCTGCAAAGTAACCAAAGCTTTCGGCTAAATTTAGTGGAGTGAAACATTCAATATTAAATCCAATTATTAAGTATAACATAGCACAAAAAGGAATTAATCAAGCAAAATACAACTAGTTCAAAATTGTACTAAAGTACAGTAGTTTTGTAAATGTATTTAGTTACTGTCCACCACTGAGTAAGGCAAATCATAAGTACATGCACATTAGACAAAGAGTGAGACAGACAGGAGGAAAGGTATTCTTGTACCTGGGAGCAAAGAGTGAGAATGGCCATCTGGAACAACTCTGCTGGCTTCCTTCCACTCAAGTAATTACCTGTACAGGAACAACACTATGTTACAAGTATCAATATTGGTTAGATTAAATGTATGCAAGCAGTATATAGAGTACATACCCTGGTACAGTGTGGCCATGTGGCTGCTGAGGCTCCACAGCCCATACAGGGCACACAGCTTACTTAGCACTGGTCTGAGACCTGCTGGTGTGTCCTGATCAGTAGTCAGCTCATGAAACCTCTGGAGACAATTGTGTTCAATGTAGGCGATGGCCAGGGAACGACAGTAGTAAACCTGAACATATACACACACATGCAGGGAACATTTGTGGGACACTTTTTATTTCTGCTATAAACTCTGGGGGAAAAGCAAAGCAGCACAACATTAGACCACTATTATCACAGTTAAATTGTAACCATTTGTATGTCATGGGTAAGCAGTACTCTTTTTATATCAACTGAGAGACCAAATTAGATGTACGAAAGTGTAGGTGGATATCACAGAGAAGAGAAACAGTTTGACAGAGACACAGTTCAACACAGTAGGGGAGAACAGGGTAAGTTGAGCCAGTGGGTAAAATGACCCACCCACTGTATCTACATAACCATAAACAAACGGAATCATGTGACCACAAATTAAGGAAGTATAGTTCACATTACTCAAGCCATCTTGGACTCAAGCACATGGAGAGAGTGGTAAGCAAAACAGAGCAAAAAAAAAGATTTTTGTCATGCCAAATCATGTTACTAAAGTGTTACTAAAATCAGTCTTGTATCTTAAATAGATAAGTTGTAGAAATTATTACATATTAATTTAAGTCAGTGTAAGCTACAAAACAAGGTCATAAATTTAGCATAGTTGGGGATCTGAGCCGCTGTGTGAAACAGTTTTGCCAAAATGGAGGTTGTGGGGTAAAATGTGCCAGTGATGTTGGGGCAAGTTGAGTCAATGGCTCAATTTACCCCCAAAAGTTTAAATAGGCTACATATGTACAGAGTAACATGTATTTAAGTACTGTTGATGAATAAATACCTAATTGTTGACTAATGTTAAGTTTAAGCCACACACAAACATACTGTACATACAGACGGGTGACAAATTAAAAAACCAACATAAAGAATCTTAGTAAGGTGTTGGGCCACTACGTGTCGCCAGAACAGCTATACTGCGCCATGGCATTGATTCTACAGTCTCTGAACTCTACTGGAGGGATGTACACCATTCTTCCAAAAGATATTCCCTCATTTGGTGTTTTGATGATGGTGATGGAGAGCGCTGTCTAACACGTCGGTCCAAAATCTCCCATAGGTATTCAATTGGGTTGAGATCTGGTGAATGCAAAGGCCATAGCATATGATTCACATCATTTTTATACTCATCAAACCATTCAGTGACCCCTCGTGCCCTATGGATGGGAGCATTGCCATCCTGGAAGAGACCACACAGAATAGGAATGTTTCATCATAGCAGCGACCCTTCCCTCTAAGGGACAGGTGGACACAAACCATACCAGCAAAATGCCCCCCACAGCATAACAGAGCCCCCGGATCCCCTCACTGTAGGTGTCAAGAATTCAGACCTATACTGGTTTTTCCTTCAATTTGTCACCCATCTGTATACACAAAAGCACATTTACACAGACATTATTTCTGTAGCTAACACACAAAGATCACAGTTTAATCTTTACTGGAAATGTTGAACAACAGGACACAAACATATCATTTTACTTAAAAGTATGAGCTTTTGCCTTTGTTAAATTGATAGCATTAATTAAGTTCAAAATTATCTCAATATTGTTGATTTGTTTGATTTTGTGTCATTTTTATATCGGTATTTAACAGTAGCACTATTTACCCTAAGAGCGCTCAATGTACCACATCGCCATGCTCATTTTACCCCTACCTTGGGGCAAGTTGTGCCATAGGACTAACTTTTTTTGATGTGTCATTGTGCTAAAACCATGATAATTAGATAACGTGTTTTAATTTCCATGGGTACACAACAACCTGAGGTATATATAGTAACTACTATTTGAAACAAATACAATTTTATTTTGCAGTAAAATCATCAAATGTAAAAAGTGGCTCATGTTACCCCGTTCTCCCCTATGATGCAAAGCAAAATTCATTCATTCTTTTTTTTTTTTTTTTTTTTTTTTTTTTTTTTAAATGGGACACAAGTAAATCACCTCTTAAGGCATTGTGGAATAACAGGTGACGCGGGACTGACTAGTGACATGAAATAAGGGAAATGCAAATAGCAAATAAGAGCAAACCTTTCTAGGAAGATCCACAGTGCAAAAAACTGACAAAAAAGTGATGTAGTGGTGGGAAAGGAGGTTTTTGTCTATACAAGGTTTGGATCAAAGGTCTGTGAAGGAAAAGATTATTAATGCAGTTTCTAGGATTCCCATGTTGCATTCCTCGTGCTGCTATGATAACAATTTACAAATGCAAACAAGTGTTAAAAAGTGCTGAAGAACACAGGTGATGTGAATTCCCTCTGTGCTGCTGAGGAAAACTGCCCCTAGAGGGCTTAGAGACAATTTACCTCTTACATAACCCTCTTGACTGGAGTGACTCCAGGTGTGCTCAGGTGAAGACTGATCACTCTCCCGGTTTAGACCAGACAGACCTGGCATTCAGTTGTCTCCAGTCCTGCCTCCCTCAGGCATTACTGACAATGTGAGTTTTTTTGTTTTTTTTGACAGTTAATTGTCTGAATTATTCTTGTGAACATACATTTGCATACATTCCATTACGAACATTTCTACCTCATTTATGAATAGCTTGATTTATTGTATTGATTATAGATTTATGCATTTGTTTCTTTGATTATAATGCAGAAAACCATGAGTTGAATGGAAGGAAATAAATGGACAATTGAATTGCATTTCCCTGTCAAGAATCTTTTTATTTGAGGCTCCTAAGCGGACAACTATTCTAACACCAACACCAGCACATACATACGGAAACGTATTGATGCCACGCCAGAAAAAAAAAAGTTTTTCTTTTTCTGGCTTAGCAGCAATACATTTCCGTACATACATTAGAGAAAATCTACTTCAGGTAATATACATAATGAAGTTGAAGTAGTGTGTGTGTATATATAAATATATAAGTACTGTGCAAATATTTTAGATGTTGACACTTTAGATGGCTATCAGGGAGGCATCTGATGGTCCCAAATGTATTCTGCAGCATGACAACAAACCCAAACATCCAGCAAGAGTCATAAAGAACTATCTTCAGAAACAAGAAAAACATGGAGTCAGTCTGGGATCACATGAAGAGACAGAAGCAACTGAGACGCCTAAATCCACAGAAGAACTGTAGCAACTTCTCCAAGATGCAGGAACAACCAACCTGCCAAGTACTTGAAAAACTGTGTGCAGGTGTACCGAGGAGAACTGCTGCTGTTTTAAAGGCAAAGCTGCTCACACCAAATATTGATTTCATTTAGGTTTCTTCTGTTTACTCAACTGTATGAAGTTCATTGATAAATAAAAACAATTCATAGCAATATTTTTGTAACCATCCTCACTTTACTGTTAGTGCCTAAAACTTTTGCACAGTGCTGCATATATATGCCCTCGCTTCTTGGGAGTTATCGTAGCTGTCAGAGTTACAACTAGGTGGATGGCAAGAGCATTTTTTCCCACTCAACATGACATGACATGAAGCTAGGCTAACACATCCCGGACCTGTCTTATCTGACAGCAAACAAGCATATATCCCAAAATGGTAATTACATCATTTAGCACATCAAAATAATATGCCAACATAATACTGAATATCATACAGCTGTGTCCTGAATTAATCAAATGCCACTGTAAAAACAACCACCACACTTGACACACATAATTCTCTGGTGACTGGTAAAACTCCACAATAAACATTACATGGGTGTGCATCATATTAATGCTTGAAAACACAAGTCAATTAAATTACTGAATCCAGTGACACACACATTTCCCAGAACTATAACACACACCCATCTGACACTGTAACCTCTAGCCTGCATCTATGACATCAATAACGCAAACCAGATGACTGCAGTCAAGAATCTATGATGACAGCCAAGTGTTTGAAACTCTGCTGTCTTTGGATGACAACAGAGCATTTATTTCTGTATCTAACTTCTATTTTGTTTCTGACAAGACTAATAATACTATGTTTTTATCAGGATTTAGACATAACATTTCTTTAAAATAATATCCATTGCCATAACACAGCTAGGTATTGATCCCGATATATAGAAGAAGATACAGTGGTGCTCAGACATATGCAGGTCAACTCTCAATCACAATTACATATGAACATGATAAACTAAACACATTGGGAAAATTTGCATATTTTGATTTGTCCAAATAATCTGATATAAATTTAGCACAAAAAGTAAGGAAATTTGTGTTTGGTAGATTATTTCTTTGTTGTAACAATGCTTCTTGGCAATAAATCTTATACCGTTGGAAAGCCTGTTTATTTCCCTTTTAAATGGTGCCACATTTGTAAAGAACATGCATTTGTGGGATGATCAGCAGAGCTGAGTATGTGGGTTGCGCCCATGAAAAATTTTCTTCTCTGCCAATGCCAAACAGCTTATTCTGCCATTGACTCATTTGGTGTTTGGTGGATTGGATGAAGTTTGAAAAAACAAGACATATTGGCAATTTAACAATTTATTCAACAATTTATTAACAAACAGGAGCCTCAGTAGCATGTGGAAGAACCATCCACAGCCACAACAGCCTGGCACCTCCTCCTCATGCTGGTCACCAGCCTGGTCACACACTGCTGTGGGATGGCATCCCATTCTCACCAGCATTTGTCGCAAGTCAGCCAACATGGTTGTGTTGGTCACTCTGGCACAAACAGCACGCCCAAGCTGATCCTACAAGTGTTCAATGGGGTTGAGGTCAGGACTGCTGGCAGGCCATTCCATCCTCTCCACTCCCAAATTCTAGGGGTAGTCTCTGATAAACCCCACTCTGTGGGGGCGAGCGTTGTCATCTTGTAGGATAGAGTTCGGTCCCACACTGTGGAGATATGGGATTGCCACTAACGATATCTCTCTACATTGAGATTGCCTCCAATGATGACAAGCCTCGTTTTTCCAGTGAGGGAGATGCCACCCCACACCATCACACTGCCTCCACCAAAAGATGTTACTCTATCGGTGCAGCAATCAGTATAGTGTTCTCTGCGTCTTCTCCACACTTTGACCCTAGAATCCAACTGCCGTATGCAGAATCTGGACTCATCGCTGAACATAACGTTCCTCCTCATGTTGAGGTTCCAGTGCACATGCTGCCGACACCAGCGCAAACAGGCCTGACGGTGAAGGGCAGTCATGGCAGGCCTCCTGGCAGCCCCATGAGACCAGAGATTGGCTGCGTGCAGTCTGTTCCGGATTGTCTGGGCAGAGAGCTGTCGGCCATATCGTCCTGCAAACTGTGACTGCAAATCTGTAGAAGACAGCCTACGGTACCTAAGTGCTGACAGGGTGAGGAAATGGTCTTCTTGGGGTGTTGTCTTCTTGGGACGCCCACTTCGCAGCCTGTCTCTGACATCTCCCGTTACATGGAACTTGGCCTTCACTTTGGAGATGGTACTAGGGCTTACTCCAAATAATGCCGCAACTTGGTTTTGTGGAACACCAACTTGAAGTTGCCCTATCGCACGGGCCCTATCCAGATCAGTCAAACGTGGCAAGCCGATTTTTGGAGCAGACACCTACTGACCACTATAGCAGGGCCCATGCTCACAGGTGCTGCCAATCAGGTGCCTGCTGCCAATCAGGTGCCTGATTGGCACCTGATTGGGGTACCAGAAGCTCAAAACAAGTGTCAATAGCAACAGCAAAATAAGCTGTTTGGCAATGGCAGAGAAGATTTGGCAAATTTTTCATGGGCACAACCCACATACTCAGCTCTGCTGCTCATCCCACAAATGCATGTTCCTTACAAATGTGGCACCATTTAAAAGGGAAATAAACAGGTTTTCCTACGGTATAAGATTTATTGCCAAGAAGCATTGTTACAACAAATAAATAATCTACCAAACACAAATTTCCTTACTTTTTGTGCTAAGTTTAGATTAAAATGACCCATGAGCTTGATGTTTTTTATCACAAACTGACATCTATGTGTCCAATGTCCTGTATTTGACCTCTTCCTGGCTACAGACCAGTGGGTCTATGCAAGGCAGGGGCAGGTTCATCTCAGTCATCTAGGTGATACAAAGTCTGGAGACAGTTGAATCGAAACCACTCAACTGGAGCTTTGATTGAACTTTTCACACTTCATCCAAAAAGCTATTTCAGCTCTTCCTTTCAGATGAAGGGCACATTTCATTGCAGTATTAATTGCAGTAATAGCCTTGCTATTTGTATTATTGTTTTATATGGTTTGACTACACTATTTACTTAGAATTATTATTTGTCAGACATGACTCTGACTGGCACCCATCTTGAAAATCGTCAAACTACACCTTCAATCAAAACTCCACTTCAATGTTTTGAATTTTACTTTCTGAGTGACCTTGACAGAATCAAGCTTCAGCATGTCATCCTGTGCTGATGACAGGCTTACAGCTTGAATAGCAACTAAGAACAAGAGTGTTGTTTTTAGCTTGAGCAATGAGCATATCTGAGTTTATCCATTAAAAAGGTCCCTAAATGCCACCGTGTATGTGAGTGTCTGTCTCACCTGGCTGTTGTTACGAGCCTCAAACTCATCCTTGCCCGAGGCTCTCTGCTGTTCCAGCCTCTTCTGACTCTCCTCCAGCAGAAAACACACCAGCCACTTGTAGGCTGCCAGTACCACTGATATGATAGACAACAAAGAGTATACATACTATTTTATACTGAGAAACAATGCACAGCTCAAGCCAGTACTTACATTTTTAGAGGGTAGCCCACAGTTGATAATATATTACATAATGGTGATTTAAAAGTAGAAATACAATCAGCAACAGATTTTGTACATTAGCAATTCATAGTTAAAGAAGGTGAAGCCTGCAAGCTAGTTCAGGTAATCAACTAAAGTATGCCACTACACTCACATTTCATACTCGGAGTCTACCTTCCCCTAGATGGGAAGTTATTACCGTCACTCCCCACTCCCTGCTGTGCTGAGCTTGGTGTTTCCTTGTGGGGACAAGGTCAGCCTTAACACCAAATATCAACACTGTATATATTCTATAGTCACATAATAATCCACATCTGCCTTTAAAAAGGAGGTGTAAAAAGAGTGCAAATTGGATTTACACAAGGTTGTGGTTAAAGAAATGAGAATTTTCCTTTATTCTAGTGAAATCACCAGCAGGGCCGAGCTCCAACTGTAGCCATAGCCACTTGCTGCAACCACAGTCTGAGTGGGCACGCCCAGTCGTATGTGGCTGACTGTACCTGGCTATGGGGGATTGGCACAGGTTAGGTGCTGAAACAAACTTAGCTGGATTCGTAGCAAGTGGCTAGGTAAGGTTTTGTAACACCTTATCAGTCATGTCATCATAATGATAAATGTATCTTAAGTTAATTCTATGTAAAACTCTGCAGTTAGCTAGGCAGTAATGTGGCAGTATTAATTGTATTGCTGTAGTCTGCTGTAGTAGGCTAATCTTGCTGTCAGTTGAGAGTGATGTGCTGGTGAATTGGTATTAACGTTAGTCATAATGTTGTGATGAGATCACATCACACCATCACATCACAGCAGGATGGGGCTTCTGGGCTCTGACTCGACTCCATACTTGGTGGGTGTACTGCTGAGGACCAAAGGAAGTTCAGTGTCGAGTGAGAAGTTGTTGGGACATGCGACACGTTTAATAAACTTTTAATAAACAAGCAAACAGTGAGCTGCTCAGCTCTGTGTCTGAGTGCAGCCAGGGCTGTTTGATATAAACTGCCCAAGAGAGAAGAACAAGCATACACAGGAGAAAAAAAACAGACGCAGGCAGTAAAACTAGCCAAAAGAAACACAGACACATTTGATTGGCAGCAGAATCAAGCAATGGAAGGCCATAAACGGTTTCTACGGTTCAACCTCAGTTTAGTCTCATTGGTGAAGTTTCTGTCTGGATTAAAACCATTTAATTTATTAAATCCTTATCATTTTAATTGATACATTTGTCAA
The DNA here is from genome assembly GCA_038419695.1 of Scomberomorus guttatus. Classification (NCBI taxonomy): domain Eukaryota; kingdom Metazoa; phylum Chordata; class Actinopteri; order Scombriformes; family Scombridae; genus Scomberomorus; species Scomberomorus guttatus. Next base: position 2,061,371 of record CM076467.1, on the reverse strand, counting down.
TTGATACATATATATATGGTTGTCAAGAAATAATAAGCAATCTGCCCATTCCAGACAGGCATGTTTTGAACAGGCACGTTTTGAACAGGCACTGCACTAGTGATTACAAAAAAATCACCAAGTATATAAAATTAGGTTTCAAAATCATGGAAAAACAAGCATTACTCGCTGCTCTGAAACACTGGGGGTGTGTCTGCTGAAAATCGAGCCCCAACTGAAAAGCCTCTGAGCGTCTAAACTAAGAGCTAAGAGCTAATCTATACCAGATTCAGTCATCTCCATACCTCATCACACCTTTGACGACGTGAAGGTTTGCCCTTCACCTGACTTTTGATGACCATATAAGACATCTATGCAAAACCTCTTTCTACCATCTCAAAAACATCTCTAAACTCCACCCCTCTCTAACCCTGTCAGATACAGAGAAACTTTTCCATGCCTTTATCTCCTCAAGACTGGACTACTGCAATGTGCTCTTCACAGGGATCCCTGGCAGGAGCATCCAGAAGCTCCAGTACATTAGGAACAGTGCTGCCAGGATCCTGATGAGAGTGCAAAAACACAAACACATAACACCAGTTCTGTTTTCATTGCACTGGCGCCATGTCTCCTTCAAAGTCCTGCTACTCACATACAAATCCATCAATTTGTGCCTCCCTACCTACAGGAACTGATCACACCACAAACCTCCACCCGCACCCTCAGATCAGCCAGCAGCTTGCTCCTGCTGGCCCCCAGGACTAAGCTCTGCACCTTGGCGGATCAAGCCTTCTGCCCTGCTGCACAACGCTTGTGAAACAGCCTTCCTAACCATCTGAGGGCAGCACAATCCCTAGACTCTTTTAAAAGAGGCTTAAAAACCTTTTTATTTAAGAAGGCCTTTTCATCTTAACTCTTGTTATTTTCTTTTTGTTATGTGTTTTAATGCTGTAGCACTTTGAGATTCACTGCAAATGAAAAGAGCAGTACAAATTAAATATATTATTATTACTTCTGGGTTGTGTTGGTAACACATCTGTCATATCTGATAGAACTACCAGGTTCAAATCCTGGCAGGAGTGTCTTCCTTTGCAACGCTGTCTTGGCTAATGTTACCAGCTTAATGTGCTGTAAGAATAGCCAACCAGTCACAATCATAATCACAGTCTCAGCTAATGTTATAGCCACAGCAATAGCTATAGCTACAGCAATAACTACAGCCACAGTCACAGCCACAATAACCACAGCCAGGGCAATAGTTACAGCTACAACCACATCAACAGAAATGGCTATAAGCACAGCAAAGGGAACGTCTTTATATAACTAAAAACACATTTTTAAAAAGTAGTTCATTAAATTTGAGACTGAACTTGTGAATTCATTTTTCTTAGTACTGTAAATCTGGCCTTGTGTGTTTCTCCCAAACAACGTGAATACCTTTTGTAGAAATCACAACAAAGATGCCATCTGGTTATATTTTCTTTACATCTCATGCCTGAACTGAATCTATCAATTGAGTAAATGTAAAAATAACCATTACAATGACCACTGATCTGATTTTCAGTTATGAGGTTGTTTCTAGGAATAACCAGTTCCAAATTCCAATCTTGGCAGGATGGAAAGTTTGGAAACAACAATAAGAATAGATAAAATCCATTCCTGACAAGCTAAAATACCAGAATACCTGCAGAGTCCATGCACTCCTCCATTGTTGTTGCTGTAAACTTGCTTCCCAGGATCTTGTGCAAATCGTCCAGGAAATCCACAGTGTGAAGAGGAGACTCAATCCGCACACCATCTAAAACCAGACAACACAGCAATTAAAGCTTTAGGGATCAATCAGAGCTCCTGTGGTCAATGAAAAACCAGCTATACCTGCAGATTCTTTTACTGTGTAATGCTGATTGTTTGGTCAACTGCAGTTTTGAAATTTAGCCCACACACGTCCTGACAGGATGGCATTCCCATAAAAAGGAACAATACCACACTTACCACCATGGGCAAGTGTGTATGTAGGAAATAACATATGGATTATCAATGCAGATCTGCCAGACACCTTCTAACTTCCTCTAGCACCAGAAAGTGGCAAAGCAAAGTTCAACCATGGAAGAAAGTGTTTGTAGAAACATGTTGTGGTACGTACTCGCAGAGCTAAGCTACTGTAGCCAGTGAGCTAACAAACGAACATACTAGCAAGCTGGAAACTAGCACAAGTCGGTCACAGTAGCTCTCCAAGATAGCTGGCAACAGCAACAACACTGTGAATTTCTGTGTCAAAGTTCAGCAAAGTTGAACTTCACCTGAAAGAAGATCACGGATCGGCTAATAGTGATTCCACTTAAGTGATTTTTAAGTGTTGTAAATGGTCCAAAAATTGCCTATACATTGGCAGGCCCATCAGCACTAGCAATCGGAGAAAGTCACTTCAATCCTCAATAAGCAATATGATCGACAATCGGTACAACCCTTTTGCAGAACTCAACTTTCCAGTTAGCCTTTTAAAGGAATTTTGGAGACAACTGCAATTCCACCTCTCGTCACTAACAATAAAAGTCTGCATAATCCCTCTGTGGATGCGACTGACCACGGTGCTTAGCGTGGAGCCAGCTGAGCAGGTAGTTGCTGGTCTGTTGCAGCAATACGTTGTTGTCTCCTTCATATGTGCAGTTTGGGTCATTGTCATTGCGGAGATCACCCAGCCGGTTCACTGAAAGAGAGAACACTAAGGGAGTTAGTTGTCCGAGAGTGTGTATGTGTGTGTGTGGATATCTGTATGTTTGAGACTGACTGGCCAGGTATCCGTGTCCACCGCAGGCCTCCCTGCACTCCTGGATCCCCCTCTGAGCTGTCCACGAGCCCAGTGGCTTACTAGAACAACCTATGGCATGAATCTCCCGGCCCATCTCTGCCTGGAACACAGACAACAGACATATTAAGACTGGAGCTTATACAACACACACACACACACACACACACACACCTCATCTTTACTCACTTGTCTGTCACTCTTGTCCCTCATTATCTGCCCAATCTGGAACTCGACAAAGTTCATGAAGATGGATTTGGAGAAGTATTCAAGAGCATACGCTGCTGCCAGATAGGGGATCAGACGCCATTGCTGTAGGAACACACAGAAAGATGTACATAAATAACATAACTGAAAAATAATAATAATAATAATAATAATAATAATAATAATAACTTTATTTATATAGCACCTTTTAAAAACAAAGTTCATTGACAGACAAAGCAAAAGCAAGATACTGAGAAGACAATATAACAACAGAAAGCCAAACAGTAAGGCCAAAGGTAAAGTGAAGATAAAGTTAAAACAAGAAGACAAATGACACAGAAACACAGCAGAGAGAAAACAGAAAGATGATGAAAGATAAAGATGGTAAAAGAAATAAAAGACAATAAAACATTAAAAGATGTAAATATAAATAAATACAAATAAGAAAAATAAAAGCAATAAAAAAAGACAACACATAAAAGCAAGTCTATAAAAATGGGTTTTAAGAAGTGATTTAAAAGGCTTCTTAAAGTCTTATTACTTCTTATTAAGAAGTATTAAGTGTGGTGATGAGGCTTTAGATGCATTCTGTAACTTTAAATGTAAGGTACATTTGCTACAAATCCATTCTCTCCATTCTGACCTGTAACTGGTACTCTAAAACTGGAATCTCCTCTGTGTCTTTAGGTCCAAACTGTCTCCTGGTAGCAGAGAAGCGGAAAGCCACAATCAGAGCCAGCTTCAGGTTGACCAGAGCCATCCTGGTGATGGAGATCCTGCCACCTGACAGGGCACCCAGAGACGCCCCGAAACGCTTGTTAGGGTCCTGGATGAGGGGGGGAAAGCAACAGAAAGACATAAGAATGAACAGAATAAAAGAAAGTTTTTTACCAAATCCTACAAGATTTTGGTGTTGGACAATAAAAAAGGAAGCTGCAAAAGCCCTAACAGGAAGGCAAATCTTTCTGTCTTCTCACAATTGTCCTCTTAAAGAATGCAGAAACCCTCTCCTGAAAACTCTGTTTCTTAGGATTTCCATTTTGTCCAATAACAAAGTTTCCATGCCAAGGTGTTAATGATCTGATGTAGATTCTGTTTACTCAGCTTGTTGGGATGTTTTGTTCGAGACCAGGACTGTCGCTGCTATTTACACCTCTCATGGGGTACCAGAGGAATTTTCCAGGCCTGGTTGTCATTACCAGCCATCTTCTCACCACATCTATGTGGATTTGGTCCCTGAGATCCCATTAAAACACAGTAGTAGCAGTGAAAAGCAGCTGTAATGTGAAGACAGCGTTTGATTGCTGAACTCAGAGCAGTTAAAAGTTACCTCAAACCTTTGTTTATTCATTGCCTGAATGCATTTTAAAAAAGGTGTCAAAATAAACACTGTAGGTGTTTTTACATTTCATAAAGGGTCAGTTCACCAAAATTTTCTTAGTTTCACAGTAGTTTCGGTTTTATGAGCCCAGTTTTCTATCCCTAATTAATTAAAAATGTTATCATAGCAAGAAAGAAGATTATTTTGTTCACTGATGGATTTTAAAACTCATTTTATTGTTGAAGTCTTAATTATTGATCATCATGAATGTGACAGACACTCTCATTGAATGACAGGACATTGAGTCCTCTCTCTCTCTATGCATGTTTTATCATGTTTTTATCTTTTTGTTAATCTGACAGCATTCAGTTCAGACTTGTGCTGTGTTGAAAGTGATACGGAAGTCATATAATTGCCGTCTGACCAGGGTGCTTATTCAGACATGAGCCCAACATGTTAAATTTCCATCAGATTAAAGGTAGAGGTGCATGTCTAAAAGGGGATAAAGTGTCCCTGAGCACAACACTACAACACAAATGTCTGCTGATAAGCAGGCCAGCAGCTTGTACCAAACTGAAACATTCAATTGCAAACAGTTTTGTCGCACCACATCTAAAGGCAAAAGTTATTAAACCTGTTGTTTATAACTCTTTGTCAGAATTGTACAAATGGGGATAACTTTGTGCACACTTTATGACAGGCTCTCCTGAAGCATTCATAGGGTTGTACTATCTTGTATGCTGTATGAGAAGTGACAAAAGTAATTGTGTAAAGAATGAAAGTGTGAGCTTGACTCTCTTGACACTTGGCCAATAACGGTGTAAAGTGGGCATGATTGTTGGTTTTGCAGAGTTTTAAAAACTGTTGGATCCAGTCCCCCCTATTTTCCTAAAATCAGAAAGGTGTTAGATGATCTTACAAGCACTTTGTTTGAAGCTTACTGATTCCTTTTCAGTGTGGCTGTAGGAACAGGTCTATTTATAGTCAGGATGAACAGGAGAAATAATGACAGCGACCAGTAACTCTTTCACCATACATACAGCATACAAGTACTGTATTAATATACTGTAGACTTAAAAAGGTCTATCTTAAGGCAGTGCCAACTCAACTCAACTTAATTGCTTAGTTACTGGTTGGAAATCTCTACTAACCTTGAATGGTGTAACATAGCGGCCGTCAGGAGTAACGTCTCCAGTCTTATTCAGCAGATTCTCTCGTGGGATCCTCACATTGTGGAACAACGCAAACCTGTTCAGAAAGAAGAAAAGTCAGAAAAATTATGACACTTGCAACATGTGTTTCACACAAAAACATGACAAAATTGAATTTAGAGTCATGTTTTGTGTCTGGACCACATTAGTACAAAGCTACTTAAAATACTGTGTGCTATTGAACCAAAGCATGAAAATGAAACAGAATAGCTTGCTCCATCTAGTGGCTTCACTGAGGCACTGAAGTTCATATGGATGGTGTATGGTGTAGGACAGTTAAAACCAAAGCCCTTTGAATCATAACACAGTTTCCACTAGTTTCCTATAAGAAGTTAAAGGATAGGTTCACAATTTTTCAACAGTCAGGTGTCCATATGAACAGTGAAAGAGGTTTTCCTCGCTGTAATCATTCCTCCTGTTCATACTGGCTGATAAAAGATCCCCTTCAAATGTGCTTTCAATGGAAGTGATGGGGGCCAAAATCCACAGTGTGTCCACACAATCATTTAGTGCAAAAATGCATTTAAAGTTGATCTGAAGCTTATATGAGGCTTCAGCAGTCTGAGTTAGTCATATCAAGTGGATATCTGCCACATTTACAGTCTTTTTAGCATCAAATTCCCTCTTTGTGTTTCCTCGGACAGTGTTTCCCTGTTGAGCTGTAGTGGAAGTATAGTAACAAAAAGAGGGACTTTGTAAGTGCATTATGAAGGGATCTTCTAATGGTCAGTATCCATAGGAGGAATAATTACAGCAAGAAAAACGTTTCAATGTTCATTTGCGCTCCTGACTGTTGTTTTAAGACAGACTTAAAAATTGTGAACATGTCCTTTAACAAACATTTAAACTGTTTTATTCTTCTTTTTTGTTTTTTTGTGAGAGTTCTGAAATTTCTGAACAGTGTTGGGCCTCATACGCCATGTGCATGAGACAAAGGCAGGCCAGGACTTCAACTCCCATCATGCTCTGTGCAAATAACACCTAGGTGTGAGATCCAGCGGAGTCAAACTCTCGGCTCCCATTGGATGGAACCCGCCGGAAAGGCCCGGGATTTCCTCTTCCCGGTCGTGACATCACCAAGAGTATAAACACTCCACTCGCTCCTTGAACTACACTTTCAGCTGTAGACACAGCTAACGTAAGGAAGTTACTCCCGTGTGTACATTAAACTCTAACTAGGCCGCACAATCTCAACCTCGCTGGACAAGTAGAGATTTCTCCATGTTCAACTGAGCACATTACTGGATCCAAGGAAGATCGCTGTGCAACCCAGTGCTCTTCTACCTTTCCTGCAGAAGAAGGAGAGGGATAACTTCCATGCCCTACTCGCCTTTAAGTGAGCTGACTCTGCTGTTTCCCCCACAATGCCACCAAGGTTCAGCTGCCGTGAAACCTGCTTACAGAGCAAGAGCCCACCCTGGCATCCGAGCCGAGGAACCGAGTCGGTCCTGAAAGATGGACTGAAACACACACTACTTGCTTCCTTAAGCAAGTAAGAGGCTTAAGTCTGGGCAGAGACAGGATATTAAAGTATGTTATTTTCAGCTTTATTACTGTTTTGTTGTGAAGTTAACGGACTCTGAGTCCAGTTATTGCTGCTGAAAAGTATTGTTGATGTTTGCTGCTTGTTTAGTTTGTGTTTATCACGCTAAGCTGATTTGTGTTTGTTCAACTGTTTGGACAGCTTTGTGTTAGCTCGCCATCGTGTATAAGACCGTGGGTTGCATTTTATTTGTTGAAATCAGACTGCGGCCGACAAATAAGTACATTCACACGCCACGTCTCTGTGTAAATAAAAACAAGAACCACTTCTCCTCACGATCACCGAGATCTTTTGTTCTTTGGTGTCTTCACCCTCTCCTCTCTACTAACCCCACTTGCATTTACACACACATACCCTGCAACCCTACGTGGTTCACAGCCGCCATCTTGTTCCTAATCTTTCCTCTCTCACACCCCCCTCTGCACACACACTCACACACACACACTCACACACACACACTCACATGTTAGTGCTGTATATTGTCTTGCTGTTTATAACTGCCGTTGTTTATTGTTGCTTATGTTTCATAGTTGTAGTTGTATGATATATGTTTATTAATTAAAGCATTATTGATTTATAATTGTTATTGCTAAAGTTAATAAATTCTGTTGTGCATTTAAAGAGAAGTTTCCTGTGATTGTGTGTATACATACTGTAATAACAGCTTGTTGACAGGTCAGTGAGACTGTGAGACAGACTGTTTTCACCGTTTGGTTATTGGTCCCTGACCACAGGGTAGTGCCCAGTTATTATTGATTCACATTAATCATTTTATTGATTTTTAATAATTAATAATTATCTTCAATAAATATGAATTATTGCTAATAACCAAACTTGCTCCTAACTGAGTCCCAACAACATAATGTATTGCACTCAACAGCAGCCATAACAACACAAATTTAACTGTACTATAGAGTTTAACTGTCATTTCTACTCCACAACATATACTGTATTAAAACTGTCCCCAACATGCGTACTGTTTTACACCCGTCTCTGCGTCATTTTCTGATTGCAAGTCTTATTCTTGTGGCAGTAAAATACAGTCACAGCTTGCTTCCACTGTCATATAGTACAAAACAGCATTCCTGTAATGCCCTGTTTTTTCTATATTAGTGGTATGTTTCTAAATGCAGCATATGTGCTGACAATTTGATGAACACATTTTCTCCACTTACGAAGCCTTGGTCATTCTCTGTCACTGTAAAAAGCCTCTAAACATCAGATGAAGGGGAAAAAATTATCTTTTTGTAAAAGACACTTCTTCTGTCACCCACCCATTATCCAGTCCATTCTGGCCCAGCTTCTTGCCCATGTCTCCAACCAGCACACCAGGCAGAGCCAGCAGGGTCTTGGGATCTCTCACCTGCAGCACAATGGTTATAGATGACTTAAAGTGAGACATGGTGTTCTGTGTCATCTGTACATGATTAAATGATGATGATGATTGAAATATCGCCTCACAGTTGTATGCCTCCACCAACCAGTCAAGTTGGAGTTTACATCCATGTCTGTCCAGACTCATATAATATTTGTAGTGAAGATTTTGGAGGAATTTAATAAAAAGGTATTAAGTGTATTTTCCTTGTATGTGTTCACATGCTTGACCAATAAAGCTGATCCTGATAGAATACAAAGTTGTAGCCATGACAGTAGACAACACTTCAGATGGATGGATGTTGCTGCAAAGAAGCTATAAATTCTAAAACATGGATGCTTCACACATATCTTCAACCCGGCAGCCCAGAAGATCTATACAATCACCAGTTTCAAGGTGGGCACCAAGATTAGTGTCACTAATTCAGTATCCAACCAAATGTCAAATACGGTCACAATCTCCCCTTCTGTTCCTGAGTTATGGTGTTGAATAATGGCCAGAAAAGTGTTTTTGCAGAACATTATGATGTCACAGTTGACTTTTGACCTTTTGGATATAAAATGTCATTACTTCATCATTTTATCCTATTAGACATTTGTGTGAAACTTTGTCATAAGTAGCATATGAATTCTTGAGTTATGGCCAAAAACATGTTTTATGAGGTCACAGTGACCTTGACCTTTGACCACCAAATTCTAATCAGTTCATCCTGAGATATCACATTCACGAGAATGGTTCATCATGAGGGAACAACAATATTATCCAGTTTACTTTAACATTATCAAACTTTGCTCATAATGTTTTTCAGTCTGGCTCATGGATTTAAAAGCATCCTTGTTAAATTATTGGATAATCAGTTTGTCGCTTTGTGATGTACAGCTTTGTAGGTTTTGTGCTTTTTTCAGAAATTGCAACATTTTTACACTTGAATTGTTTTTTTTATTCTTTAACAGACACTTCATCTACTTTCAGATCATCTGACATTTTAAGTACTTGTTAGTACACACACCTGAACTCCAGTGTCAGTGACAACTCCTTCGTCTCCAGCACTTCCAATTGAACTGATATTTGAACTACTTTCACCACTTGCATGTCAACTGACATTTCAACTGCTTGTATCCCATATTTTTTTCACTTCATTGCAGTAATCAGCCTTCAACTGACATTAACTGCTTTCATAACTTACAATTTGACTAAGTAGCTTTAAAGGCTTACACTTCAGCTGATGTTTCAAACCCTTTCAGTGCATCAGCTGACACTTCAACTCTTTTAGTGTTCCAATTTAACCTGTAACTCTTATATTAAAATGTATCTTGTTTACATTGTTTCAAAATCTCCAAAGAGCAGCATGTTAAGACACTGAGGGGTCTTTACTATTTCAAATGTTTCCACTAGGCCTGCAACTAACAATTATTTTCATTATTGATTAATCTGATGATTATTTTCTCAATTAATCGATTAGTCATTTAGTCTATAAAATGTCCAGTCTATCCATCTCCATTTCCCAAAGCCCAAGATGCAACCTAAAATGTCTTTTAGGTTTTAAGTTTTTCCACAACACAAGATATTCAGTTTACTGTCATAGAGGACTAAAGAAACCAGAAAATATTCACATTTGAGAAGCTGGAATCAGAGAATTTGGGCATTCTTTCTGTGACTCACATCAATTAATCGATTATCAAAAAAGTTGGCGATTACTTTTCTGTCAGTCGACTAATCAATTAATCGACTAACCGTTGCAGCTTTATCTTTAACTGTATCACACAAATGTTCCTCATGAATTCACGATTTCTGGGTTTCTTTGTTGTACTAGCATAAAATGTGTTCCAGTATAAAATGACATATTGAACCAAAAATGTCAGAGCAACATTCCAACTAGAGAACTTGGGTAATTTCTGTAACCCAGTGCTCTCTGAGATACAGCAGTGTGATGTCACATCAGATAACAGCGTCTGATAATATAACCAGCTGTAATTTAATCAGGGGTCAGAGGTCAGATACTTACTGGGACAATGAAGGAGTGCAAGCCGTGGCACACCTGGTCAGGTGTGTAGAGCTGAGCGAACACCAGAGCGTGGGTCGCAGTCTTACCCAGGTTCCCCACCCAGAACTTGGCAGCCTCAAAGTCTGGAGAGTTAATCACAAACTCCTGCAGAGAAGACAGTTACTGTTTGACTGAAACCTGAGCCGGAGCCAGGATTTCAGAAATGCTGAGTCACACACATACATACATGTACACTCACTGAGCACTTTATTAGGAATACCTGTGCAATCAAATACAACAGCTCTGCCATAAATTCTACTTTTACGAAGCTAATACATTTTCAGTTCTTGTTAACATTGTCAGAAAGGTGATAATTCTACTTTATGTTTATTATTGAGGTTGTAGTGGGTGGTGTTGGTGTACTGGAGTGTATTATATTCAAAGTGTTCCTAATATTTTGCCCCCCCATTAACATATATGAGGGTGGCAAAATTAAGTTAAGAGTAAAATGATATGTTGATATGTGATTTGAGTGTAGGGTTAGGGTTAGTGCTGACCTGGCTGGAGGGGTCATACGTGGCTTTGGTCCTCATGGCTCTGGTGTTGCTGCCGTGGCTCAGCTCAGTCAGTGCAAAGCATCCAAATATCTACAAACAGATAGATGCATTAACAAATTCACAGTGATGTCCCCGAAGACTGGAGATTGTAGCATTCTTAATAACTGCAGCCTGCAGTTAAGGACATGTTATAGCTCTCTGTTGATTAGTGAAAAATCCATGGAGCAGTAATTTGATTTGTACAAGTTAATCGAGCAGTATCTACTGCTGTGGAGACACTTCAGTGATGTTATAGTTCTCGGTGAAAAGCAAAGGCTACATTCAGAAAGCTGCAGTTCTAAAGAAAGCCCAGGGTCTTGGGGTCTGCATTGCACAATTATTATATGACTATGTGTATATCCCTATAATTTTTGAAAAAATTATAATAATAATATATAATTATTATAAATACTTTATTATAATATATAATAAAGTGAATATGAGGATACACTACCTGCCCTGTATAAATAGAGAAGCTCACTGTAGAGCTCCCCACTCTGGATTGTCCTGTTAGACAGCCATGAATAAAGCACTGATATGACTGTGTCAAACTCTTACCATCATGTCTTCAGTGTTTTCAACATATTTGCTGTGTCTCCCTGATCCTGAGTTGGCAATATTCGCTCCAAACATCTGAAACAGAATTGATTTATTTTTTATGATCCTCTCCGGACATGTATTAAGACATATAAAAATACTCTATAGCTTGGAACAATCATGTGTGTCTGATGTGTTTTTTCCACAACAAAAGCATAATTACCACTTTAAAATCCTTTTAAAAAAATCCTTCTAAAAATTGCAGACTCTATGAATGTGCAAATATATTTCATTTCAGAAGCTTAACTGCTGGACACAAGATGTCTCATACTTCACTGTAAAATTTCCACATCACACTTGTGTAAGTTGAATATTGGACCACAATTGGCTTCCAAACTAGTTGTGATGTCACAAATCATGCTGGTAGGCCCACCCCTAAAAATCGGATTTTAAATGAGCACAGAGAAACTGTCCACTGTCCAACTGAAGGAACAGGAAGAAAACATCCACAGTGATGCTAGCAGCCACATGAAAGACAACTTTACTATTCTTAGATCTAAGATCTGCAGCCATTTTTACTATGTTCATTATCTTAGTTTTGTGTGTTGCTAGCATTTCCTAATTATCAGTAAAGTACAGCTATGGCTGATGGGAATGTCCTTAGATTTGCAGGTATTTGGACATAACGCAAAATATTGGACAAGTTGAAATTATGTCAACTTGTCCAATACTTACAACGTTAGATGAAAAGTGCAATCTATCAAAGACTTGTTGAGATATTTCAGTCTCGACCAAAGTGGTGGACCAACCAACACTGCCATCCCTGCCAGCATGGCTAAAAGCTACTCGGTTAAGTAGCTGTAATGGAGATATTGTCATTTTAAAAGACAAGTAACCTGTTTTGTTATTCAGGTTGGACAAGTAGTTGCATATTGGAGAATGGTAATGGGTCAAATACAGGCATTAGATGGCCATCTAGTCAGTGTGGAAACGCTGTAACATTATCAGTAAACCAAGTAGATATAATGCATGTCATTGCTGGAGAAGTGCATACACTCTCAGTGTTGAGCAATTTCTGGGACTTCAGCTCCATTGGAAAGTAAAATCTCAGATCACAGCATCGCACAGATTTGATGCTCCAGCTACTGTAGGATGTAAAATGTAAAATAGAATGAAGAAATGTAAAGTTCCTTTGTCCCACCACACAAGTCAGCAATGAACACAAAATATTCTAAAAAAATAACTCTTTGAATCTGTTCAGTTTTATTTTACACACTTCCCACCACAACTACCATTCACACTCACCCCTTTGTTGAGGAAGAACTTGGCTGTCAAGGCCCAGTCATACATGCCCAGACAGTCATTGAGGACCACAGTCCTCCACGGGTCGCCCATCGACTCTTCTTTTGTCATGAAGTCATAGCGGAACAGCTGCTTCACCCTGCGGATTTCCATCCAAAGTTTTATTTTCTCTATGTACGTTAAATACATAAGTATAGGTTATATAACAGAGGCTTCTGGGTTGATACCTCAGGAAGTTGAGTTCTCTCATTTTCTCAACAGGAACATCTTCACCAGGTGTGCGCGTGAACAGAGGATCATTCTCCAGTGTCTTGAACACATGTTGCTGCAGAACAGACAGGAGAAAATGTGCAGAATATGTAGATGATATAGTTTTTTGATGCTGTTAAAAGTAAAAATATAAGTGTGCTCACTTACACTGAAAATTACAGATATGAATTATGAATTATTTGTATGTGAAATAATGAATGTGAGTTCTTCTTTAAATTGTCAGCTGTATTGTAAGCATTGCAAGCAGTTGAAGCCAAGTCTAAGTTTAAGTCTAAGAACTGAAAGCAGTGGAAATTAATTGAGGTGTAATTATTTCGATTTTAGTTTCAAATTTAAACCTTGTTGGCAATTAATTGTCTGCTTGTACACAACAGCGCCAAAGAAGAAAGCACCTGAAAATTCTGAGGTTCAATGTTCATTCTTAAAAACAGTCTCACCACAAGGTAAATGGACTGTACTTGTATAGCGCCTTTCTAGTCATCCGACTACTCAAAGCGCTTTTAACACTACAAGTCAATTCACCCATTCACACACATTCATATGCTGAATGGGTACAGGGCTACCATACAAGGTCCCAACCTGCCCATCAGAGGAAATCTAACAGATCTAACATTCGCACACATACACTGATGTATGAATCAGGAGCAATTTGGAGCATCAGGAGCAATTTGGCATACTTTGACATGCGGACTAGAGGAGTAGGGAATCGAACCGCCAATCTTCTGATTAGTAGACGACCCACTCTACCTCCTGAGCCACAGCCACCCCCAGGTCCATTTGGTAGCTGCTGTTGAGCTTTTGATCATATCACATGATCCCCATCAGCAGATGGAGTTTGCCCAGTGGTAATGAAATTGTAGAGCAGCTATGTATGAGAAGTCCTTAAAGTGTTCACAAAAAAGGGAGAGTTGGACATAACTGGGCCAATTCCATCTCAAGATGAAGTTAATTTATTATGATCAAAAGCTCAACAACAGCTACTAAATGGACCTAGTAGTGAGGTTGTTTTCTCAACAGCAGTCGAGAATTTTGACTCAATCCCACACACACCTTCCTGCTGCCAGAAATACTCACTAGTAATATTTGGTGAAGAATATTATATATATATTATATATATATATATTATGTTAGGAAATCACTTCTATCTCTGCTGATATTTAGGAGAGCAGCTGTTAGGACTTGCCAGGAGATAGTTTTCGGGCAGAGACATGCATGCACATCCACTGGGAGAAGAGGTATTTTACAAACACTTTATTACAGTGAAAAAAGTTAATACTTTTGTGTGATGGACCTTGTGTGGGATAAAATTGCTCCATCAACGAGGAGACATGCTGTCTCTGCAGAAGCCAACTTACTCACAACCATGTGCTTTTTGGCAACAGGGGAAATGCAGGTTTGAAACTGTAATGATTTGGGTCTGTTACAACCATCAATGTATAATATACAGTTTGATCACTCTTAGCTCCTCAGATGATGTGCAGATTCATTCATCACCACTCAGCGTCCAGTAATGTAAGTCTTTTGCATTTTGATTGTTCCATTGTCTAATACAACTGTCCGAAAACTAGAACTCATCACTATAATTTCTACTTTTCAGCTCAGAGTGTATTAAAACAGCAATGTCACACTCTCTCCCAGGAGTCCTCCTTCTCCTTGCTAAAAAGTCAGTGTAGGAGGCTTCACAAATAACTCTCAAGTTCTACTCAGAGGTAGAAGGTCAGTGGAGTTTCTTCCCTAATCTGTAGTTGTTTCCAAAATCCATAAAATGTACTAATAAGTATTGCGGAATCATTTTCACAGTGGTCTCATTGGCTAGAAGTCAAGCCAGGTGATAGTCTGTAGCCAACTGTACCAACTGTCACATTGATTTAAAAAGTAAATTATTTAGGATTTTGGAGAGAATCTGATGTTACCTTGAATGCCAGCACTTCCTCTCCATCTATAAAGCAGAGCATCTCCTTCCAGTTGAAAGAAGCTTTTTGCCTGTAGATATCCAGCGGGCCGCTGGGGAGGTCACCCACTTTGTCCATCTTCTTATGTTCAGATTGGACACGTTCACCATGCAGGAGCGTAAGGCACTTTGTTCTTTCTGAGAAGAAAACAAGGGAGAAAATCTGGGTAATTGTAATTTTGTTTGGGAACACAGAATTATGCACTACTAGAGCACAATATCACCTGACATGATAAAGGCCTTAAGGCAGGTCCTGCTTTATTATGTGTTTAAAAATCTAGTTTTAATGCCTTAATTATTTTAGGTAATACTGTACAGTGCATATGGCATTTATCTTAATTTGTGTTTAATTACTACATATGAATTCTGGGGTCATGTAATGTTACAACATAAGAATATTGAGGGGGGCCAGCAGCACATTTTTAATCTGGCCATTCCTAAATTGTTTATACTAATAGGGGAAGATTGGGGAAGAAAACTAAGACATTACATCATGTTTTTATTGAAAGGACAAATCAAAATCAACTCATTCTCTTAAAATGCAACTAGCTTATTTGCTTTTAGCAAAACCTAAACTGACTACAATTAGCATTCAGATAAAAATATATTTGGTGAAGAATATTACTACAGTCTACAATAATTTAGTCATAGACTTGTCTTTAAAATGTAGAAATGTTGACAATTGAAAAAACAATTTATTTTGCTTTGTCTAAATCCTTTAAAGCTAAACCTCATTAAAATTGGCAATTTAAATTAACTTGGCCTTTAAAAAATGTTATTTTACTCAGTGTAAGAGAGAAATCAATAAAAGCAAATGCTCTTGATGAAACAGTCTGCATTATGTTACAGAGTCTGTAGATACCTAAAATCAAAATTACTCCTGGGGGCGTCTTGCCCCAGGAGTGGAGTAAGAGGCTTTTTTTGTATTTGCTATAAGAACTACATTTAATACTCTACCAATACATTACCCTACCAGTTGTGTTAGTTTATACATATACTGTACACACTGAAATCACATTCAAACACCTTGTGTCTTTTCAGTAAATGGACAATGTTCTTAAGGGGGGGCATCTTCCCCCATCTTCCCCTACTACCTACTCTGTAAAGGGTCTGTTCACCCAAAATACAAATACACATATATTCTAAATGTTCTCATGCATGCCTAGTGGTATCTGACGCTGCAGATAATTTCAGTTTTATATGTCTAGGTTTTAGATATCTAACCTTAAACGTCTGCCACTGCCCCAGCTACAGTATATGAGGTAAATGGAATTTGAATATTCACTAAGCCAGAGTTTATAAAAGTCCTCTCCAGCAGAGTCAATACTGTAGATATATCTATCCAAGCTGATACAAATACACACCTTTGTAGTTCAGCTGTTATCAATACAGAGCAGAGTTCAAGGTTGCATCTGTCAACTACACTGAAGCCTTTACACATGAAGTGACTGTCCCACTGTCACCGCATGTCAGACACTGTGTTATTTACAAGCCGTATAAAAATTTGTGGTACTACTAAACCTTCAGTTAGACAGCAGCTCCTCAGAGAGCTGCATTCTGTTCTATCACCTATTACACAAGCTGTAAAGTTGAATGTAGTCAAAGATCTTGGAGGACAGAAGAACCGACATCTTTGTAAATATGTGACACTGCGTGATAGTGTAGTCGTGTCTTACCTTACGACTCCCTCTCAACCTGTTCTTTTACTATCGCTGTCTTCCTTCTTTTTCCTCGACAGTTGTCAAAATGACCTATGTACAACTGGATTCTTTCCAGCGGCAGGACTACTTCCAGTAGCGTTTTGTTCCACTGCAGCAACAACAATACGACTTCCTGTTTGTAAACTTCAGGATAACAGCGCCATCTTAGCACATGTTAACTGACTGATAAACGTCACTGGCTCTTTGCCTTTAGAGTTACAAATGATTCGCTTTATAGTGTTATTATGAACTCAATTAATAACACGTATTGTCATTTAGTGGGCACGACTATTAAAAACTAAATTACTGCACCAAATGTTAAAACTACTAAAAATACATTTTGTTTTATTCTGAAGGCCTGCGGTGCATACGGGAAGTCATACTCCACCAGCAGCGTCAACTATCCCATTTCCGGTCCAGTTTCTTCAGATTCAGCGTCATCTCAACTAATAAAATAAAGCTTTGCCAAAAATTAAATTTAAATGCAATTAACCATACATATTAATATAAGAATGCAGTGCTGGTACGTGTGTTATATCAACTGGTGGCTGTGAACTCTGCAAGGAAAGAAAAATTTCTCTGACACCATCTCCAGTTCACTTGACTGACTGACAGTAAAAATGACCACTTTCACTCACTGGGTTTGTTTTATTTGTTTTATTTTTGCAGCACGACTTGTTTGACATGGTTTCAGACCTGTAGCTGCATGTCAGCATGTGCTGCCCATAGGCCAATGAGGTAACTGCAGTATCACTTGAGACCTGCAGATTAATATACTTGGTGTGATATCTTTGGATATTAATTAGGCTATCAGATGCAGAGACTTTATCTTCAGTGGAGCTGGCTTTATTGCAGATACCACCATTGCAACATTATAACATGGTGGTACAACCTCTTCTGGCTAGGCAATATCCACTCTGCACACGACTCTACATAATCCAACTATGCAAATGGTACTGAAGCCCTCTATTGGTCCTGGATCGCAATAATGTACAACAGCCACTTCATGACATCCCTCCCCTTTTAAATTTAAACTACAGTGTTTACCGTCACTCAAACACAACATAACCACAACAAATATCCCTTTGATTATACATCATAGCCCCATTTTTGTTCTAGTTTTTTCATACTTACAAACATAAACAGGCGTATCAGTGAAACATATTTCAATTCCAACAATGGTTAACGAAAAAAAATTCTGTATGATCAAGGAAATGTGGTCAAGGGTGATTTATCTACTGTACAACTACCTCACTACTTAAAGAAAACAATGTCTCGTTTTTGTGTCTTTGACATCCTTTACTTCACAAAGTCTTGCATATGGGCTGGTGGTCTCCTGTTTCTTTGAGATCAGCACAACTCTTTAGTTGGTGAACCACCAGGTGCACTGCTCTCCTTGTTATGTTTCATACGAGGCAGAACTTTGTCATCCACTTGTGTAGTACTTGTGTTCTATGGCCCTATGCTAGTCACTAGTGGAGGTACCACATACTCCTCCTCGTGCCAAATTTGGTATCAGAAATGGCACATCTTGCTCCTGTCTGCTGACCAGTTGATCCATGTGTCGCCTGACATCTTTACCATTTCGTAGCAACTCTGTATAGGAAACTGGTCCTATTATCTCCTGTATCAGTCCTGGTATCCATTTAGGTCCACATCCATAGCTTATGGTATAGACAGGGTCTCCTGCCACAAAGTTGCGTTCTTTGGCATGTTTGTCATTGCAAGCTTTTTGGCTTGCTTGTTTTGATTCCAACTTTTGTTTTACGTCTGGGTGTATGAGATTAAGTGTACACCTCAACTTCCTATCCATCATCATCTCAGCAGTAATGGACACAGTTCTTTCAGCCAAGCTGCTAGATGAGGGTTGGTACGGTGCTGATGTGAGGTGTGATTCCATTTCATGTCATAAACTCTTGACAAAATACTGTGCATTGTCATACACAATCTTCTCTGGGATACCATGTGTGCTGAAACTATTTCTCCATTAGACAGTTTATTGTATTTGCTGATGTAGCTGAGGTCACTGGGTTTACATCCAACCACTGAGTGCACATCCACAATCACTAACAACATTGTACCCATAAAAGGACCTGCATAATCTATATGGAGTCTTTTCCATGGCTTCCCAGGCCACTCCCAGGGGTGGAGTGGTGCACATGCAGCTGTTCTTGGCACGTGGTGCATGACTTTACCTTGTTTTCTATATCAGTGTCCATGTGGGCCACCACATGAAACTTCTTGCCAGGCCTTTCATGCAGCTCATCCCTGGGTGCGACTTATGTAGCTGTTCCATCATAGGTGCTTGTCCCCTCTCCGGTATCACAATGTGGTTTCCCCACAGTACACAGCGATCCTGTTGTCTCTGTCTATAAGGCATAAAGTCTCTGTCCCAGTTATTTGGCCATCCTTTCAAGACATACTCGTGCACCCTGGAGAGTATGGGATACTTAGTTTTCCATTTCTGAAGCTGTTCTAATGTCATCAATGGTCTCTGCTGCTGGTCCAACATTAACACACGTTCCTCTGGTAATGGACCACTAGGTTTCTCTGGAAGTGGGAGACAGCTAAGAGCATCAGTCTTACCATTGTTTTTAGCTGCTTTTACATGATAACATACTCATATGGTCTTAACAGTACAGCCCATCTCATTATCCTCTGGGTTGCCATCTGTGGTACACCTTTCATCTCATGGAATAAACTTCAGTGAACTTCAATAAAAATCAATGGCTTATGATCTGTGCAAATCCCAAATTTCCTTCCACACAAATACTTGTGAAAATACTGTACTCCAAAAATAACAGCCAATCCCTCTTTATCTAGCTGGGAATAATTCTTTTCTGCAGGTGAAAGTGTGCATAATGCAAACCCTTATAGGTTTCTCCTCTTCATCTGACATGCAGTGAGCTAGTACTGCTCCAACTCCGTATGGGGAAGCATCACAGGAAAGTTTCTTTTTTTTCATAATAGTGCACTAACACACTGCTGGATTGCAAAAGTTCTTTTAACTGTTTGAAAGCCCTTTCTTGCTCTGGCCCCCAAGACCACAGTTCATCCTTCCTAAGCAATTTATTTCAGAGGTACCAGTAATCTAGATAAATTGGGCAGGAACTTATTGTGAAAGTTCAACAGTCCCAAATAAACTTTGAGCTCAGTCACTGATGTGGGTGTTGAAGCCTTCTGCGCTGCTTTCACCTTTGCTGGCAGTGGACACAGCCCTGTCTTGTCCAATCAATGTCCTGAGAATGTCACTTCCTTCTCCATAAAGACACTTGCTCCTTTTTGGCTGGACCACAACAGCGGAGCCAGCCCTACACCATAGATGTATTATACAAGCTGGATACCAGACTGAAAATGGCGCCCATTCAGTCCAATAAGAATTGCTCGGCTGTGTCTGACTGAGTGAGTGATGAAGTTACACCATTGGTCGGCCAACCGAGTGCATGGCTCATGTCTAACATTGTGTATTTCTCTCCTCCAGTTAAACAGGCTATCATGTCCTCCATTTTTGGAATGGGGTACTGTTCAATGGCTGACATTTGCTTTACTGTCAGCTTTTAGTCCTGACAAATTCTTGCCCTGGCATCTGGTTTTAGGACTGGTACAAGAGGTGCAGCCCATTCTGATAATTTCATTGGCTCTATAATTTTCTCCTGTAAGAGCCTCTCTATCTCTTGCTCTACTTTCTTTTTCATAGCATCACTGTCTACATGTATTTTTGCTGTGAAGCCTTTCAACAGCCCCAGTTCATCCTTAAACATTGTTTCATGTCTCAAAAGCACTTCCTGTAGAGGGTCTTCTCAGTCCTCTATGTTCTGTACAGGTTGCCAGTCTACCTTGAGAGCTTTAATTCAATCTCGTCCTACTAGACTTGTCCCTGAACCTTTGGCAACCATTACTGTTAACATCTTAGTAATGCCTTTGTGTTCCACTTTGACCTTTGCTGCAACTATGTACAATGCCCTGTTAATAGTATAACGCAACAACATCACACTACTACATATGGACTTCCAAGACCATTAATGTCCCCAAAGAATGGCACACTGAAAGCAGCAAAATCCAGGGACCAGATGCAGAAGACTCTGTGTAGATTCATGACTAAAACTATGTGTACGCACAAAGCCAGAAATATCCATACACATTCTTTTCACCAGATTTATAAAGCTATGTGTAGGCGTGGTTCTGTTTTATAAATATCAGTCAACTTTCTTTATGGTACAGGCTCTGACCAGGGACTCATCTCTCCATACCTTCCCACAGAGTGCACCCCTCATTCATCAGTATGAATCTTTGAAGTGAGAGACTTGTGCATGTGCAGATTTGTGTTAACACCACCCTTCTCCCTCTTACAGTGTGTATTGCTGCCCTCAGCTGTCAGTGTTACCACTAGCATGTAATTTCTTCCTTTAGGTATTTGTCCCACTATGGCAGAAAGTCTTAGAGTAGACAATAGTTTCTCACAAATAAATGTATTTTTTATTTTGTTCTTAAATATTTTCAGGACAATCTCAAGTCAGTAATCCAAACTGCTTCTAGCAGCCATTACGATGTTCTTTCATTCAAACATGAATTCTATGTGCTCTCTTATGTTTTAATCACTGCTGAAGATGTGTAGCATAAGTATAGAAATTAGTCTCAATATAGTGACCAATGAGTGTTTCATGATCTGTGAATAAAATAATATTCACAAATATTTGTGAATGAATAATGGATTTCATGTATAGTCCTATCCACAAACAAATACTCCCCAGTATGAATAAATGTAAAACAAGTTTATGCATTTATCACTTGTATTGAGTCTAATTTCTCTCCATACAAAAGACCCCAATTATCCTTGGCAGAGTACAGCAATTATGCCTCCTGTCATTAGTCTTACAGGGTCAGCAATTTAAACAAATGCACTGTACGCACATTATGTATTCAGCTACAGTCAGTGTTTCTTAAGCCCTCCTATTTAGCATTGATAAGCAGAATATATCAATTTCATAATGTAGTTGTTAGCAGATATGTGTTAACAATGTATTTCTCAACAACTATAACTCCTCCTTTAGGCACCCATAAGTGGAGGCTGCTGTATAAACAGATGATGAATGATGATATAGTTGTAATCAAATAAAATATGTGGTGGTGATAATTGTAGACAAATACTGTACATTAATAAACTCTTTAAAATGTCCTTATATCTGCTTATAACTACATTAGTGTTTTATAAACCCCTTTATTAAATGTTTGTATACTGCTTATAAATGCTAAATAGGGGGACTTGAAGTAAAGTGTTACAAATATTTTCAAAAAGTATGTTAGTGAGAAAAGCTTTGCTACTCTATTAAATTGTGTGGATATATTTTGTTCCACATTCATACTGCAGCAGTTGTAGGCAAAAATAAAAATGTGTTTGTGAGAATTTATGCTGTGTCAGATAGGATTTGGGAAACAGTTATACTCTGTGACTTTAAATTTATTGATACGTTGGTGTAAAGATTTTCTATATATATTATTACCACTATTGTACCACTGTACAACAATCCAAGCTACAAATACAAGTCCCATTCTGTAACTGTTGAGGTCTTTTGCTACAAAAATAGTTTCATATCAAAACCATAATAATATAACTATGATAGGTAGCCACAGAATGACTTAAACAGTAGTGGTAAAAGGGATTAAATCCTACTATCCTAAAGCTACCAGTACCACAATGGAATAATACTGCATTCAGAAGTTTACGTAAGTAATAGTATAGATGTATTTAAAGTAAAATGTAATAAAATATCAGAAGTACAAGTAACCATGGATGTTTTTACATTGCTATGTTACTGTTGCATTAGGACTAATGTGTTATACTGTAAATATCTTGTTTCTCCACATACTGCTGGTGTTAAACCCTTCAAGGAATAGTTCAACAGTTTTTGAGAAATATGCCTATTTTTAACTTTGGACAGAGCTAGGCTAGCTGTTTCCCCCTGCCTCTTTATGCTAAGCTAGGCTAACCACATCCTGACTTCACTGTCAAAAACACAGACACGAGATTGATATTGATCTTCTCGGAAGATAGCCAATAAGCGTATTTCTCAAAAAGCAAATATTCTTTAAGGCACAGTCTAAAACTGATGTCAATTCTCAGCTAACTCTCAGAAAGAAAGCAAATGAGTATATTTCCAAAAATGCTAAATGATTCCTTTAAAAGGAGGAGAATAATGTGAAATAAAACACAGACTCGTTGTTCGTCTTTACTTAAAACACAGTAAATGAGGAAGGTTTGTTCATGTTCCCCCATCTGGAGGACGTTTCAAGCAATCACTACAAATCAAGCACAGAGAAAGATTTAATGTACAGAGATAGAGATTTGCATCACTGAGTGCATATTAAAATAAAATTGTCTTTGAAGCCTACACATTTCTATCATCACACTGGCTAGTCGAAACTAGCAGTGCATCTTATTTATATCTTGCATGTACACAGCGTTAGTCTTCAAAGTAACTACAGCTGTCAGGTTAATGTAGTGGAGAAAAAAGGACAATATTTCCTGTAAAATGTAAAATTATAAGGTCTCACAAAATGGAAATACTCACATAAAGTAAAGTACTTAAAAACTAGTATACTAAATGTACTTAGTTTCTTTTTATCTCTTGGCTTAAAGGGAAACTTTGGTATTTTTCAACCTGGACCCTATATTATTATTATTATTTTTGTGTCTAAGTGACTAATGGGGAACAATTTTTGAAATTGGTCCAGTATTGTTGTCCCTATTGATCACTTAGACACAAAAAGATGGGATAATAGGCTCCAGGTTGAAAAATATAAACGTTTCCCTTTAACTAACCCAAACCTGCATCAGAACACAGCCATTTCAACATCTCATTCTGTTAATCCTATGGTTGTTAGTCTGTTCTGAGGATAAAATATAGTCTTATCTTTTGATGTCACTGTATATTGATGTACAGACTGCTCTACATGTCTTTGTGAAATGGTTCAGCTTTGAAGAAACATTGTCAAACGGACAGAGAAAGGCTAATCTCACGTAAAACTGCATAATTGTTTCTGAACATCAAGATGTTTGACAAGAACATTTTCTTTCACTGAAGTTGATGCTACTTTACAGGAGATGGGAGCTTATCTATTATTGCCAAAGACAACTAAAGTGCATGCTGCTTTATCCACTAACTCAATGGCTTGTACAGTAATTCAAAAAACATACATTAATATAACACTTAACCCTATAATACTTAAAGGGTTTGCAGCACAATGTGTTAGCATTTTATTCACTTGTATACAAAGTATACAATCATGACATTTTTCAAACAAAGTGCTATAAGTAACCAAAAAAACATAGTTGTCAATAATTCAACTCAGTGTCACATTCAACCACTGATGATATCACCTTTAAATTTTGTTTGTGTGCTGTGGGGCTACTGTATTAGGAAAAAAGACAGACATTTAACTTAGATCAATTTTCAACTAAAGATCGTGTTGAGAATAAAAACCCTAGAAATTTGCTGCTTTTTTTAATTTTCAAAAGCTTAATTGATAAACATAGACATTTAGCAGTCCTGAAATTTGGCACTTCTTCAAGCTTCCCTCAAGCACACAGTGCATCCACTTCCAGTGAAGAAATACTGTGCATAAAATCCAGGTCGTTCTAACCAGCTATATCTTCTGAACATACTGGATATTTGTGCATTACATTTCCTGTAAAGTCCTGTAAAGCACAGGTATCCAGCTCTCTGGAAACCTGTAAACACACGTGAGACTTTATTTCTAAGCATGGCTAAAGATACCTTCCCTGATTAATGGGATTTGGGTGTGCTATTGATTGCTAGGTTGTGTACATACATTTTTAAACTTTTATTAACTAACATTTTATTCTTATTTTCCTCATCATCAAATACATCCTCTATGGTAAGTATTACTGACTTTTACATGCTGGTGATGTGCCCTAGCTGTATGGTATCATTAACCCTTTATAAATTATATTTTATTTGACAATAATGCCACATTTTATAAGTTGTAACTAACTTTACTTTTTTAATGCCAATTGTGATAAAACCCTTATGGTGAAGACCCACTGAAGTGGCATTCGCCACTTTTCACTCATCATTGCAAGCTAGTAAATAGCTTCCTCGATAGCAAAAAAAAAAAACATAGATTGCTATCCCACAATGCTTTAAGAGGCAACATCCTCCTTCAGGTATAACTTGTCATTTTAGTTCCCTCTTTAATTCATCAGCAAGATTTCTACAAAGAAGTGAGAAAATCATGGCAGCAAAGGTGGAATTATAGTTATCTGTACACATCTCTGCAGAACAACACAAAGAAGGGTGTTGTGGGTATCCATAGGCAAATGTGCCGGCTAGAAATTACATTTATATGCTACTAAATTGGTTTCACAAAAGCGCTACATTTATATATCACTCTGAAGTCAGAGGGAGGAGGTCAGGGTGGATGTCAGGCATATTAAACACAGGACTCTTGACACTAGAAAGCAAGGCACACATCCTGAGTCCCACATGTGGTTAGGTTTATGCAACAAAAGCACTATGGTTAAGGTTAATGAGAGATTGTGGTTTCACTTAAATCTTAATAAATTGCTGAGTTTTTTCTGTATTAAATCAAAGCCATCTTTCTCTAACCTTAACCAAGTACCGCCAGAGCCTAAACACAACCATAAAAGTGTAATAATGTTCTAATCAGTACCAGCTGATATTGTACTACAATATTAGATTGGATATTTTGGTGGAGAAAAAAAAGAAACACATTGTCACTGAACATTTTACTTAATATGTTCAGTAATGACATTATTGCAACTTACCAAATACATTAGTTAACAATATTGTTTCATTATGTTAATAGAAAACATAATTTAGCCAGTATTACATCTTTACTTCTAGCAAAACATATTTGCTGTTCCACATTAGTCGTATATGAACGTAATTTATAGGACACAGGGTTGCCATAGTAAGTATAAAAGAAACAACACCCGAGCCTGTTTGCTCATGTGCACGTACACTGGAACAGTGAAGCATGATCCAGCCCTCACTCTTTTAAAGCCATTGAGTCTGCAGATATAAAAGGTTAATAAGCTGCTAATATATAGATAGATGTTCTGCATCCTTTTTCCAGAAGGTAAGTCTTCAGTTTATTAAGGAGCAACATAAAAATATGCAATAAATTAAGCTGGAGGAGGATATACTGTACAGCTAAATGTTTTTTTACAACCTTAAAACCTGAATTATATCTATAAATGGCTTATTGTTGATCTAAAAAGCATTTATCAGATGATTAATACATGATTAAAGTATTAGTCACAACTTATAAAATGTTTTAAAAAGTATGCCTTATTTCAAAGTGGTAATGAAATGGGTTAATTCATGATCTGTTTTGGGCTAGGTGATGTCATCAAAAACCACACTGTAAACCAAACTCCAAAATATAAATTACAACCTGTGGGTTGAGCAAAAGCGAATCAGGCAGATAATAATGCAAAATGGAATTCATCAAACCACATATGTTGGATTGATCTCAATCTGCAGAACTCAGTGGCAGAAACTTTTTTCCCAATATGTGAAGAACTTAAAGTTACTAGAAATCAACAGTGCAGGTGGTATTGAAGGGAATTATGAACATGTTCAAGCATGTACATTGAGGACTTGTATATGTCATAAACAATTTGGATCATTAACCAGGCAAAGAAATGCAGAAATGCAACTTTCTGGCAGCTTGTTTGGAATGTAAAAATGCTCTTGATAGGTTGTGATAAAAGCATCCAAGAGATGCTCTCTGTCACATGTGATTATGACTGGATCAACTCTATAGGAGTGCTGTAAAAGGAGAAGAAAGGAGCAGAAAGTAATGTTTCTAACAAAATTAAAAATGTTGGCAAAATCTATTGTTTAGAAGAAGTTTGTTGATACAAATAACAGTTGAAATTTAGTCTAATGACAAAAGAGGAATTGTTGTTAAACCTTTGAAAATTTCCCTTTTTGTGTCTAGCCATCAAATGTATACAGTATGCATGTAGTACCCAAACAGTTTGGAGTATCAAAATTCTGTTGAAAAGGCATAATAAAGGCATGAGGTTTGTTTCAAGAGGTTTGTTTCACATGTAGTTACAATGAAGTTAATAGGAAAAGCAGCCAAAAATGCATTTTTGGCTGCTATTGGCCAGATTAGTGGACAAAAAGCAAATCTCACATTTCTGTTGCCTGGTGTGAAGCAACAGCTGTCTGGACTCAAGCAAGCAGACCATGCTGAAATGGTGCTAAAATTGAAGTGGCAGCAGAGCGTATTGAATGCACATTGAAAATAGAAAGTTTTATTTTTAAAAAAGTGAGATGATCAGTAATGGATTGACAGGTTTTCTGAGATAAATTAAAGACTGGTCACTTTTGGTTTCCTCCGATTGAGGCTCCCATAACTTTTTTGGCCATTCAAATGTTAACATTAAGTCATCACTCTGGCATCACAAAAGCTCCAGAGGCTTTCCAGCACAATGTACAGTAATTACATGTATTACAAATTATTATGATCAGACAACAAAAAATAAGTTAATGTGTATATTTATCATAATCTGTTGCAGGATACCCCTACTTGCTATATTAGGGTTAGGGTTATGTGAAACAAAGGGTGTATTTGATTGTGAGGAAAATATCGAGTTAATTCTACATAGTATTATTCAAAGTTTATTCAGTTAGAGTTAACTATACTGACTGGTAGTGTTTGTATGTGTTTGGGGGGGGGGGAGTGGTTGCATATGTACATTTCTTCATCACCGGATAAAGGCTGTTAAAATCTTTATCTTCCTAGACAACTCCATACAGAAGGCAGTAGAGCACAGGGTTAAGTTGACTGTTTTTTCTAGTTGTTTTCTTGAAATCACAAGAAAATTATCTCATGGTCTTGAAAATTAACAAGCTTTGTTATCTCGTGATCACAAAATAAACATAACCTATCAAACTAATTTTTCACAATTTTTCACACAAACAAGACAAAAACTGGCAAAATATGCAAATTGTAATTAATGTAAGCATAAGCACCTGGAACTCTGAAGCCATGGCCAGAAAATGATGGATTGCTCACTCCAAGTAGGAGTAAATAGCTGCCAACAAGAAACCAAAGTTTCTTCAGGTCTTGTTTACAAGTGAGGCTAAAATGGGAAGCGAAACTGACAGGCAGTGCAGATGCTGTACTGACCTGTAGTGGTGAAGCGGGAGCTGAGCCTGAAGGACAAGCTCTCAATTTACTGGTTAATCTACGTTCCAGGCTTCACCTACAGTCATGATGGTCATTGCTCACCTCAGGTTGAGAGAGAGTAACTGCCCTAAGTCAAGAAGTTCAAGTCTCTTGGGGTCTTGTTCACAAGTGAGGGTAAAATGGAATATGCAAGATCAACAGACAGATTACATCAACTGTAATGTGGACACTGTACCAGACTGTAAATGTCAAGGTGAAGCTCATAATTTACTAGTTGATCTATTTTACAACCCTCATCTATGGTTATGAACCTTGGGTAATGAGGTAACTGAAAGAATGAGATCGCACAATACAAGCATCCAAAATGTTTTTCCTTAACAGGGTGTCTGGATTCACCCTTAGAGAAAAGTTGAGGAACTCAGACATCTTAAAGGAGCTCAGAATAGGACCGCCACTCCTTCACATCACAGGAGCCAGTTAAGATGATTCAGGCAACTGATCAGGATGCCTCCCTTTAGAGGGTTCCTGGGAGGGAGAAGACCCCATGGCACACCCAGGACATGCTGATGGGATTACATATCCCATCAGACTGGGAAATTTCTTGGGTTCCCCTAGGAGCAGCATGAGGATGTGGCTAATGAGAGGTATGTCTGGGCTACTTTGCTTAGCCTTTTGCCATTGCGACCTGGACCTAGATAAGTGGTGGTCTATGATCAGCTAACACAAGGTCACTACACTGCATACAAACTAACTGTTTCCTACCACTGGAAAACTCACTACTAGTATTACTATTAGGAATATTATGGTAGTGAACGTTCAGTGAAAGTAGTCTAATTATTCACTACCAAGGGCAGACTGTGAATATTTGTCAGTAAATGTCAAATGTTAGTGGCATTCCCACCCTATGTTACCTGATTATACAGAGTTATCATATCAGAATAATGAGAACACAGTTTGGGTTACATGTATGTTATGCCACAATAAGAAAATAATGACTGATCACGAGAAAACAAAGATCATTGAGTGTGGATCACAAAAAGGGATCTGTGAACACAAGAAAACAAAATGTAAAAATAATTACACCCATAGCTGCTCCAGCCTCCTTCACGTTCACTCCTGGCAGCAAATAATAGGGCATCAGTTTAGATGAGTGGTGACTTTCTTTGGTTATAAACAATGGGGTAAAAACATAATTGTCCTCTTCCTTTGTTATGCTCCCTGGAATATGTTGAGGTTTGTGGCCACTCTATTAGGTCCTTCCTAAAATATTAATAATTTAAAGAAGGATGTCTACTTAATTTGACTCATCATTTATCTTTCCTCAAAAAACAGGCCCAGTCACCCTCACACCTAGAAAATTGCATACCAGAAGAAGAAGGTGGTCAAAGTCGAGATAAAAGCTGGTCAAGGCAACAGGGAGGTAAAATAGTTCTATACAAACTGAGGTGTTTTTCCAAAAAGATATTCCTGTCTGACTCAGACTAATGGTCCTGTGTCACACCCTCTATATGGGCATTTAAAGGGAGATTTAGAGTGTAAAGAGTGAGTGTGCAGTGCTATAGATGCTCCTATGATGTCATTTTAATATCACAGGGGCAATTAATCACTAGAGAATTTTTATTTTTTATTGGTCCTGCCTTGATGACTCTAGTAGAGGTTAAATGTGTAAGTAATGTTGCATGTATCCCAGTATAAGAAAATAATGGCGGAGGCCAAATGTGAAATGGAGTGCCTTTTCCTCAGCCAAGTTCATTATTTTCTACATGGTGACACATCAGTGTCTGTTCTTGTGCTTATACCATGGCCACTTACCGAAGGAACAAGACAAGCTGTACTTAGGCACGACAATGCTTTAAGATAAATGCTAACATAAGCTAATTAGTACTAAACAAAAATTACAGCTGATAGGAATGTCATGAGTCTTGCAGGTATTTGGTCATAAACCAAAGTTATAGACAAAGTGAAATATTGACCTGATGATGGCGCTAGAGGAAAAGTCAGAGGATCACCTAAGGTATTATAATTCAACCTGAGGGCCACATGAGTGTCTGTACCAAATTTCAGGCCAATCCATGTCATAGATGTTGTGATATATCACTGGATAAGTGAAAACTTTGACCTCTGTGGCACTCTGAAAAGTCAAGGGATCACCAAAGTTATTAGGATTCATCCTCTGGGGACCATGAAAGTCTACCAACTGGCAATATATACCAAATTTCATGACAATCTATCCAATAGTTGAGATATTTCAGTTTGGACCAAAGTGGTGACCAACGTACCGACCAACATTCCCATCCCTATAGCCATGCAGCTAGTGTGGCTAAAAAATGGAGCCTGGCTTTAAAATGTCATCAATTGTAGGTTAGTTTCACAGCTAAGTTAACTGGTAACAGTGTAAAGAATTATTATTGTTGCTTCCAGTTTCATATACAGACAGGTGATAAATTAAAGGACAAAATGTGAATAAATACTGTAAGTGGACAAAGTGAATGATTTGAATCATATGCTATGGCCTCCACAGTAACCAGATCTTAGCCAAACTGAACACCTATGGGAGCTTTTGGAGCAACGTGTCAGACAGCGCTGTCTACCATCATCATCAATAGACCACATGAGGGAATATCTTTTGGAAGAAAGCTGGTCATCCCTTCAGTAGAGCTCCACACACTAGGTGGACCAATACCTTACTAGGACACTTTGTTGTTTTTTACTTTAACTTGTCGCATATTTGTACCTATTATTTAGAATTGTGTGTAAATTGCTGACTGGAACTACATGTTTGAGGTTTGATTTCAATGGACAACTGCCGGTCATGCAGAAATTAGTATTTTCCACGGCCATGGTATAAATCCACAATATTCTGTTAAAACTAGACAATAATTTAGACTGTTTCCTCTAACATGGCTGAACCATCTCTTAACACTGTCTTAGTTACAGAGTGAACACTATTTGCCATCTAATATTAGTGATGATTCAAATCTAAGACAGTATATTTCTGTTAATTCTAACGCAACTATTTTGATTCTACGCCTTCTCCCTGCATTAGCTGAAGCCAGTAGTAAACTGCACGGTAGTCTGTTAAACATTTTCAAGCATTAGCATTTTGTTTGGCATTATGCTAGTAATCTACAAAAGTAAGCCTAGATTTCACTTACAGCTTCAGAAGTTAATCATTTCTGTTAACATTTTATTGCAGCGTTTAAGTGAAAATATTAAATTAGTAACATATACTGTATATACAGTCCAAGAACTGAAACAAACAAAAAAAGACAAAAGCTAAGACATAAGCTTGACGGTAATGAAGGATAAAATGTCAGTCACTTTGAGACTGAGCATGTTCATTTC
Source organism: Scomberomorus guttatus (assembly GCA_038419695.1). Lineage (NCBI taxonomy): Eukaryota > Metazoa > Chordata > Actinopteri > Scombriformes > Scombridae > Scomberomorus > Scomberomorus guttatus. Next base: position 2,030,057 of record CM076467.1, on the reverse strand, counting down.
ACTGACAGGCTTTGTTTGTTGTTTTGCAAAGACCTGTAAAGTACCCCTATTTGATCCTAAACTATTCCTTTTCATTGTAACATAGACACAACCTGTCTGTGTAGTTTTAAAGTGCCTTCAGAGTTGTGCAGATTTAGTAACCCAACTCAGCTTGTATACATATTTAGAAGTTTCATATTTACAGAAAAAACAGAGATGAAAGGTTTGAGATGCCCTAAGGGTACTTGAATTTCTTTTCTTCAAAGACCAGCATTTTCATGTTCAGTGTTTTAAGGTTTTAGGTTACATCACTGCTACCGGTGTGAGAAAGCTTCCCCATGCTCAGCTCTCTTATTACACCTTTCCATGTAATAAGACACACAGAGGGTGGACACAATGTCAAAAACACCTGTAATCAATGCAGTAAAACCTGAATTCAAGGTATGCTAATAAGGTGATGATTCAACTTTATGGTAATTTCTATGGCAGCAGTTTGCAGTGTTATTGCATATAACTGTTTTAGGAATGGACACAATAAGTGGATGTGTAGAGTTCCACTTGATGACATAAACTGGCATCACTGACCAATTGCAAACTATCTTGACATTGCTGACCTAATTATCCTCAGGTCTGACTGTCCTTAGCTCCCTTTCAGATTAGGTCTCATTTTATTTAAATTAATTTCATAAATGTGTTTGGGTAGGTTTCCACAGGTCCATTCCAGATCTGGTCAATATTTTGGACCCATGAAGACACCAAAAAGTTGTTACTGTTATTATTATCCCCCCCCATGTATGTACAGGAGGCACACAATTTTAGAAACACATTTAAAACTATGACCTTGAAAATGACTGTAAAGTTGTATCAAGACCCATGACAAATTGAAGATTAGAATCTTTACAATTGTAGTATTTGTCACAAACCTATTGTCACTGATTACATGTTGTGTTTGTGATTTTGTGTCCACACTCTGCATTTGTTAGTGTATTGTCATATCAAACTGTATTCTTAGAAGTTTTGGTTTTTAGAAACTACATTTAGTTAGCTTGGTTTCTATGTCTTTAGACTAGAGGGTTGTGTTTTTCTGTTAAGTGTAATTAAGTTGTGTCAATTTCTTTTTGTCTAGACCCTTGTCTTCGTTCCTTTCTGGCTCCTTCATCTTCTATACTCTTTTCAATCCACCTTCTGTAACTACACAATGTCTGACTCCACCACACATTGCTCAGTGTACTCCTTCACCAGCTCCACACTCAAGGTGTTGTTGCAGAATTCAGCCATGGGTTTCCAGAGTGGTGGATCCAGGAACATCTGGCACATCACGTGACCCTTCAGGGTGGCAGTGTGGCGCTGCAGGTGGTACAAGAACTGCTGCTGAGCCAGGTCCAGGTCTTTACCGAACATGTCAATGTTCAGGTAATACCTGGTTCAGAAAAAGTGCATCAGTCAAATGTTATGAGTAAAGCCACTTTGTGTAGTATCTATTAAATTTACAACTCTGGCTCCCCCTATAGTACTATCAAAAGACGCTATGGTAGACAGCCGCCACTTTGTTTTACATTTCCTTATGGACAGTAGTTGTCCCTGACTTAACTAGCAACATCTGCTTGGCAATATGAATAAATAAAGAAAGAACAGTTACCAGTCATCTCCGATGGGCACCCTGAAAGGGAAGGTACAGAGACTGGCCACGGTAGGGTTGGCCACATCATCCACCATCCAGTCAATATCCTTCTTCAGTAGGATGGCCATGTTACTGGGCAAAGGCTTGAATGGCTGCCAGTCTTGAATAATGGTGGCATTAGGAAGGACCCCCTGCATCAGGTCAGTGGTCAGATACAGCCGATGGATAGCTGTATGGTCGAGGCGCACCGGAGGAGGGTTGGAGGAGGAGGTGGACAAAGACAATTGGATGTCTCCACCCAGACCAAGCTCAGACAGACGGAGCTTGAGGTCTTCAGCTCTGAAGCGCACCAGTAGAATACCCTGTAGAAAGATAAGCAGTGGTGAACTGTGACTATTAGAGCTAGGCCTTTAGCTCAGTCAAAATCACCCCCCCCCCCCTCCAAAAAAAACACACACACAACAAAACAACAACAACAGGGCAAGAGAGGGATAAGCGACTGTAACACTTTAACTAACCATGATGTAAGGTAAACAAAAATAGGTATAATAATCATTTTAACCTCAGGCGTCTTCTCTACAAAACGCTACAAAATGAACACCATACAAAGATTACAACTGGAAATATAAACCTGGCCAACACAGAATATATATTATTCTTGTCAATGGATATTAAAATAGCCTTTGTCTTTCTCAGGCCCAACGCCAAGATGAAGTGACTGAAGGTTTTTTAAAATTTGCGAGGGGGCATTTTTTATTCATAAAACAGCTCTTTCTCTCAAACAAACAAAACCACAAACAGTCATGTGTGCTGTTATTATTCATGTACAAATGAAAGAAAAATACACCAAACTTATTTGGTCTGCTGCTTAGAGCTTTAATAAATGCACTACTATTTGCAAATAGATTTCCAGGTGGACTGGCTGACAGGACACTAATCCTTGCTTAGCATGATGCTAACAACATATTAATACAATGGGAAATCCCATAGAAAAATGACCAACAGAGTTAGCATTACACTATTTAACTTAAAACAATTACTAGATGTGTACACAAAACAGTCCTTATGAACCTATAATAACTTTGAAGATGTAACAGGAGGATTACCAAACAAACAACATGACAAGGAAGCCTTGAATTAAGACACGATCAACATGCAACAGCATGTGCAGTGAGCTTAGCTACAAGCAAGATAGCTCTGGCCTTTGGGAAGTCCTAGGACTGGCCTATTCAACTGGCAGCTCGTAGGCCAACTCCGGTCCACCTATCAAGTCATACTGCCTGCCGATCAGTTTTGTTTACAAATAAATAAAATTTAAAACCTGAAGGAAAACAAAAATCACAGGAATAATGGACATTTTTGCCACAATAAAGCCTTCATACCAGCAGAGCACTCCTGTATAATGTAAACTAGATCCTGTTCTACATGCTCCGGTATGGTAGGTGGCGGTATGCAAATGCACAGAAGAGGAAGAAGAAGAAGCGCTGCTGTCCTGTTGATGATGACCTTGGTGTGACCCACGACCTTGGTGTGTTGTCACAGGCTTGTAGCTAGCTAACACGACTATCCAGACAATGGAAACTAGCTCAGTAAAATAGTAATCCACTGATAATTTGTTTTATAATATTGAATTTGGATAACAGATGGCACAATGTCACTATCAACGCTGAAGAAAAAAAAATTTGATTCAAGTCAATTCAAGAGCAACTGGACTGAGAAATATGTGTACATTTAAACTGCTGAGGGCAAGCCAATGTGATTGCTATGAGGGCACCTCTATTACAAAGGAATATAACCTGCACAGGCACTTCAAAACAAAGCATCCCAGCTGTGATGCAATTTATCCGTTGGGTTCGGATGTTCACCAGCAAAAAATACAAACTCTAACAGCAAACTACGAGCGAAGCCATTCACTGACACAAAGACAACAAAAGAATGCATGCTAGCCACTGTCGAGGAGTGGTAACAGATAATCAAGCGAGAGACCAGGTGATGTCATGTATGAAGTCAATATGTCAGATACATCAACTGCAAGAAGGGTAGATGTTTTAGCCACCAATGTTTTTTCAAACTCTTTTGGCTCACTTGAGGAAAGCTGATGTTATGTTCCTGGCTGTGGATGAATCCACCGACATATCTGACACATTTCAACTTTATTTGTGCAGTTTTTTGATGGTGATTGCTTCAGAGTGGACATCTTGGGCCTAATACCACTGGAAGGACATACAACTGGTGAAATCATTTTCCAGAAGATTGTTGCTTTTTTTTAAAGACAACGGACTTAAATTGGAATGTGTCAACATGCTAGTTGGCAGGGCGAGTGAAAAGCCTCTCTGCACAACTGTTTGCTATCGCACCGAGTATTAAATCGCTCCACTGCCTCATCCACCAGAGCATGCTGTGCACTCGATTTAGTGGTGAGTTGAAAAATACTATGGACTCCATTATGTCTATTATTAACTTTGTCAGATCAACATCTAGTCTTCAACACCGACTGTTTCGTAAACCACTTGCTGATATGTCAGCTGAGCATTGTGACCTACTTTTACATAATGATGTTCGGGTGCTAAGAAAGGGAAATGCCCTCAAGAGAGTCTGTGAGCCGAGGGAGGAAATTGTCACTTTTCTCTGTGATTGCAAGCACAAAAAAAGCTGACGCATTTCTGTCGCAAATGCTGGATGATGGATTTGTGTCAGAGATGTGCTTTTTGAGCGACATCTTTCATTATTTCAATGCGAATCTGGGTCTACAAGAGAGGGATAAAAAAGTGGTTGATGTCATAACTACGTTTCAAAAGAAATTAGTTCTTTTCTCATCCAATCTCACTGACAGAATGCTCCACTTTGCCACACTCCGTGGCTACTATCGAGACATCAGCAAGTGCCACAGTCACTCAAGTAATGTCTGATTTTTTAGATACATTGAGGGATAACTTTGCAACAAGATTCGATGACTTTGACATCCCCATAGAATTGTTGCATAACGCATCTGATATTTCCCCAAAAGTGCAGGAGTTCCTCACGTCAGATGAAGGTTTGATGAAGGTTCCCTGCAACTGGAGATCATTGAAATGCAAGCATCATCTGATCTAAAGCATGAGAAACAGGGCTTCACAAAGTTTTGGAATATGTGTATTGATGTGGAGAAATTCCCAAACATGAAAAGACTGGCCATTTTTGCGTTAACAATGTTCAGATCAACATATACCTGCAAATCCAGCTTCTCTCACATGAACGCCATAAGAACGAATGTGCATGCCTACTTGACAAACAAGCATTTGCATCACTGTTTGTGGATTGCCTTCACTTCATATAAACCGGCCTTCTCTGCCATTGCCCAGTCAAAGAAGTGCAATCTCTCTCATTAGTAGCCTATGGGCGTGTATAATAGGCCTATCTGTGTTTTCTGATTTGTGAGAGTTAAAGAGAACTGGAGAATATTGAATGGATGTGGTGCAGGTTAACTGATGTTTGTCGGTTAAAATAAGTGAAATAGTTAATTGAAGATGGAGAAATAGACAGAAAACAAGAAAGATGGTTATAAATGTTTACGTGAAATGTTGTGACATAGCTAAACAAGACAGATGGTTAAAAATGTTTACAGAAAATGTTGTGATGTAGCTAAACAAGAAAGATGGTTATAAATGTTTTTACAGGAAATGCTGTGATGTAGTTATATGTAAGAGATGTCAGAATTGACAAAATGATATGCCAAATGGCTGACATGATGTGTTGTAGAATACATTTGTTTCAAATATGTTTTTACTTTTGAGGCTATATCACAGCTAGTATTGCAAGAAAATGAAATAAAGCACTAATTAAAGAACGCCTGTTTCTTTTCTTTTTTAAATTTATGTTTAGGCTACTTTTGCAATGTAGCAAAATAAAAGTTTTGAAAATGTGGTGGCACGTTGTGTCAAGTGTACATACATAATGAGAATAATAGCTAGTAGCTAATAATAATAGCAGGGAAATTTCTGGCCCACAGTCCTTAGCTTTCTGACAGTGTGGCCCCCTGAACAATATAGTTGAATAGCCCTGGCCTAGGGGGATGATTTTTGGTCCCACCCACTATAAATCAAAATGTGATTGGTTAATTCACCTGTCACTTTCTAAATAAACACACGCAGCTATGGGGGCTATGGCCCTCTGTCCCAGTTATGAAGTCCTAACCAATGAGTGAGCCAGCTAACCTTTTCTCTGCCTAGAGACAACAACAACAAAAAAAATCTGATTGGATAACTCTTTTCATGGTTTAATGACAGTAACCCTTTCATTTCTGAAGCAAAGTTGATCGAAAATGAGGCTAAAATTAGAATTTGAAGATAATAATTTTTAAATGAAAGAGATTAAATATAACATTTAAAATGCTGATATGTTTGACCTGTCTCACGTCTGTCTCACACCCGTCTCACGCACGCCCCACACGCACCTCATCTAGAGATTCGGGGTCTTGCTTATTTTTTCCGTATGACGCGTGCAGTTCTCAGAAAAAAAGACAGGGAAAATGATCTGTTGACAGTCATATTGACATCATACCAGCAACATTACACCTTTCACTATGGTTTCAATGTCTATATGTGTAGAATATGTCACAGACATGAAGTGTCACCACTGCGGGTCAGCCTGCGTGCTGCACGCCAGGGCAAGAAGCCTCTCTGGCGGGGAACTCCAGCACAGAGAGTCGGTGACACATGGAGCTTCTTTTCTCGACTCCTGCTCGCTTTCTGTGATATTAGCTCAAACCAAGGCTCCTGTCTGTTGTTTCACCTACTTCCAGATGGAGATTTAGCATTGTTATTTTCCTTATTTGTTGTCAGTTTCCTTCCTGACAGTTTGGAGGTTTGTTGGAGTGAGTTTGGCCCATTTGGGGCACTTGGTGTCATCTGGAGGGATTTTCTTCACTTGGACCGGTGACAGCGGGGGTTTAACTGGCGGAATAATCAATATAATCAATAAAAAAAAAGCCCTTCCTGTGTGAGGAGTGTATGTGGCTGACACAGAAGGAGCCCCAACCAGACACCACCATACCCGTCAGAAAGAAAGCCGCTTTCACCTCACATATTATTTGTTAATAAACTATAAACTAAATATAAATGAAATTCAAAATGAAATCATATGAAACATTCTATTATGATGGCCATTATCAAAGTCAAACTATGTAGAAAGATAGAGCTGGCAGTAGCAGCACCTGTGTGGACACCGCAGGCATGTGAACCACAGCAGTTCAGCGACGCACACGCGCTGCTCAGGTAGAGGTAAGCTGTGTGGCCCAGGCATAACAGCATTGTGCATAAAGCATGTAGGTCAATAACAACAGCCACTAACCACAAACACGAGCCAAAATAAAAAAGGGGTTTTATCCTGCTTTTGTTGCTAGTACCTGCTTGGTTATGATGCGATACTTCTGGAAGTCCTTGGGTCCAAGCTGATCATCACGGGTCAGACGGCTTACTTTGACCTCTGGGTATTTGGATTTGACAAGCTCGCAGCAAAAGCGCAGCAGAACACCTGCCACACCCTTGCCCCTTTCCTGAGGAGCAACACGGAGACCTTCTACCAGCATAGTCTCCCCATTGTCAATCACACACACCGACTCTAGAGCAATCTGTCAAGCATCACAGAGAAAGACAAAAAATTACATGATCACTAACAATCATATTGACAATATCATTTTAAGAACTCTGTTTTTGGGAAACAAGAATCAGAGCATGGAGCACAATCCATATATCCATCCTTGCATTTTCTGCAATTTATCTGGGTCCAAGTCACGGTGGCAGCAGACTAAGCAAGGTGCCAGCAGAACCACATCATCGGCAAAAAGCAGATGATGTGGGCAGTTTTCAGTCTAGAATGGAGCAGCATTGATGAGAGACAGAACCTCCTTGTCTAAAGGACTCTGGAAAACAATGGATTGCTCCCTTCACCGGCCCAAGTGACTTTAAGTATCTTGGGGTCTTTTTCACAAGTGAGGGTAAAATGGAATGCAACATTGACAGACAGATTGGTGCCGCATCACTGTACCAGACTATCATATTGAGGAGGGAGCAGCCTCAGGATTGGGTGCAGGATTAGGATGCTTCTTGGAGGTATTCTGGGCACGTCCAACTGGGAGGGGAACCCAGGGCTGACCCAGAACAGGCTGGAGAGATTACATACTCCATTTGCCAGGGAATACCTTGGGATACCCTAGGAGGAGCTAAAGGACGTCGATGGAGAGAAGGATGTCTGGGTCACCTTACTTAGCCTGTTGCCACTGTAATCCTCCTACAGCTTTCCAAAACGCTTTAGCATAACAAATTTAATCTAAAACACTTATCATTGTGTCTGGTCAAATGTAAACACAAAAAGTGAGTCTCCTTAAATCCTTGTAACTGCTGTAGTGAACTTCCTGCTGAAATTGCATAAAGGCTTAGTGGACGTGCATGTCTTTTTGTTTATACAGGTTCACACAAACATGCCAAGTGGACATGGAAAGTATAATTTGAACTTTGTTTACATTAGTGTGTGGCTGTGGCTTACTTTCAGCCCATATACAATAAAGGGATACTGCAATTATGACTAATTGCTTTTGAACGGTAGTTCACGACAACAGCAAGAGGGTTTTCAAGGAACTACTTTCTGTGTGTACTTTTGGCCAAACTCAAAGATATGTTTGACATGAGTTCTGTTAGACTGAAGTTAATTGGCAAGCTGTATAAGGCTTGCCCCCTTACGTTGTTCTTGCTTGAGTCAGTCTCAAGTCTCTACAATGGAGGTTGTGAGTACAATGTTATCATGACCAATGAACACAATGGACCCAAATATGAGAATAAATCCCAGATTGACTAAGTAAATTCACTTTCCTGAACACAATCACTCTGAATTCCATTAACAAACTGGCAATAGTAAATGTTTGCTTTCGGCCAAAGGTCATAGTTAGTAGGGACTGTTTTTCAGTTTGGAGGGGTAAGGCATGGAAGAAGGCACTGCTATCCTTGATGTACATTATGGCAACTTCTTTGATTATCTAAAATATGTCCTTTACATCTTAGGTGGTTATACATAGATTATCTGGAAGGGGTTTTTGGGGTCTGTTCACCATACAAAGAAGCATCCCCTTTACAAACATGTCAATCCATATTTTTGTGTAAGACACCCTAAGGTACTTCTCCTTTTTTTAAAACCAAATAACAAAAAGCACTTAAAACTTAAAACATTTTCATACTAATCATTGAACTTACCACTTTTCCCTGTTTGCGGGCCAATATAACTGTGCGGTTGGTTTCCTGCAGCCAGCTGGTGTATCTAGTGGGCAGGTAGTCAAGGCCGCCATAGATATCCTGGCTCATAGCCATGATTTCATCAAAGTCCTCTTCAGTGGCTACAGCGAACTGAAGGCCTGCCTGGGACAGGGCCTCTGGGAGCTGGGGCATAGTCAGGCTGGTGTCAATCTTCATCTTGAAACAACTGATGAGATACAAAGTGGGGGAGAGATTGTTGTAGATTGTATTTATCAAGTGTCCCAGAATAGGATGACACCCAGGTGGTCCTACTTTAAGGAGTAAAATCATTTTACCGTTTTAAACCAGGATTTAAGAGAGCTCAAAGGCTGTCCTATCCTTGGAATTCCTGACAGGTGGCAAATTCTGGGTGGTGCAGAAATACAGAATGTACATCATTTGATTCAAAGCAACAACAAGCTTCTTCAAAGATGCGTGCTTAAATAACAGCTGTTTGCAACTGGTTTTATTCTTGATGTAATCACTCCATAAACAAAAAATAACTGTGTCCACTCAAAAAACAAGCATTGGTGATCAAAAGTGATCAAACACATTCAATCAGTCGCTTAAAGTGATGTAATGGAAATAATCAAATTAGTGGCACTAGAAACAAAGGAAAATACATCAATACTTAGAGGCATGATCCTTTATGTGGTCACATGGCTCGCACAGTGTGAATAAAATATGCTGTAGGCAGTCAGTGAAAGCATAGCAATAGCAATGGTAAAGCATTGCCAGAATTTTTGTTGTAGGCAAGGCATGTCCCTATGTAGCATACTTAGGGGACTTCTTTAAGAGTAATCTCACACAGGCTGATAATCCTGCAGGCTCCCTCCATACCTTTTCAAGGACGGCATTTCACAATGCAACACTAGGTGTGGTCACAAGGACAACATGCCACATCTGACCACACCCAACTGTGATGCCAGGAAGAGTTAGTGGCCACTTTATAAGAGCCCTCACAACTCAGTTCTTCATTCAATCAATCTTGAGCAACTATGGAGAAGCATGGTGATGATGTTGGAGTGCTCAGCCTATGCTTCTAAAACTGACATGCTATAATAAACTCAGGGGATGTTGCCAATCCATGCCATGCCAACACCACAGCAGCAGCGCCAGTATGATCATCATGATAACCTACACTACCAACTCTGTATCAGAGGCTGAATTCTGTAGGAGTCCAGTGAGATGGAAGGAGAAGAAGGGCCGAGCCTTAAGTGCAGATGAGAGTTGGGAGGAATCTGTATCAGACAGCCATTTAAGCTTGGGGTTATAATGTGTGACAACATAAATTTTAAAAATAGGCCTTATTTTAGAAATTACAAAATGCAGATTGGGAACATTGAACAAATACAGAAGCCTAAGCAGTAACTCGTCAGTTTTATCAAGTCAAAAGCATTGCCAATTGTAATTAGACCTATCCAGGTTTTGGGTAAAAGCTTTGTAATGGTCAATATTTACTTGGATTTCAAAAAGAAATGGGAGTGACAGGGACGAGAGTGGTACAAGAATGACTGACAGACAGGACACACTGAGAGTAATGCTGCCATGTCACTCAACCCAGAAAGACCAAAAACAGGGAATCAAGCCTCCAGCATGCATTGTGTGACAACACGCACTCAACTACAATTACTGGCTAGCACACTCTGAATCAACAGAAACACAATAATGGTCAATGGGGAACCAAACATACGACTGCCGGGAGAGATAAGTGCCAGGCAGCTGAATTAGATTAAGGAATAGGTAAGAGGTAAAGCACGGGAAGGTGGATAAATGGACCAGAGGGACAAAAAAAGTAAGTTAGAAGGAAACAAAGAGAACATACCACAGATTAGACAGGCTAAAAGTGATGGAGGGCACAAACAAACAGAAAGATGCAACAAAACAGATAAATGACAACAGACAAAGGAAGTGGAAGACTGGCACCTATCTTGATCCCTATGTCGTTTCCCATAAATCCTGTAAATCCATACCCTCACTCTCCTAATCCTGCACTAATACTCTTTGATACCCACTCCACGTTATGAACATTGGTATTTGCCCATAGCCTGGCTAAAGAATTTACAGAATACAATACAATGCAATATATAGTGTGACAAAGCAATGAACCTGATTATTTCATCACAGTTATGCCTTAAAATCCCACCATGTGGCCCACAGTAATTTTACTTTATCCAGGATACATAAATTGCTACTTTTGTGTTGGGTAGTCAGATGGGTTGAGGGTCATTGGAGTGGGTACACAAAATTCCAAACTAATACTGAACACTGACTAATATTAAACACCAACATTTACCCTCCGTGCATACAGGTGCCACATGTGGCCTCTGCACTGAGAAAAACAAAAACAAGATGCTTGCTCATAAAGATTTTAGCATTTAATTAGGTTAGGATACAATGCATTAACACATGATGCAATACAGTGTGATCAAATAAAAACAAGCTTTTGCAAAAAGAAAACATGCAACATAACACGAGAGGCCATACAAAAGAGATGTGATACAATATGATAAGATACAACAAAATATGATAAGGATATGATAACATACAATAACAAATAGGTAGGGCTGGGTATGAAATCTCTGTAGCTTTTGAACACTGACCAAATTGTGTTGATAGTTTTGCTGTCAAGTACTGAAAGTTGCCTTCATTGACCAAAAAAAACATCAGAAAAACATTTTGTTGATGTGATTCTGTATTTTATGTAGGCAAAGTTCTTAATCTGTTTGTATTAAGATAACATGTAACACATATTTTAAAATGCTTTAAAAAAACACAATTTTTTTTTTTTTCTGTTTTCACCCAGTTTGGAATGCTGGATTGCCTGTGCACTGCAGTCCTTGTCATAGATGGTGTCTCCAGCTGCTTCCTTTCACCTGAAAATGATTAATTTCATTGTGATGGGAAAAATGTGCAGGAGATTCCTGTGACACCCACCCCCATTTCTCAGTATGCAGGTGCCCCAACCAACCAGTGGGAGTGCAGTGCTACTGCAGCAACATCGACACCAGTGAACATGGGCAGAAATATCACATTGGCGTAGTATTCAGACCCTTTGCTACGACACTTGAAATTTAGCTCAGGTGCCTTTCATTTCTCTTGATCATCTTTGAGATGTTCCAGAGCGCTCAGGACCTCAGACTGGGCCAAAGGTTCACCTTCCAACAGGACAATGACCCTAAGCACACAGCCAAGACAACACAGGAGTGGCTTAAGGACAACTCTCTGAATGTCCTTGAGTGGCCCAGCCAGAGCCCAGACTTGAACCCAATCGAACACCTCTGGAGAGACCTGAAAATGGCTGTCCACCAACAGTCCCCATCCAACCTGACAGAGCTTGAGAGGATCTGCAGAGAAGAATGGCAGAAAATCCCCAAAATCCAGGCGTGCAAAGCTTGTCGTGTCATACCCAAGTAGACTCAAGGCTGTAACCCGCTGCCAAAGGTGCTTCAACTAAGTACTGAATAAAGGGTCTGAATAATTATGTCAATGTGATATTTCAGTTTTTCCTTTTTAATAAATTTGCAAAAAATTCTAAAATTCTGTTTTCGCTTTGTCATTATAGGGTACTAATCATAGTTTGCTGAGGGAAAAATGAATTTAAACGATTTTAGCATAAAGCTGCAACATAACAAAATGTGAAAAAAGTGAAGGGGTCTGAATACTTTGTGAATACACTGTATAACAAAGTCATGTTATGATATTGGTTGCTACACTCAGGCTTTGTATTGGCACTGATGACAAACTTTTAAATTATACCCAGCCCTAGCTATAAGTGGCACTGAGGAGATGTCAATACAAGTATAATGACTGCAAGTTGTACTGGAAGTCCAATAACCAATTGCAGAGAGATGTAATCATCAAAGACAGGTCCTGGGTACTGAAATGAATATTGATAACTGAGACTTCTGAGACTGCTAAGTAGAGTCTTCAAGTGCCGTTAGCCAGACTAAAAAATATATACCGGAGCAGCAGAAGCCAAAACAGTCACAATAGACAATAGCAAGGAAAGACCAGCATGCAACTACTGACCAATAACCTGTCTCTCAACAGCCACCAAGCTGAATGTGTAAACACATTACGGAACTCAGAGGGGGGCTTGAAAAAATAACAGACTCAAAATACCAGGTAACAACAGACACAGCAGTCACTTAAGACTGTAAGTGCAGAGCAGATCAATATGAGTACTGCCTGGATTGAGAACAAGACAGCTTTCAATTCAATGCAACACACATCCATCCTTGAATGCTTGGCCCTATAGAAGGTCAATAAGACATGATCCTGTCTGAAACATAATACCAGAGCCATCACACTCAGAACATGACCCTCGTCACCTCCTTAACCCATTTTTCACACTACTCCCATCCGGACACAGATACAGGACACTCAAATGTAAAAAGGCACATTTTGGTATGAGTCTTGTCCCCTCAATACCGTACACACTATGAAAACAAATTCACCCCTTGTAGACAATAAAGTCTATGTATCAAGCATCATGGTAAGTGAAGATCAACACTTAGTCTCCCAAGAGACCATCAAGTGTGACATATACCAAGGTTGTACACTATCCTTGCTTCTGTTCAGTATTAGCTTCAACCTTGCCAGTTGGTTTCCACGAGTAGCGATTAAGAATGCAAGTTCAAGAGTGGGGCTACTATTAGCCTCCTCCTCTGCCTGGACAACATCTGCCCGATTCTGGACGGATGGTTGCAAAGAGCGAGAGGATTACTGGGACTGAAGGGGTTGAACAAACAGATGGCCACACAGACACACAGTGCAGCTTCATACTTTAAGATTTCAAATCACGTGGGAGCTACAAAGCAAGAGAGCCATAGAAAAATAGCAGGACAGTACTGAAGTGCCGCATCAACAATAAGAACTAGATCCAAGCCACCAACACATAAGACATGCGAGTCATCACATATCCATCTGTATAGTAAGATAGTAAGGTGGCCAAGGTGGGACATGGCTACTGCAAACATCAAGACCTGGAAACTCCTAACAAAGCAAAAAGGCAGGATTCCACCTGAAGTCCATCACCCAGAGACTGCATCCCCTGAAAGAGAAAGGCCAGGACTAGGTTACTATCAAGGCCAGTATTCTGAGTCAAATACAGACCACCTATGAGTACATCCATATGGTGCCTTCCAAAGATGAATGGTTATCTCAAAGTGCAACAGGTAGGGTCTATGGAAGAGCAAGGTGGTGATGGTTTGGAGTGTTCCAGAAGAAGAAGAAGATTGCTGGACTCAAGGATCCAAGTCACTGAAAATTAAAGTACAAGAGCAGGCACTGTACACCAGTTTACCAGAAACAAGGTGCAACAGCATGGTAGGACCTAAGATGAAGACTGCAAAGATGACTTCACATACAGTGGCGGAGTATAAAATGCAAGGGAACAACAAGTTGAAGGAAGGAAGGAATAAGAGTTTTTCAGAAATACCAGGAGCTTATAATAAATTATAGAATACATGTAGAAACTGGTCTCTGTGGTTGAATGTGTGTAAGTACAGTGGCTCCAACAAATTCCAGGAACTTTCAAGAACTACAAAGATACTACACAGAATCTTCGAAAGGGAGCTTGAGGAGGACATAGACCAGCCACAAGTGCAATGCAGTGGTTTCATTGAAATGAACGAGGAGCCTGCATTTTTTGACACAGTTCTAATGTCAGTCTGAACACAAGCTGTCATTTCTGCTGCCTTTCTCTCTCGCTCATTCAACATGCACATAGTACTGCAATGAAAGAGGCGACCTCGGAGAAGAGTTGTGTCACTCAACTAGTCCTCTCAGTCCCCTAAATCCTGCAGTATCAATGACACAGAACCAAAAGAGCAACCTCACTTTGTGGAAAATACTACAAAATATCAAAGGGATTCTTGGCACAGCCTGGCCCTGGTCTTAATACTAAATTGGAGAGAGGCAAGCTCAAAACATTATGCTGTATGTAAGTCCTTTCACACAGAGGATAAATACTTTCTCCTGTGCAGCGGTTACATAATCATATCAATTGGTCAGGTTTTATGACACGCCTTCCACATAAAAGGAAGTGACAAAATGATGAAAGGTTTTGAAAAAAAGTGGAGTGAAGCCCAAGAGCAGTGCATGCCTTTATTTGGCCAGTGTGGACATCATGATTGATTAAAATGGAAGCTTGTCTGTTCCGTCAGACATGTGATGTCTGTAGTAGACAGGATGTTACAATCACAGGTACAGCTTGTACTACTTGTAATGCTCAGTGCTTCACCTACACTTGGTTTTCTAAGATAAACTATGAGACTCATCAACAAGAAACAAGTCCATTCTTCCTTTTCTCAATAGCACTTAAATTAAAGGCAAACACAAACTGTCTTTCAATGCCATTAAGAGAGGGAACTCGAGGGGGGTTGGCCAGTCGGCCCCTTAGGAGAGTTTTTGGATTGTAGAGGCTAACACAGAAATGCTAGACATGTTCCAATAATCTATCAATGGGCCATGTGAGCTGTAAGGGCATTTGTAGTGAAAACACTGTCTGGTCAAAGCAGACACACACACGTACACACTGTGGACACTGGTAATTTTCCATCATGCTTTGATGCTTTGAGATGAGCTGTCAGGCTTGGCTGGGTAGTCTGGTCCTGCCAATGAGAGCGATGCTATTTTGTTTTTGTGTTTCTGTCTCCCGCTCTCTCTCTCTCTCTCACACACACACTCATTGATTCATTCTTCCCCTATTCACTCTCTCATGCTCTTGCTTCCTTCCTCTCTTCGGCTGACAGTGTACTCCAAACAAAATGGAATTTGGCACATTTGCAAGGACTGGTGAACTGCCATCAAATACGCCACTGCGAGCAAATGCCAGTATGCTCACTGCAGCTCTGGGGTCTGTTAATTTAATGATGCCCATGTCAGATGGAGGAGCTTTGGATTTGTGGTGGGATCAAAACTCGTATCCCAAAGGACACAAACAAAAAAATAACACACTCCATCACATGGCTTTAATGGTGAAGTCATGGGGAACAAGGTTAGTCAGAAAAGTAGTGCGAATATTTTTGCACTAAGAAAAGGCAAGATTCTGCATTTTGCTTACACAGCAGCACTCAAGATTATCATCAGTTGAAGCCTGTGGATACAATTTACTACACACTTTTGATAGAGGTAAGAATAAGGTTTGTTGCATACCCATATTTGTCACCAGAGGGCTGTATTAGATTATTGCAATGACCTAACACTAACATACAACTACAGGGTTGGCACAAAATGGTACCAACAATCACCTTAATAGCTAAGAATCGACTATGTTTTTTTCATACACGACTGGTATGCTATGATTGGTGACTGAGATGCAGTAAGAACTGTGATGTCAATGGTCATTTTAATATATATATATATGCCTCATTTCCTTCTCTTGGGTATTTGCCTGAGGAAGACCTGTAGTTGGTTGAAACATCGCAGATTAGGTAAAGGGAGCTCTGAAGTAGCATTATAGGAATTATATACTGGAACTCCAAAGAGATTACTCATCTGATGATTTGACAAAAAGAGTAAACCTCAGCATGCAAACAGATGGGTATTATAGCCACTGCATACTGGCAATCAAAGCCAAATGAACATGCCATTTTGCCTCTGTTAACACACCAAATTTGATTTATTTGGAGTATGCTGTCAGCTGTCCTCTTTGTCCTCTCCCACCTCCACACATAATAGATAGGACCATCATACTGAAAAGAATATGTCTCTTGAACACCTCAATAATACAAAACTCAAAGGAACACACCATGTCTTCAGAAGATTATCCTGTTGGTCAAGTGACGAGAACATGGACACCAAAATCATTCATGTCTCCTGGGCAGATCCTTGGCTCCAGTGCTTCATGCCAGAAGGCTCCACGCTGACGCAAACACATAAGCATAGCACTCTGTTGCGCGATAGCAGGCTCCATGTCATTTTCCCCACGCAGTCCTATACATGAAACAAACCATTGACACACAGGCACCACAAAATGATTAGTTGGTAAATCTGTCAGTCATCGCTTGTTGCCATGAAAATGAGACAACTGTGCGAGATACCCTGACTTTGTCAACTATACTTGTTAGTTCAAGTAATATATTCTGCAGTGACCGTACTTTAAGTCAGCTTTTGACTTTCGTACATTTCAGTTTAGTGTATTTGCTTTAATTACATAAAATCACAACTGCCACTGAAATGTCTTGACATTTAGTGGTTTATACTGTATTTTGCTCCAATTATTTTGCACTTGTAAAGCCTCATGATTCAAGTAATGGCACAGTATCAGTAGACTATTACAGTATTACCACAGCTAATTATTAGAGTATCAAACACAAAGAACATTGTTGCAGCAGAAACATACTAATGGGAAGACACAAAAATTTGTATTTCCCTCAACAGACAACTTAAATGACTAGCAGCCCTAGCAGCAGCATGTATGTATGTTTTATGCACATTTCCCAAATATTAAAAACTGCATGACACATCAGGTTTTATGAAACGATTGACCCAGTAACTACCACAGAGGCTAAACGATGCTTAACCTTGTATAGAAACCTCATGAGATCATTGATTTCTAACATCTGTGTGCAGTAAGGTTAACCAGTAAGATGTGATGGAGTTACAATCACAATGTTGGTATCTGATCCAACTTCAATCTAAAAACATGTTATTATTATGAACTTTAAAAATAAAAAAATTACCTGAGAGCCATAGGTGTGGCTAGAAGCTAACTGGGTGTGGCTAACTGTCTTACAAGACCACACACCCTGTTATGTCTTAGCATGTGACAGTAGTAAAAAAACAAACACATAAATCAAGATATATCCTCTAAAATGCCCCTGTGGAATGATATACAGAAAAATCATAGCCTTCATATTGTAGAGCATAAGTTGGCCATCCATTATGGCAATATGGATGATACCAGACATTATAAAGACAGAGGTCATGGTTAATGGCAGCCCTTCAATTTATTGGTATTGAGAGAAACTCCCCCTCCCCTAGAGGTGGCCCTGTTGCCAATAGATTCCTACAAAGGGAAGCTTATTGAAATTCCATTTTTAATAGCATAAAGTTCCATGGTCTGAATGAATCAGACCATAAATGATTAACAAATTGTGAATCAATAACTGAGTCCTGTGATTTTTCATTGAGGATCTAATTAGTTAGTTGTGTGTATAAAGGATATGGAGGTATAATTACAAGATGTGGATTAGTTTTAGGATATTAAACATTATTAACTCTAAAATTGCTGAATGGCTAAACCTAGCCCTCCACCAAAATAATTATGCTTTTAAATGTATTTTTTAATTTTCTCTTATGGGGTTACATCCGAACTTGTAAAGTATGCACTTAAGACACCTAGTGTACATATAACGATATGCAGTAAAACAGTAAACATAAAACCAATTTAAATCCCAATGAAAATGACCTTAATGTACCATCTAAAAATCAATACCTGTGTGGAGAGAGGCATCTAATCCCATGCTGGGTCTCATTCTGCAGCAGGCTGTTTAATAGGTCATAGTGTGGAGAGTATTTATTTGCTTTAACTGAAATGTAGTTCTATTGCCAACATTTTTATAACCAATCCACACATACAAATTAGATTTTTATGAATAATAAGAATAATTATTACATTGATATTATTACTATTATTTTATTTAAAAAATTATATTTATTTCATCTGTCTGCAGATTGCAGCCTGATACTGGTAATAAACATACACCAATCTTGCAAATGTTAAATCCTATGTTTCAGTTATCCACCATTGCTTTGATTTTCAGTGTTGTTCACTGTGACATTTGGCTTTGACAGATGCCTAGGTTGATGAGAGAGGTAATGAATCATTTAAAGGGATAACATCTAGTCCCTGCAAATCTGTCAGAACTTAATGAGACATATGTAATGTTCTTTCATATGTGTTTTACAGTTACTGCACAGAGTAGTCCAATATCTACAGTGGATTTAGTGTAGTGGAAAGGATGTCTATGAAAAATCCTTGCATCTAAGTGCATAATATTTCAGGTTTGAATCCAGCATAAACTCCACATGATTTACTGTCACTCACCAATATTTTACAAATATAAATCTGTATTGAAATTATAAGTTGCTACTGCCTTTATCAAGTTTCCCCACAATGTATCAATAAAATGTTCTCTTCTATAATATAGTTTGCATGTTTTAGGAGACTCAGGAGTACTTTTGCTGCTCTTTTCAGTAATTGTGTTTACAATTGTGTTTATTCGTGAACACAAATCCAGAGCCTGTATTTATCAAACTGCTAAAGATATATTTTTGGCTTTTGTTAAAAGGTAAATAAACCCATTTTCCTGCTTAAATTTACAGTCACTATGTGCAGGATTTTACTTTTTTTTTTTTTTTTTTTTTACTATGGCGCCATCTGGTGCAGCTACCCACTTTCCCCTGATCCTCTGCCCCACACATACCAGCACACACACAAAAACATAAAAATCCTACATGTAGTAACTTTTAAGAGAGCTCAAAAAGTCTCTTAAATTGGTCAGTAGTAATCTGTTAGGGTCTTATGTCGGGATCACACTACAAAAAAGACACCATCTGACACACATGGATCATAATGGAAATCAATTCTGCATTTACGATACCTCACAAGAAGCCAAAAGTAAGACTACCATGTCTGATATTTTTTAGCTTCTCTTGGCTGGTTACGATGTGCTCAATGACAATAGTTGTTCACATTCCCAATCCAAGAATTGTGTCTCTGACTCATGCAGGTTGTGACAGACTGGAAGCTAATATTGGTCTGTCTTGACAGGGCCATGACCACCTATTCAAGTGACTGTATGGAAAGCGTGCACTCTGAGAATGTTTTGGAATTGTACAATAACGAGCAGTTAATCATTACCATTTGTATAGACAAGGCATATTATTTGTTACCAACGTAATTTGACATATGAAAGTACACAGCCGAGTAACGCAATTACAGCAGAGATGACAGCTATTTTAATACTGCAGTTCTTAGTCATTGGGAAAATGCAGTTGGGACCATTGCAGCCAAATATCAGCATGGATATCAATAAAAACAACTCCACATAGTGTACTACGATTTGTAAACTACCCCCTCGAGTCATCAAGTTTCTCCCTTTGGTAGTTGGGAGTTAAAGATGGCATGCATGCATCACAACTTTGGTTTCGTGCATATCAAACAAGAACTAGAAAGCTTTTGTAAACGACAAAAGATATAACTGCATCAACACACGAGGTTTAATGTAGAGTATCAAATTTGGTGGTAGCTAGATTTTCCACGTTTACCCACACCTCTTGATCCTCAGTGAAAGTGGCCTAAAGGCCCGGTCACAAAGGAAAATGGCACAGTGAAATTAATGCATCATCACAAAATATTTGGTTTTAGTGATGTAGGGACTTCTCACAGGGCTAGTTGGTGAACTACTGTAGCTGGCAAGCTAACTGCTAACCAATAGCCTGCAGGGAACATGCTAGTGCTACTCAGTCACAATAGTGTATTTCTATTTTCTCTAAACATTGCTGTTTACCTCCCTGGCATTGTGTTCTCGGGATTGTATATCATTTAATTCAATTATTTCAACTAGGGTTTTACTGAAGGGAGAAAAATAGCTCACTGATGGGACAATAAGTCCACAGAGTTTATTTAAAGCTCATATTTGTATCACCTCCTGTCTCATAACTGTCTGCAAACCATTCCTCTTTAGTGGAGAAGTTTATACTCAGATGGGAGAATTATGGTGCAACACTGCTAATAAGCTGATGGCTACCTCAATTTTGGACTCTCCGACTTTCCATACCCTTAAAGGTCAGCACTATCAAGACAACTTGTTGAACCCGAGGTAAACATTTTGAACACATTTAATCCATTGAGTAAATCCACTGATCATGGCTATTCCACTGGAATAAATAGATTTCACCGCAAGATGTTGCCATTTTAATGCTGGTGTGACCAAGCTTTAAGACAGTTGTTTAAGAGGAACCCCCAATGTGTCATCTTCTTGGTAACAGAGAATATCCTCAATGGTGATGGCTTCTTGCACCATTCCCAAGGCCACAGCCAGGAGCCCAATTATAACCTTTGGGACAATCAGTCTGGAGAGAACAAATTTACCATGTAGTATTTTGTAGCCTCTATAACATATTACATTTATCATATTTTCAGATCACACAAAGGGACACGGAATGCTGTGGAGTGGGGCACTGGCCAGTGGAGGCATATGTTCCATATTCTATATAAAGAAAAATCAACAAGCACACCAACAATTTGTCAAGATAATTACTGCCTGCGTTGTGCATTATACACGCAATTAGTTGTATTATGCACTGCCCTAATTCCCCACCCCCAAGACGATGATAACAATGATTATGAAGATAGTTGGGTATAAATCTTTCCACAATAACAGACTGAAAACCCAAAAACCATTTAATGTTTAAATATTTTATTTTTAAGAGCATATACTTGCTCTTATGCACAAGGTTTTAATGCTCATTCACAGTTCTTTCTTCTGCGATGCCTCTAAGCCATCGATGTCACCTGGGTTCAGTCTTGAAGGGAAACGCACAAGGTCTGTGTCTGTGAACAGTAATGGATCTGCCAGGGGAAGGAAGGGCGGCCCAGGAGATGGGGAAGTTTTTACTGAAAATAAAGAAACATGTATTATGCTATGAATTTTGACGTGTGTAATTAACCACCAAATGAAAAAAATGAATGTATTCATGTTGTCCTTACCTTGACAAGAACCAGCATCAGAGGAAGCATCAACCCCACTAATTGAAGCCTTACTTGCTCCAAACACTCACTGAACCACTTCAGCAAGTGTGCTTAATGGTTTAAGACTGCCATCTGTACAATGTAGCATTGGTCATGAATAATGTGTTATCTGAGGCAGTATGCATAATTCAGAGTAGGGTCGTATAGGCTTACCAGTTGCAGCAGTTGCTTTCTTGTAAGCTGCAATCTCCTGATGAGCTTTTGACAAGATGTTATGCTGTTATGGGTTCCTTAGAGTCACAAACCACAACACTGAAGCTGACATTCATTTAGTTGTTAATTTCTTTCTATGCCTCTTTTTCTGCCATTTTTGGTGTGTTAGTCAATTTCCCTTTTATTAAAAACAAATCATGAAATTTGACGTGACTTGGACAACATAGGCTGTGCTCTCTACTGGTGTCTTATGTCCATGAAACTGCCACTGGGAGTTGCCAAAGTCGGAAATTTTCAAATTCTACACAGGTGGCTTTCAAGAATAACCATGAAAGTTATCTATGCAGTTGGCATATTAAATCCTAATTTCCAAATTGATCTGCTCTGTAAATCACATCATGTGCTTTCTTTTGAAAAAAAAAATCTGACACAAAAACTGAGAAATTTGTAGTTCAGATTTTTTTTGTTTCAGGACAGCCCCCCAGTCAAATGCTGTTTTTTCATTGTCTACATAATCACAGGAATTCTTTGCATTTAGCCAATCTAAATTCACCATTTTAAACCTGGTTGCATAAACTAGTAATGTCACTGTGTGGCACTGATGGTGCCTCTAACAGCCAGACACAAAACACAAAAAAAAATCACAGACTGAAGCTTTCTAGCTAGTTTCTCTTCTCAACTTAGCTTGCTGAACAAGCTACCAAACACACATCCACTGGGTAAAAATGCAGGGCTAGATAGCTAATTAGCTAGTCAACTATAGCACACTGAACAGGTTAAAATCTTACCTGCAAATGTCAACATCAATGTATCTGAAAAGACCTTTTTGTCTTCCTCTAAATATTAACACATACTAACAGCTGATATAACTTTTGTTGTTTCAGTTAGATTGTAAGTCCTACCTTTGCTCCTGCACTTAATTGCATTTTTTACTTTAGTAAGAAATTGTAATTCTATGAAGTCTGGGACATAGAGAAATCAGGTTTGGGAAGGCATTTACATGTGCTGCATTAGTCAGATTTCTCAAAACCCTGTTTTACATGCAGTCAGTCATTAATCAGATCATTTCTCCTAGATCCTAACATATTCTTTGAACGGTTTATAGTTTCCAAAGGGTCCAGAAATACTTTTTGCTATACACATCTATTACATAAGAAATAAATTAAATAATAAAGTTAAAAATAAATGCCCCTGAGCATAACACATTTCAAAAAGACTCTTTGAATAAATGTAATTTCAACTGATATAAGAACACCACTGAGAGCTGTATCAAGATATTATTTTTGTCCCATTCCTGTTTGTGGGTAGTTTTCCCGATTCATGGATGTGTCATGAGCTGAGAAACAGAAAGTAGAAAGTAGAAATATATATTTTTGGTGCACTGAGTGAGCAGCTGAGTGTTTAATACATTCAAGGTGGAAACACATCTATATTTAAACACAGCTCTATTTAAAGGAATAGTTTGACATTTTGGGAAATATGGTTATTCATTTTCTTGACGAGTTACCTGAGAAGTTTGATACCACTGTCATATTTGTCCGTGTAACATGAACCCAGCCAGCAGCCGGTTAGCTTAGCTTAACACAAAGACCGGAGACAAGGATCAGCTAGCCTGGCTCTGTCCACAGGTAACAAATATAGGCAGACTGATTTTTTAGGCCAACACTGATATTGATAACTGTGAGTTTAAAATAATCAGATGACTATATATTGGAAAGTAATCATTTTTGTTTACATACATAATGTCAACATACAATCTTGACACGGATCACTCTTTTTTAAAGGATTGTGACCAAGATAGATA
Source organism: Scomberomorus guttatus (assembly GCA_038419695.1). NCBI lineage: Eukaryota > Metazoa > Chordata > Actinopteri > Scombriformes > Scombridae > Scomberomorus > Scomberomorus guttatus. The sequence continues at coordinate 2,006,472 of CM076467.1, read as the reverse complement.
CTAAGCAGGAATTTTTATAGTTGAAAAGTCAACTTGTCAGCACTCTCTGTTGGACAAACTATGTAATTGATACACTGCTTCTAAATGACCTCAAACCTGGTTTTGTATTATTGCAATTTACACCAATATCAGCCAATATATTGGCTTGGCTTTCAGTCTAGCACATCTAAAGCTTACTAATCAATACATTATATTAGGGCTGCAACCATTAGACAATAAATCATTTAATTGCAAACTATTAAATTAATCTGCAACTACTTTGATATTCAATTAATCGTTTCAAGTCCAAAAATGTCCAAATTCTCTGATTCCAGCTTCTCAAATGTGAATATTTTTTGGTTTCTTTAGTCCTCTACGACAGTAAACTGAATATCTTTGGGTTGTGGACAAAAGAAGACATTTGAGGACACCACCTTCGACTTTGGGAAACACCGATCGACATGTTTCACCATTTTCTGACATTTTATGGAGCAAACAACTAATTGATTAATCAAGAAAATAATCGACAGATTAATCAATAATGAAAATAATCATTAGTTGCAGCTCTACATTATATCTCATTTGTTGAATCCATACAAAAACCAAAGAGTAAAAACAATAATTTTGTGGTTTGACGGTGTGTGATGTACTGGACTATTTCCTGGCCAGGAGCATTGACTTCTTGGAGTCCTGTCTGCATATGCTAAGCGAATTAAACCATTTCCTGGCTCCATGACTCATATTTATATGGCTCTTGGCAAGAAAGTGAACAGTTTTCAAAAATATCAAACTAACAGAGGTTTGGCTCACTGATGTGTTTTTAATAGTTTTTGGACAACAATGGAGCTCTGTGGCACAGAGGAATAATATCAGCCTTTGGATACACACACAGTACTTGTAAGTAGATCAATTAATTGTTGGTTTTGCTTTGCACATGAGAGTGTTCTAGTTGGTTTCAGTTTCAGTTTCAAAAATCCTTTTTCATCCTGCCACAGTGCTGGGTCACCATCATGCACACGCTCACAGTAGAAACACCCTCTAAAAACTAATTAAGCATATACATGTCCAAGTAATCTGAATTGTCCTGAGGAGATGTAGCTGTGTAAAACAGGTTTTCTTCAAACCGGGCTTCCTGTTTACATGACATTTCAGAAATCAGGATTCCGCTGCAAGACAAGTGCATGTAAATGCAGTGAATGCTGGTGGCCCAAACTGCTCCTGCTGTAAAATGAATGAGGGTCATGGGAGGAGAGGATGGGTGTGGGGGATGGGTGGGGATTACGTGTGTCATTACACCAACAGACAGCTGCAGGTGTAATAAATATGATGAAACGGGGGAAAGGAAAGGTGAGGGGACAGCAGAAACGAGGGCTTTGTGTTTTGTACGTGCGGTTTCAGAGAAGGAGAGAGAGAGAGTGAGGCATTGCATCACTCCACACACACACACACACACACACACACACTAAGCCCTATTTGACTTTGCAGTAGTTCATCACGAGTGAGGCCTATCTGCGAACAATAAAACTGCTCAGGCAGACAACATTCCCTTCCACCTCCTCCTAGCCTCCTTCAAACCCTCCACCTCCTCCTAGCCTCTTCTCAACCCTTCCCCTCTTCCTTGCCTCCAGGGTTCGAATTACACAGTGGCTTTCGGGGGAGCCCTATTTTCCGGTGTACTACTAAACATGTCACATGCATGCGCATAAATGGACATGCGCAGCCAATTGCAGGGTTACTGCGAAAAACATTCTACTGGTAAAACTGTCACTTCATATAGAGATAATCTAGCCATGCAGGTACCACAAAGAGAGAGAAAAAATTCACCATTGTTATGTTTTTATATCACTCAAGCACAACAACAAAAAAACTCCACACAGCAAACTGGCCAACGGTTTGCGCTACGTTTCCAAACAGACCAGACCTAGGTTACATCACATGACACCATCAGAACATGCCCACAGCTTCAACTGTTGGTCTTACACAAAGCTAGCAAGACAACAGCCACACTCTAAACACAACATGCAAATGCCTCCTGCATAGTAAAACATCCTGGAGGCAACGTCACTATTCGCTACTTGAACGTGGCGACATATACAATGATTTGAGTGCACTGCCACGCATGGATGGCCACAGCAGGAATAGACAAAGCATTGTGTTTAATGAGCAAATAAACACAACATTGATATAGTTTTTTAAAATATTTATTTCAGAAACCTTAATGTGCAGAAAATCTAAATCTATAATCTGTGACCAAAAAATAAACAATGTTTTAGAGCTCCTCCGAAATTTCTCAAAGTATACTTTCAGGGGAGCCAAGCTCCCCTTAGCTCCCCTGTAATTCGAACCCTGCTTGCCCCCTTCTATTTTAGTCCCTAATGCTCCTTCTGCTCTCCTCTTCATCTCCTAAGTCTCCCTCACACTTCCCCGAGCCTCCTCTTCATCTCCTCTTAAACTTCCCCCTCCTCCTCCCTTCTTCCCAGCCTCCCTACCATCCCCCTCCTGCTGCTTCTCTCCTCCTCTCCTAAATCTGTCCCTCCCTTCTCCTTTCTCTCTCTTGTCCTTCTCCCTGGGCCTCCCCTCCGCACTGCAGCACCTATACAGTCATTAATCTCCAAGGACCTTTTACTACAGCACACGTGTGTGTGTGTGTGTGCACGTGTGTGTGTGTGTGTGTGTGTGTACAGTATGTGCAACACCATGTCACACGCTTCCTGAATGTGTTGAACAGCCATGAACCTGCAAAAGTCTGCAATTGTCCATGACTTTTTGCTGTGACATCAATTTTGTTAACTACTGAAATTTTGCATAACAAAAAAGGTGTTTAAACCCAATTTCCAAGGTGCTATCCAGAGGTTCATTTCTTAATGTAAAGTTTCATTAAATTTCTTCTCACACTAAATTTGACACATTTCACAAATTAAAACATACATCATACTTGCAACCCGTGCATGAGCATGCGAGAGCCCCGTAGTCCTCGGAACCTTTTCTGCAATTTGCAAGTGTCATTTGCAATCTGCATGTAGGTGCTTTTGAGATGGACCTCAGGTATGTCTTCTTGATCCATTGTACAAAATGAGAAAATATTAAATGTGACTTGAGGAAACGTGCTAGCCTAGCCACATTATTAGGCTACAAAAAACTCTCAATGTAACTCTCTATATACTCTCCCCATTCAAAAAGAACATCCACTGCTGTGAAGACATAAATGTCTAGTCCTTCAATATAATATGACCCTGTCCACTTAAAATGCAATTTCATGAAAAGATATTGTCTTGTATTTGGGCTGATACTCTAACAGAAAGTAACATCAATACAGACAAATATAAAATATTTCATTTTAGTTCACGTCATGCAAAATGAGTACAGAAATACTGTATGTCACCATGTTTATAGTAGTAGTTTGTATTAATTTGTATTAGGAAATTGAGTCGTCCTTTCCCAATCTCTCAAAGACTTGGGAAATATAAATCTTTTTAAAAATCTATTTTGTTGTGCAGTGGACTGATTTTTCCCCATCTAGATGGTGAGAAGAGTCCCTTCAGAAAAGCTGATGCTTATGTAACATGAGAGGCACAACCTGGGTCTATAAAACACTATTGCAAGACAATTGGCATTACACACCAAGTTAGAGCTGCAATGATTAATTGATTAATTGTTTTGAGTCATTTTTTATTTAAAAAAAAAAAAAAAAGTCCAATTCTTTGCTTCTCTGATGTGAATATTTTCTGGTTTCTTTAGTCCTCTATGACAGTAAACTGAATATCTTGTTGTTGTGGTTGTGGGCAAAACAAGACATTTGAAGACGTCACCTTGGGCTTTGGGAAACACTGATTGACATGTTTCATCATTTTCTGACATTTTATGGACCAAACACCTATAAAATAATCGACAGATTTATCAATTATAAAAATAATTGTTAGTTGCAGCTCTACAACAAATTATTGCGTCTTGCTAGGATAAAATATTGCATCCTAAAAGTGTGTTTAAACATTTATGTTCCACATCGTAATGCATTCAAAACTGAGAGACCATTTTCCCCATGATGTGGCAAGACCACCTTTTTTATTTTGCTGTATTTTTTTGCAATATGATGTCATATTTTAACCTTTAATGCAGTAACTTGGCATGTAATAACAAAAAGATGTTGTGTCACAACATGCATGAGATACTACACATTGTTTCACTCAAACACCCAGTGTTTTATGTACAGAACCGCGTGCACATCAGCTGTCCGCGTTCATTTTGGAGTATATCTGGGAGTTTTACACTGGAGTTATCCTGCTGCTGTTTGTACGGTGAGACAGACATAGAGAGACTGGACTGTGTGAGTATATGTGTTGACAAAAGTGAAAAGAAAAGGATGTCCATGTTGTGTTTTTTTTCTGCCTTCCATGATTAATACAATAATTCCTCCACGCTTTCAATTCCAAATACCAAACTGTCAAAAGCCATCAGATCACATCCAAACCTCTCTCTCTCTCTCTCTCTCTCTCTCTCTCTCTCTCTGTCTTTCTACCTCTCTCTTTCTCGCTCTCTCTCACTTTTTTCTCTCTCTCACAGCTATACAAGCTTGCATGACAACAGAAAGTCTTTCATTTGTGAGTCACCATGTAAAAGACAGAGCCATATAAGTAACAGTAAGGGTATGATGATGATGATGATGATGATGATGATGATGATGATGAAGAAAGGGGAGGATAGCTGCCACTAAAAACAACACATCTGTCCTGTCATTACTTAAAGGACCAGTGTGTACGATTCAGTGGCATCTAGCAGTGAGGTTGCAGACTGCAACAAATTAAATACCACCCTACCACCCCCTTCCCCCCTTCCAAGTGTGTAGGAGAACCTACGGCAGCTGCAAAAGGCCCTCTCTAGAGCCAGTGTTTGGTGGAATGAGCTCTTTATATCTACATAGGGAGCAGGTCCTCTTCCACGGAGCCCGCCATGTTGCACCGCCATGTTTCTACAGTAGCCCAGAACGGACAAAGTTAAATATGATTCTCATTTTCAGGTGATTATACACTAATTAAAAACATACTTATGAATATTATATTCCATTTCTGCCAAGTCCGTTCCGCTAGATGCCACTAAATTCTACACACTGCACCTTTAAAGCTGCACTGATCAATACTTTCATATTAACAATGGATGAAATGACTGTGTGTAATGTGAAAGGTGTTGCTCGCAGTGACAAACCCTCAGAGAATTATCACCAACTCTGCAGTTCCCTCTTTCTCTTTTTAGCCTCTTTTAGCTCATTGGTTGGGTTTTTCAGCCTGCAATTCCACTCTCACCAACCATATGTTCAGCACAGGGCTGCAACTAATGATTATTTTCATTATTGATTAATCGGTCGATTATTTTCTCAATTAATTGATTAGTTGTTTGGTCTATAAAATGTCAGAAAAATCTCAATCCCACAGCCCAAGGGGACGTCTTTGAATGTCTTGTTTTGTCCCAACCAACAGTCCAAAACCCAAGATATTCAGTTGACTATATAGAAGATTAAATTAATCAGAAAACATTCACATTTTAGAAGCTGGTATCAAAGAATCTTGACATTTTTTCTTAATAATTCAAAACAATTAATCACTTATCAAAGTATTTGGCAATTAATTCAATAGTTGGCATCTAATCAATTAATCAGCTAATTGTTGCAGCTCTAGTCCAGCAGTAAAAAGCTGTTGTTTTCAGTGAAAAAATTAGGAACTACGGTGAACATAGTGAAACACCTAGTAACCAAAGAGCCAGATATTTATTTAGGGAGTTAGTGGTGACCCAAGATAAATTTATTTAAAGAAAACAACAACCTGGATCTCCTTCTAACAATTGTGGCCTTTCTGACTATGGGTCAAGCTAGCCAGCTACAACAATCCACAGCCTCACACATGTAAGGAAAAGAACATATAGGCAGGTAAACACCTCAGATAAGGCACATCATTTGATCAGCCAGTGAGTTGCCCCGCAAGTAGATCCCTACAAAGTTAATTTGTAGCAAAGATACAATAGCTAATGCAGGAAGCTAATTTCAAGTGTTTGAAATGATTTCTGTAAAATTCTATCAGAAGGCTATCTGGAAAGCTTTAGGAGGCTTATACATCTTTCCCCTATAAATGTTGTTTTGTCAGTTATGTTTCCTGAATCCCTACAAGTGCAAAGTTAGCATGACCCCATAGTCTGAATGGCCCCAATTATTAGAATACAACCCAGTAATTGTAACCCACAGTAATTTACCTCTAAATTCATCAGATGGACAGAAACATCACTCCATATGAATTCTAATGTTTCTGTGTGTGCTGGATGTGTAAATAGAATGGGAAAAAACGCAGCTACTTTAAGTCAGTAGAATTTCTGCATGATTGCTGCCATCTCACCTACAGACACTATTCCTCCCAGCCTACATGCACACTAAACCCAAACACTCATGCAACAAAAGGCTTAAAATAAAAAAATAATAATACCTGTGTTCATGTCACATCACATCCTGTCATATTAACATCATTTTCTAATAAGGATTAAACAAATGTCCTCAAATCTTCTATGTCTAAATACTTTTTATTGAGGTGATTGTCATTTTGATAAGATAAGTATGTTTTGACATTTATTGTGGACACTTGGAATTATCCAATCCTGGACTATCCCAGTAAGCCCCTTGCTCACTTGATCACACTTGGTCCTATCCTCCATTTTGTGCACTCTCATGTAGTGTAGGGTGTCCCATTTCTATTTAGGATGAGGGGATAGAGGTTATCCAGCCCTCCAGATGGCCTGCCAAATGGAGCATTTCCACATGCATAGTCAAATCATGTGGTAGAAGAAATTTTCTGAGAATGCATCACAACTCTGAAAAAAATGTGTACCAAGCATAAATAATTTTCATAAGAAAAATAAAAGAGAAAGAATATCTTATGCATATGCAGTGGATTCTTCATGACAGGCATCTTATGACAATTGCTGTGCATGATGTCAATAGAAGATAGTGTTAATCATGGTAACCATGGATGTACTGGCCTCTTCATAAGTGTGTGAAATACAGTACAGTAGTTTCCAATACTGCAGTTGGTGTCCCAATTCATAGTTACAGATTGCCCTCTTGGCCCCTGAAGCTCTACTCCAATGGGCCATTACCCAATTAAGAGCACTCTGAGACAAGTGGGGAAGTAATGGGATAGGGCCAATATCTGTTAATTTAACAAGTCTCATATATCTACTTACAAACTTGGTATAAGGCAAGACTGCATGGACGTTTGGATTCTCGTTTTGCAGAGACATTCTTTTTCTATGAGGTTCATACATGCAACATACAAGCATGCAGGTGCAGCTGCTGTCCCTATGACTGTGGTGACCTCCTGATTTTTCATCTGCCGCCAGCTGGTCAAAATTTTCACTTTAAAATTTCCTGTGGGGTTCAGATGTACTTTGAGAATAAAGCTGGCATAGCAAGTTAACACGCTACCATAGCATATTAACATGCAAAAGGTTGGCATGTTAGCATGCAAACTGTACACATGTACATACTGAATGTGCATATCAACGTGTTAAATATTAGCCTTAATACTAAGAATTAGCAGGTTGACATGTTAAGAGATCTCATGTTAACATGCTAATATTAGCATGCTAAAGTAGGAAATGCTCCCTGCTAAAGATCATATTAACTGCCAACAGGCATTTACACGCTAACTCTAAGCACTATAACATGCTGATGCTAGCATAGGATGCAATGGCTATTGATGCATCATGGTATGTCAGGAGAGTGGGAGGAATAGAAAAACACCCTGTTGTTACAATTTCGGGGTATTAGGCTACTCCCCATGTCAGGGATAGTAAAGTATTGCCAGCCCTCACACCATATTGATGAAAAGTAGCCAAAATTAGTTGTTTTTAATCGCATGACATGATTCCCATTCTGGGAGATTAAGGATCATGTTTTGGCAGGACCTGGTACAAATGAAGCTCTGGTGCCTCTAGCATTTCTTGCCCTATACTAGAAAAGTTGTCTTTCCATTTTTCATCCATCTGGCAGAATTTGGTTTCTACAGTGTAATGAGCATTACAGCCTCATTGGGCCTTAAAGATTTTCCATCTTGTTTTATCGAGGATGGCATTGGGTGCTATCACTAGATATACACTACACAAAGGTGACTTTGTTTGCTACCCAGTGTGCCTCTTCTGGGCAGCTGCAGTGCTCAACGATCATGTCCATAGGAGCAGTGTCTGAAAAACACAGACCACTTTCTAAACTTGTCTTTATTCCAAATTAGACAAGAAACCAGAGTACATTATAACCCCCGGTCAGAGCCCATGAGGGCCAATAACACGACTCACCTAGGAAAATCATTTTGGTGCCTATGCTGCTAATATAGCCATCCTGTTGATCTATTAAGGGTCTGACAAGCTGATGGTAAACGGTGCCAATGTAAGCAGTTTAAAAGTTATTTCAGGAAATAAATGACTGATAATGTAGTTTTTAAACTGACAAGAGAAAGTGCAGAATTCAACAGTAAAGGTACTGATACCAATCTGGGAGGTTCTGGATCATGTTCAGGCAGGATGGGGCGAATTCGGCAACATCATTTATCAAGCAAATCAATCTCTGGTTCCAGCTTCTCTAATGTCTTAGATTCTCTGCTTTTCTGTTTTACATAATTGTAACCTGAATATCTTTGAATTTAGACTGTCAGTTAGATAGAACAAGCATTTTGAAGAAGTCACCTTGGACTCTGCTAATTTGTGATGGACATTTTTCTCTATTTTCTGACATTTTATAGTCTACATGATTAATCTTACCTTGCGAGGCAGCTGGATTCACGAAATCATGAGATCATGCAAGAACCCATCTTGTCAGGCTTCAAGTTATGTGCTTGTGTCCGAACCATTGGTGGTTCGGACCAATCAGCGTCCTATGAGGATTCTCGAATGATCTTGTGATCTTGCGAATCCAGCTGCCTCGCAAGGTAATCCATCCACTCACCTGTAAGTTTCCAAACAGTTTCCAAAGACAACTTCTCAGATGGTTCTGTGTAACAAATTATCTGGGGCATCAGGTTATTATTAATCAGTAAATCAGAAAAAAGAATCTGCACATAAATCAATAAGGAAAATAACCATTTCTGAGGAAATTCCAAATCCTGCAAAATAGAGACTGATCCCAGTCTGGGATGTTTTGCATCAGGATAAGCCCTGATGACTGTTTCCCAAATAGTTGCAGACTACATTCTTCTCATTAAATGCCATCAATAATAAGGTGTTAATGTTATTTTTCTCAAAATTGAGAGAAACATGGAAAAATTATCCAATACAACTACAGCCTCAATAGAGACCTGTTAGACAGCCAAAAAACATCCACAAAATATACCAACAAAAACTAATTATAATCTCTTATTGATTTCTTGTTGACAATTTTTCAACTCATTTATCAAGCAAAAGGCCAATAATGCTTTTAATAGAATATTATGAAAAATGCTCTTCACAATTTCCCAGAGCCCAAGATGACATCTTGAGATTGCTAGTTTTGTCAAATCAACAGTTGAAAACCCCAAAATATTCAATTTACAATTGTATTAAAAAGCAGAAAATACTGACACGAGAAGCTGAGAGCAGCAAATGTTTGGCATTTTTGCTTGAAAAAACAAACTGATTAATTGATTATAAATTGTAAAATATAGCTACTGATTGATTTTCTTGATCAAAAATTTGTTAATCAACGAATCAATTAATCGACTAATTGTTTGAGCTCTAGATAACCGTTGCAGCCTATTTTCATAGTGAGGAAATGCCCAATCCTGTAAGAAGATAGAAGTCCCAGTCTGGGATGTTCTGACTGGTTTGAAAATATCCCAAATAGCTGCAGACTGATGCAGGTGTTTCTGTTATTTTGTCCAAGTTTACAGAAATATTAAATATTTTGATAATTTGTTATATACTTTGTGATGCAGCCAAAAAAAATTTAAAAATGTATCAACAAAAATTAACATTATAACCTCTCAAAAATGAAAATTTGAATGGTTTGGCCTATTTTTTTTATTTATGTATTTCGAGTTTAATCAGCTGTTCATGTGCATGTTCTCATTTTTCATTATGCTGTATTAGAGGAACGGCTAAGCGGATAGGATGGATGAATTGGACTAAATTGAATATAACCATAATGACCTTAATGCCATGCTCTAAACAATTACATGTTCAGCAATGAAAAAAAATCTGCCTCATACAAGAACATTTATGAACCTGTAAGAATTTTTCAAGGTATAAGCTATATTCAGCAGTGCAGTGTCGTCATGAGTGATATCACCGTTGTAGCCGAGCAAAGATGAGAAAGAGCCTAAATAATCCGACAAGGTCACTATCCTGTCATTATTGAGAAGCCTGTACACATTTTAAGAATATTACATAACACCATTGGAGATTAAAATCAAACAATACCATAAAATCCGATACGACACAATGAACCCAGCGGGCCTACAGAACACCATCTGAGCATCGCACGCGCCATATAGGGATGTTATAGGCTGGTAATTTTCCTTTAGACAACCTATAGGACAGAACCGAGTCATCTGTTATCTAACCGGCAGCAGCTCTACAACCGTCTGCTCTGCGGCTCTTACCGCGGATGAGGGGCGGAGGTGATGTCCTTGGTGTCGGTGATCAGAGGAGACAGGATGGTAGACGGTATCACGGCTGATGCACGAGCTGCACAGTTCCGGCGATGAATGAAAGACAGACAGACCGGCTCTGTCGGTGTTCCACTGGAGACTCAACACAAGCCCCGCCCTTCCCAGTTCACTACGTCAAGCCTCCGTACTGGACTCACTGGAGCGGCTCAGTATCACCGCAGCCCTCCCCCTCCGTTATCTGTGTATCTGTGCGTGTGTGTGCGTGCGCGCGCGCGCGCGTGTGTGTGTGTGTTGGGGGGGGGGGGGCACGTTTTTGTTACCTCATTGAGATCTTTGCCGGTATAAACACCGATCTTGTTGGGACCAGTAGTCCTCATGGGGACCCAAGCCCGGTCCTAATGAGGCAAAACATCATTTCTAAGGACCAGGTTAAGGTTAGGGATAAGGTGTGAATTGAGGTTCAGTTAAGGTTAGGCATGAATTGGTTATGGTTAGGGTTTGGTATAGGCTATCCACAATGAATGGAAGCCAATAAGGATAGCTGCACAAACGTGTGTGTGTGTGTGTGTCAAGGGGACGTGCAGAGACTTCCAAGGAGCACGAGCAGCACATCTAATTACTGCCTTTTTTATGTAATTTTGCGTCAGAGTGGCAGAAATTAGAAGATAAAATTGCCATTACACCTGCTAAAATAAAATAAAGGATGCACCAACTATATGTAACATCCTGTAAAAATATCAGTATGGATTTTGGAAAAAAAAAAAAACAGAAATGGCCATTACGCAACTTATTCAAGTAGGCCTATCTCTTCTGCCCTGGATGACAAGAAATGTTCACTTGGTATATTTTTAGACCCCACAAAAGCATATGAGACAGTTGATTGTAATATTCATATCTCTAAGCTTCAAAGATATGCAATTCAGGATGTTATCCTCAAATGGTTTCTTATCCTTACCTTAGAAATTTGAGCTATTTATAGCTATTGATGGTTAAATGTCTAAAAGCGTCACACTTCTTCAAAGGGTGCCACAAAGATCTATTCTTGGCCCGTTGCTTTTATATAGATTTATGTCAATGACCTGCCTGGTTTTATCTTTTGCCACTGTTGTTTGCTGATGATACAAATCTTATAGCTCCATACAAAGATTGTGTACACTAACAAATAGGTCTTTAAATAGTTTCAGTTGAGCAGACTTACCTAGACTATTAACTTTGTTTTTTCTTCTTTCCTCTCCTATTAATCATCTCACGACCCCTCTGGTGACCCTTTGGAGGGGCCCGACCCCTAGGTTGGAAACCACTGGACTAAGCTAGCTAACTGTATATAAAGTAGTTGAAACTAGCTCCACCTCCAGCAGCTACAACGGTAACACGCTGCTTACACACTGATGCTTCAGTTTTAATAATCTGATGTCATAAATAATAATATATCAGTCAGAGGGACAAAATTAGTACTTTTACTTTAAACCTGCAGTGTGGAACTTTGACATATAAATGAATGTCCATTACATTCAAGCCCTTGCCAAATGAGTTCACACAATGCTGATTAAGCCTATCACTGCCAGATAAATCTCTCTGTATTTCACAGTAGGAGGAGTTTTTAAATCTCATGTCGGGCACAACATTCCTGCACTGGCCATTTGGCCATTAATCATGCAGCTCTTCTAGACTTTCCAAATGTTATCAGATCAAATGGATCAAATTCTGATAGTGAAACAAGTCATTTTGCGGGGGTTATGTGACAATTAAACAATTTATCCATCATTTTACAGTCGCAACAGAAGGTTACAGCCAGTGTTGTACTGGCATACTGGGGCAAATCTCAGTCGGCCAGTGGACCATCAGAAAAATACGTTTTTGGGCCAGTGGACCGTCAAAACATATCAGTTTTTACTGGCCCTCTCTGTGTGCCTGTCATTCGGGTGTGCTGCATGCCTGTGTCAGGCAATCACAGCCAAGTGCTCCCCTTTACTCTCACTGCCAGAAGGGGGAGACAAAAGTCCTGCACTCCAGCTTTAATACTTAAAGTACATTTTGTTGCTAATACTGTTGCTAATGTACTATTACTTAAGTAGAATTTTTCATGCAGGACTTTTACTTGTAATGGGGTATTTTTACATTGCTATATTGGTACTTTTACTTAGTTCTTCCACCACTGCATAGCAGTACTCACAGACATTTACTTAAAAGAATCATTTTCTTCTTTTCTGTCTTTTCTTGTCTTCTGATGTTCATGTTTACACTTAATTCAATCTCAGATTTTTTTGTATTGGGCAGGACTCTATATATACCCATTTGGTTTCCTACTCCCCTGCACACACATTGATGGGTTTTTTTTTTAAATGTCTTTTACCATGATGTTTTTATTGTGCAAACACATAAAGACTAGAGACACACATAATTAAAATAACCTCACAATTTCACAGGTTCTGTTTGTCTGACAGCAGAAATTTATTTAGAGTTTGGCATTGTGGTGAGATACTTTTATCTTCCCAAATAAGATAAAATAGAATAGTAATAGAACTGTTGCATATAAGATTAGAGTAGCCTAACTCTGATGGAAGCTGAATCCCCTAACACCATGACATTCAGTTAATTTATAGTTAGTCACATATACAGTTTGTATTCATGTGTGCATGCAAAATGGTTGTTTTTTTACAGACACTGTAAATCTAGGCTTATAAATATGTAAGTATTTATAGGCATTTTTATAGTATGCCAATAAATACTTATATACCCTTAATACCTATACCCTAATGTTGTTATTTATAAGTATGTATGTATTTAGGTGTAGATTGTCGTGGGTGCACTCACACATGCATGTCTTGCTCTGTAGTTAGATAGGTGGGGGTAAACTGGTTAATGTTAGTCTGTATGTCTTTATATTAGGTTTACTATTATTATTTTTGCTCTTCTGGTGGGGTAAGATGGACATATGTAAGTGGGGGGTAAGTGGGATGGTCTGGGGATGGAGTAAGAGAAAAGATGTTTTACACTATAATGTGTAGTTTCTATTGTTGATAAAAGTTGATAAAATTTAAAAAAAACTATATATAACTATACATAATAAATTGATCAAATTTCAACTTAAAGTATTCATTAAAAAGGTAAATGGACTGCACTTATATAGCGCCTTTCTAGTCTTCCAACCACTCAAAGCGCTTTTACACATTCACCCATTCACACACACACTCACACACCGATGGCAGCAAGCTACCACGCAGGGTGCTTGCGCAGCCATCAGGAGTGATTTGGAGTTCAGTATCTTACCCAAGGACACTTCGACGTGAACTGGCGTCTTCGACGACCAGCTCTACCTCCTGAGCTACAGCCAAGTTAAAAAATATGACAATAATAATTAAAATATATAATTACATTTGACAATTAATAAATTACATTTTTGTTATTCTATTTTCAATGAATACAAATGTAAAACTGAGCAGCTGTTGATATCTGATCCCATGCATCATGCCACCTGTTCCTGCTCACAGCAGAAAGCGACAGCTGGCCAATCGGAGTTCCTGTTGCTGCTCTGTGGGTCAGACCTCTTTTGATTTTTGGGTGGCACACTGCTCTCATGTCTTTAAATAAAACACAGAAGTGAAATTGAATCAGTAAATGTTGAAGCAGGAGATAAATGAATGCTTGTAGATTCTATTCAAGTATATGGAACAGCTGTCTAACACTACAAACTCTTTCATAGGTGTTCAGTTGGGTTGAGATCTGGTCACTGTTAAAGTCATACCATATGATTCACATCATTTTTCATCTTCATCAAACCATTCAGTCAGCCCTATGACCTTTATGGAAACATTTCTATTTCTGTTAATGTTTCTCCGCTCATTTAGTCTGGTAGCTCCTTTCATTTGTCACCCATCTGTGACAAATGTGTTGATTTCACTTCTATTGATTCTGATAACACCAGTCTTTCCTTATTTCCTCCTTCCAAGAAACCCATGTCATGTTCCTTTGACTGGCGCAATTTAAATGAAAAAATTTGCTTTTAATCTATGATAGTCTTGTGGCAAAGGCTGTCAAGCATTGTCCTCCCTGGTCGGGGTTCGTGTTATGGTTGGTTTCAGGGTTCTGAATATCCATAGTTCAATTTTAACAAAGTTCTTGCACACCATACAGTCATAGTGACACCACTGCGTAGGATCAAAAATCCACAGTTCTCCTTCTGTGCAAAAATGGATTTAAAAGTTTATCTGAAGCTAATATGAAGCTTCAGCGTCCAAATGAGTCAAATCTAGATATCTTTCAACATTACAGTCTTTTTAGTGCCAAAGTCCCTCTTTTTGTTACTATACTTCCACCGTAGCTCAACAGGGAAACACTGTCCTAGGAAACACAAAGAGGGAATTTGATGTTAAAAAACTGTAAATGTGGCAGATATCCACTTGATATGACTCAGACTGCTCTGAAGCTCTGAAGCTTCATATTAGCTTCAGATAAACTTTTAAATACATTTTTGCACAGAAGGACTGTGGATTTTGTCCCCCATCACTTACATTTTTTCATTTTCAAAAATTGAGAACCTGGTTAGGTTCAGGTGTCCTATTATTCAGTGCACATTAGAGACACTGACCACATTAAGGGTGCCACAAAGACTGCTTACAGACTTATAACCATAAGGAAAACTACAACATCAGAAAACATCCCAAATGCATTCCCTCCAGCTTGAAAGAATCAGGTCTGAAGGATAAACTTTTAAAAACAATTTAGTCCATACCAATGAACCATATGATAACTCTCACTTTCCTCTTAATTTATTGAACTTCTTTACTTCTCTTTAGTGTACTGTGTTCTGTTGTACTGGCTTTATTACATGGAAAATTAAAGCATAAAGCTATACCAACTTTTGGAACACTACCAGAGAATAATATATTTGATAAAAGTTATGTTAAGGACATCTCGTTAGGTAAGGGGGAAACACACATCGACTGAGAAACAGACTTTGACATAACACCAGTAATTGCTTTCATGTATGTTCTCCAAGTAAAGGATGAAAATGCCATGATGGACATTGTATGTTTGAGTTCTACAGTTCAAGCATTTCTGATAAAAGACAGTGTTGATGTAGCTTTTTTGTAGAAGGTGTGTTCAACAATTGACGTCCAAGTCAATCATAATGTTCCACTTCTGTCAGTTGGAGTTTACATGTGAGGGTTACAAAGTGCCAAAACTGAAAGCAAACAAATCAACTCCATTCAAATCTAGAGACACAATTCCTTTTGCAGACTCAAAAGATTATATCAGACTTGAATTAATTGTAAATACTGTAATACAATTCTTTCACATGTTTTCTCTAATTGTGAGAGATGCAGTAAAAAACATAACATCATTTTAAAGGACAGCAGCAATGGACAATGTCTTCCACAATACATTCTCTAATACCTTTTTCATAACAGAGCTCAGAACATCGCCCAGTCGAACCTTTTGTGAGGTAATGTATTGACATGGAGATATGTTCCATCTGTGCAATCAATGGCTTTGCACAGATCCACAGGGCTGATAGGACCATGGCCAAATTGATTAGAAAAGTAATTTAGTTCATTAGTGCTCTGCCAATGTACATCATAGGATGGCTCTGACCTTCTGGGTCACTTATAGACAGTAAAGTGCCACATACTGTTTCAGTACACCAACACACCTCACTGACGTTATGCCTTTATAGCTATGCTCCTTCCTTCTTAAAAGTATTTAAATGCAAGATTACACAAGTTTACCACATTTAAAAACAAGCAACAAAAATAAATTGGTAACTTGTAACTGTAACAGAAAAAATAAAACTATTTTATCAGTATATTAAAAATTAAGGGGACTCAAAGATAACTGTATGAAGGTGGGCCTTTAGCTGGGATTTAGAAGTTGCAAGTCAAAATCTAGGAGCAGCAATGGAAAAAGCTTAATCATCACCTTTTGGATTTTGTCTGGAAACGTGGAACAAAGAGGAGTAACTGATCAGATTTGAGGGGTCTGGATGTAGAATATGGACTAAAGAAATCAAAAATGTAGGCTGGTGCCCACATTTAAAAAAAAACATCTTAAAATCCATCCATCCTTCCATTTTCCACCATTTATCTGGGACTGGGTCTCATTGGCATCAGACTAAAGGCTCTTTTGTAAAGAAGATCTGTCATTAAGTCGCCTTTTCTTTTTTACATTGAACCAAATAAGGCCGGCATAATGCCACCCCCATGTGTGCATTTACATAGCATGCCGACGTTCCAGATTCAGAGGCATGATGTGTAACACAACAGCGTCAGCCCCCTGTCAGCTCCCTGTCACAGATGACACAGATGTTGATCTGGCTCTGTGACTACCTCCGTAGCAGGCTTATTGGCGGAGCAACTCTGCCCCCCCACTCCATGTCCATACCTTGTATACAGAACAGCAAGGCAGAAAAAAGGCGCAGCATTCCCACCTTGAACAGGCTGTGTACAAGGGGCTCAAGTGAGGTAACCCAGACATCCTTCACCACCAGCAAAGTCCTCTAGCTTCTCCTGGAAGGTTCACAAGGCGTTCCCAGGCCAGAAGATATGTAATTCCTCCAGTTTGATCTTGGTCTGCCCTGGGGTTCCCTACCAGTTGGAACACTGGGCACGGAACACCTTCAGAGGGAGGCGTCTAGGAGCTCTCTCCAGATTTCCAAGCTCCTCATCCTATTTCTGAAGGGCTGAGCCTTAGTGGTGACTGACTAGTAAATTGAGAGCTTCCCTCTCCACAGGTCCTTTTTCATCACAACGGTCTGGTACAACACCCACATTACTGCTGATGCTGCACCAATCCCCCGAGACTTGAACTCCTGCATTTGGGGCAGCAACTCACTCCCAACCCAGAGGGAGGAGTCCATTTTTTTCTGGCAGAGTACCATGGCCTCAGACTTTAAATTAATTCTTTATTTCAATGGTAACCAGTGGAGGGAGGCCAGTGCAGGGGTGATGTGTGAGGCATCTTGCTGCTGCATTTTGAACCAGAAGACTGACTGACTCCCACATAAAGGGAGTTGCAGTAGTTGAGACATGAGGTAATAAAAGCATGTCTCCAGATCTCCAATAGAGAGAAAAAGTTTTATTTTTGCAATCAACCTTATGTGGAAAAGGCTACTGCTAATGACACAATCTCCCAGCTCTATGTTATGAGATTGAAGATTGTGAGTTTCAGTTGGTTTCAATGGGAAGTACTGCTGCATGTTGTCAGTGTAGCAGTAATAAGGGATGTTTAATGTCTAAAGACAGACCCCAGTGGTAGCAATATATAATGAAAAGAAAATTGGGCCCAGGACAGAGCCTTGGGGTACATCACAGGAGACAGTAGTAGAAGAGGATGAAAAATTGTCCTTCAGATTAAATGACCAAATAGATCAGTTGAACATGCACTCCAGAACTGTTATGGAATTTTGTATCCTTAAGGGTTGCAACAATAAATATGGGAATAGAGAGCCCCTAGCCAAAACTGGACAAGTTGTGGTCATGTGGTATGCATCTTAACCACTAGGTCACCAGATGCCCAATTTCCAACTTCCATTGTTCACATTCTTACAATGTTATATATAAAAAGTATTTTGAAGAAGTCATGAAATACATATGACTACATGTGTTTTAATGAAGCTCTGTTAGTGTTTACACATATGATACTAAAACTTTAAAATATCTATTAGTAACAACACTGCCTGTTATTACACCATTCTGTCTGCCCTCTAGTGTCACAATCTACCTAAAAGCTGAAGTTGCTGTTGTGTATGAACACTAATAAAATGAAATAATTAATTAAAGGGGACCTATTTTGCTCATTTCCAGCTCTATATTTTATTTTGGTAGTAGAGTAGCTGTGCATGATTCACAGTTCAAAAAGCTCCTTTTTTATCTTATACTGGCCCTTAATGCAGCCCCTTAGTTCAGCCTCTGTCTGTTAACAGGCAGTCTTAGCTCCTGTCTCTTTAAGGCCCCCCTCCTGATGAGCCCCTCTCTGTTCTGATTGGCCAGCTTTCGGGAACCTTATCAGTCATGTTACCGCTGATGCAAACCCAACTTTTCCTGCTTTACTGCTTCATATCAAAAGCTTTTAAATGACTAAATAATGGGAGACTTTTATTGTGAAGAATTTACAGGATTGAAACATGTTTCTCACCGAATTAGCAGAAATTCATTAGCGGCACTGAAAACTGGGTGACTCAACAACATATGAGAGTCGTTTGTTCAGCGGATCAGTTAGAATTAATGCAGGAAGGAATAGTACAATCAAAAAAAGGCACAGTGATGGTGATGTTTGATGAAGAGCTGCAGACGATCTCCAACAGGTAAACTACTTATTTTATATCGCCCTGCCGTGTAATGGAAAAACACTCACAGCATGCCAGCCTGAGTCGAGTCATGGCTAGTCAAGTTCAAGTTTCAAGTTTATTGTCATATACTTGTAACAATGCAACATCATTACCCGTAATGAAAATCTTAGACTCAGAGCCAACTCAACTATACATAATAAATAAAATAAGTCAAATAGTACTACAAGCAGCCAACAAAGGTAAAAGGGCAATAAGTAAAAAGTGGACCTATTTAGTAATAAAAATAAAACCGTATTTACATAGTAATTTTAAGGTCTTGAGTGCAAAGAATATAAAAGTATTTACCCCAGTGTGAGTACCCCCAAAACAATGGAAAAACCCCATAATGTTAGTAGAATGGAGCAGTGAACTCACGCGCTGTGCATGGAGCAGATGACCATATAAAGAAATCCATCATGAACCAATGCTGGCTTGGGCTGAAAGTAGAAAAAACCACTGGAAACTGAGCCTTCAGTGTCTGCAGTCTGCTTTCTGCTCACAGGGATTACTTCTACATACATTTACCTCTTTATTTGACACTTTGGCCATGTTTAATATGAACATCCAACATTTTAACATTATATATATGACTGAAAATAAGGAAAAACATAATAGGTCCCCTTTAGGTTTTCAGCATTGTGTCATGTATACAACTATGTCCAGCATGGGCTTACAAGACACAATAAATTCATATAAACCAAATCAAGAATGATGCTGCACATACATTTTTATACAATGCGCCAGAAAAGTCCACAAAATGAAGAAAACAAACAACTTTTACAATCAAATCTTCACTATCTACAACAAAATATCATAAATCACTGACAGAGACATTTATTATATAATATTGATGAAAAAAAGTGTAAATACTAACTGAATCGTTCATTTTGCCTTCTTTTACAGACTTTTGTGGCAAACTTAAACCATTAAACTTAAGCCATTCCAATTGTCCAATTGTCACCTGTACGCCAGAATATTTCAGCCATTTCACTGAAAATTGATATTATCATATTTTGCACAGTACAAAATAAAATGTGACCCACTTTCCACTTCTCCAAAGGCTCAACTGTGCAACTAAAGCTCTTTGGCTTCTCAATAAGTGAGATGTAACATGTGATTCAGGGCCAAACTGTAGTTTGATATGCATGTATGTCCTTCACTTTGACAAAATATTTTAAACAATTTTTTTCTTGAATAAAAGAATACTTTTAATAGAGGCAACAATTCACACAATTCATCATGTAAAATCTGTACAGTCTAGCAGACACTGTACTCAAGTAGTTGTTTCAAAGGTACCTTAAATGTCTCATCTGGACTGAGCTCCTTTGTGTAGCAGAACATTGAGAATGAAATGGGTCAAATAATGATCAGAATGTTGAAAATATCGGAATTCTCTAATAGTATGAATTGGTATCCCTCCATGCTACCACTCAGTGGACTCAGAGTTGGCTGATATATAGCTGCATACGTCACTTGGCAACTTAATGAAGTTAATTACAATGTTTTATAATTGTAAAAAGACTGTGTCACTATTCATAAACCATCTGCACTCTGTTGTCCTCTACTGTTACAAGTGAAAACTGCAGTTGGGAGTGTAAAGGCATCTCATCTTCTTGCCCCTGATGATTCTGTCATGAATTTTTAACATAATTGCTGTGAAATACACTCTATATAGCTGAAGCCATAAGATTTGCCCCCCCCCCAAATCAATAAAGTTGGGTGTAGATTTTCCCTGATCATTGAGTCTGTGAGGGGATTCTTTGCCAACAAGCTTCAGATACTGCTGTGAAGGTAATCAGGAGGCTTGATGAACCTGGAGGTGTGTTACAAGAGAATAAGTAGCTCACTGTTGGTGTTTGTGCAGATGCAGGAGAGGCAGGATGGGCCAGAGAAGCAGGTTGCGTTTTGGAGGAGTGCCCAGCTACTGACTGAAGCTGTTGTGTTAGAGCTGTTGCTCAGATCTAGTATTGAGTACAGAACAGCTTCACATGCTCATCCAGGTCAGGGTAAAGGACCAGCATCTGATACCTGCTACCTGTTTTACATCAGTTAGACTCTAACAAATCTCTGTACTACCTCAATGATAATTAATTTAAGAGCTGCAATACTGGAATCATTATTTTTGCACAATTCATTTATATAGTCAAAGGTATTGTAAATATATAATGTTTATAGTCTTTGAATGCAATTTCTGTCATTTCTTTTAATGTCTTAGTTAATTTAATTTATTTTAATCAAATAGAGAAATGGATAATGGAAAACACAAAATGCAACACTGTATGTATGTATGTGTATATATATACACACACACACACACATATATATACACTGTTGTATATATATATATATATATATATATATACACACACATACAAATACACACACACACACACATATCTTCTATATTAATATTAATTTACATATATGCAACAATGTGAAATATCAGCCAGATAATGCCAGTTAGAACCAAAAGTGCTCCTTACAAAGGAATATGGTAACCTGCTTGAAAACTACCTTTCCCTTCATCCTTTGCGACCTGACAACCAGCCAATCCCCGCCATGACAGCCCGGCACATGACGTAGAGTAAGTTCCTGCTGTGGCTTGAGGGAAACAGATCGACATTCAGCCACGGGAGAATCGCACTTTGCGGGTAAGTTAAGACATTTGGCCACTACAAGACCACCTGAGTCCATCTTTAGTGTTCTTTGGAGGGCTTTGCTGCAGGTTTCTGTCCACTGCGTGGAAGAAATAGCCTGAATTTAGGGTGGAACAAGCTGTCGTAGCGTCTAGGCCTCCGCTATTTCCTGGTGCAACTATACAGCTGTGCCTACTGGAATGACCAAGTTGGAAAAGTTGAGTTCAGGGGTTTTGAGAGAGCTTTGTCTGTCTCCGCTGCGTTTGAAGATATTATGTGTATTTAAAATATACCATAAACACTGCCCGGCTCTGACGTCGACCGTATTCTTCATTATCAAATATAGTGAAAGCAGCCCGCTGGCTGTGTTCATACCTCAGTGCTGGATATGTACCAGTTACACCGCAAACTGCTACTAGCTGTCAGGCTTATTCACAACGCAACAAGCCTTTTAAACTGTTATCAGCCAATAACAAGTTTATTGAATGCCCGCTCTACACTCTGTATTACATTATATTCTAATGTTATCTCTTTGTACTCACTGATAAAATCAAGAATTTGTAAATCTAGTCTGTGCTGTCGAGGTGAAAGTGTTTCTGCTTTGTTGTAATGGGATGTAGATGATTAGTCTCTCAGCTACTGATGTACAGGTTAGAGGCAGCTCCACTGCTGAAAGTGGTCAAATGTAGTAGCCTATATAGGAGGCTTGTGCCAATGAGACTCATAGGGGTGGAAATATTCAAATTCACATTCAAATGTATACATGTATAAGATGTCATATTTAGCCCTTTGTGTTATGGTTATCATCCTGACAGGCTGAGGTTACTGCAGCATCTGTATAGTGGAGGCTTGTTGGATTGTTGACTGATTTTTAGCTTGTCCCATATATATATATATCAGTATCAATGTGTTGTATATGTTAGTTGATGAGTAACAACAAATTGCAGTACATAACAGTGTACTGAACAATTTTGGCACCTGATTTTAATTTTCTTGCCCATGCGCAGCGCTTCATCAAAAAAGTGCTGGGAGCACTGGGATGAAGCGCTCCCAGCGCTCCCTTTTGTCATTTTTTTTTCACATCTTCTACACATTCTGAGGCTATAGTCTTTAATATGTACAGTTACCATGGTTGCAGGTGTTGTTCCTGTCTTTTGTGGGGTTACTGGAAAAGGCAGTGTTTACCTGTTTACTGTAGTACCAGTCCCCTTCTTCAGTAAATCCAGCTGACATTTCCAAACTCTGATTGGTTGAACAGATTTGCTCGCTCACTGTTGTTTTTGCTCACCTAGCATTAGCATTAGCTCAGAAGCTGGATTCACTCACATTCACTTCACCTACTTATCTTCACTAAAATACTGTCACTGTGTGGTTTTAGCTTGAAATGAGAAGCTAAACGTAGAATAACATAAATACAGTGATATTTTAGATTTGTGACAGCCAACATTAATCCTTCACACATTCCCACAGAAAGCGTATAAACTAGATAGTAATTTTAAAATGAACTGGAAGTAATGTTAGCTTACTTTTTACAAATGTGGATATGCTGCCTGCATGTTTTCTTAGTTTGTCCAGCAGTTTTGTTTCCACTTGTTGTCTAATTTTTAATGGACTTTAGTCCATAAAGTCCTTAAACCTCATACTTTTTTCATTCCATGAACCACTGACGTTAGCTAACATTACTGACAGAGACTTAAAGCAGACGGCTGGTGTTTTTCTATATTTTTCTTCTTGAATTGATCTACTAACAAGTATTGTGTGTTTGTGTATCCAAAGCCTGATATATCTTATTCCTCTGAGCCGTAGGGCTCTGTTGTCCAAAAACTATTGGAAAAAAACGTCAATGACTCCCACTGCTGCACTGGGTGACATGTTCCTTCACCACAAAGACTACAGTTATGGTAGTTTGCACAAAGTCAAGAGGTTGTGATATGTAGCACAACAAGCTAGTGAAGCTCTGTAAACAGAACCGTGTTCCCGCACATGCTTAGTGGTATTTGCCTTACACAGAGCTACTCTCCTGAGACTGAAAATGTGATCACTGTTATTAGTCTTTGGAGCCATTTCTAAACAAACTACCATAACCATAATTTCGTTGTAAAGGAACATGTCACCCAGTGCAACAGTGTGGCTTACTGATGTGTTTTTAATACTTCTGGACAACAACAGAAGAATTATATATATCAGGCTTTGGATACACACACAATACTTCTAAGTAGATCAGTTCATTGCTGGATGTGCAAACATGAGACTGGCTGACAATGAGAAAAATATAGAAAATTGCCTGCCTTATCCTTTAATGTTGCTGAAATGCATATTAGTACAGCAGGTCAAACAGCTAACTTAACTTCTGAAGAGATATTTTTGGGTGTTGGAGGATACTGTGTGATTCCTCAAAGTAGCTCGATGACAGCTTTGCACACTATTGGCAATATCTTAACCAGTATTTTAGTCACAGTTTTGTGTTTATGTTAAAAACAGATAGCTGATATAAGCTTTTAAATATTTTAAACTGGCAACTATCAATATTGATATCAGCCTCAAAAATCCAGTACAGGTCAGGGTCTAAGGTGTACTCAGGTGCTTACCCAGGCTGCACAGCCTGTACTCAGGGCTGGGTATTGTTTCCAATTTTTTTAATACCCTCGTGGATATCGATACCAAAATGATACTCTTGGATACCTCACTTTGAGGAATATACAAATTTTTTTCTACGAACAATTTTATTTCTATTTAACAAAACTTTGCATCAAATGCATCAGTTTTTAATGTTTTCTTAACACAAGCAGCCATAAAAGAACATTTCCTTAATAACATGCAGTCTAAAATGAACAAAAATGATGAAACTATCTGACCAGACATTTAATAATCTAAACTTATGGTACATGACAGTTTTCATTACTCAGTGCTACAGCTTCATTTGGGTCTGCACCAAAAAGTACAATATTGAGGTCTGATACCTAGCCCAAAGTACAAGTAACCTAAAATACAGGAAGCTGGTTCAGGGCGGCAATTCTCATTTTCCACCAAGCCTCAGATCCACCAGACTATAATTAGTTAACATATGTTTTATCCTCAAACTGCACACTGCTGCCACAAGCCTTCACAGAATGAGGAACCATGCACCCCTGCTAGTTTCATATACTTAATGCCAGTATTACTGCATCTGTTTTTTGAATTTCTCAATCATGGTAGGGTGTGCAGTTCTCCAGTTGGAGTTGGCTAGAACAAATCCAGCGCAGGACTGATGGGGTAGATTGTAGCTTCAGTTAGTCGGCTAAGGCCAGTGATTGTCAATGACCGGTCTGTGACCCGTTGCTGGTCCATGCAGTCTTGGTTACCGGGCCGCAAACATGTTATCTGACAAGAACAGACATCACCTATTCATTCCCACTACTCCTCACCAGCCTGTCTTGGTAGCATGAGCAATAACACAAGGCCAGAGTACTTGATGTGAAGAATGATGGTGTGTTTAAATGTGCAGTCAGCTCCGCTGCCTCCACCCTCTGTCTGTTAATTAACACCTTCCTAACCACAAGCCTCTGTCAAGTGTTTCTCCACTGTATCAACCACAAAAACAACATTACAGAATACTGGATAAAGAACAACACCCCTTCTTCTGATTATCTGATATGAATCATCCCACATTCCTCGGCATCTGTAGCCTTATATCATTAATTAAAGGGGAAGTCCACTGATTTTTCATCAGTGTGTGTTTCCAGGTGTTGGGGATAGAGTTGGGTACCAAACTCGGTACTTTTAAGGGTACAGACTAAACTACGTTGGTACTACTGAGTACCTATTCACGTTAGATCAATCTGTGCCATATTTCAGTACCTTGAGAGCGGATTGTGTTGTGAATTCAAATAAATATTGATAAGATTCCTTATGAGCCTTTTGAAAAATCCCTCCTAGTTTACACACGTGCAGCTGAAATTTCTCTCCTGTGTTCCTGTTTGTACTTTCAGATATCAGCCTTATTTTACTGTTTCCTGATCGCTTATTAGAGCTGTGTTACTGCTAATGAAAATATTTCCTGGAAATGTAGCAGCAGCACTGACAAACTAACAGAAGGCTTTTATTGTGAAGAACTTATAGGAAATGAAATGTTTATCGCTGAGTGAGCGGTACTATTCCTCAATAAAAACAAGTATCATTTATTATTGTTTATTTTACTTTACACAAAAAAATGTTCTAAATAAATAACAATGTTGAAATTGAGAAGTTTGAACTTATTTTTTACAACTGAAATTACATTTTTGTTACCAGTACCGGTATTGGTTCAAATGTGAACGGTACCCAACCCTAGTTGGGGAGTTCTACTGAATATATAAAAATATTATAGAGGCTTTTGTGTTTCCAGAGGGAGCTGTGTGAAATCTGATAAAGTGACTCAAGTGATGTGAGCATGGGTTGGGGCTGAAGACTACAAGTTTGGAAATGAAACAAATCTGTGAAGAAAGAAGTGATGTTACCAGTGCTCTGTAGCCCACTCCTCATCTCTGCTGGAGGCTAGCAGCAACTGTCAGCAGTCAACCAGTATTATGGGTAATGTAGGCACCAGGTTTTGAGAAGGAAGAAGAATGTGTGGAATAAAAAGACACTATCTCTGGTTCTGCTGCAATGATTTTTGATCAGATTTTAAACTGTCCGTGTTGAGTTTGACAATGTTGAAAAAGTGCATTGCTAAATCTGTGCAGTACTCTTTTAATTACATTACAATGAATTGTAAATAAAGTTTAGTTTCACTTCTCTCCCTCTACCCTCACAACTCACTCCCTTCCACTTTTAAGTTTCTGTCTCTCTCTCCCTCCCAAGTCTCTCCCTGCTTCAGACCAGACAGGCTCATCGTGATACATGTATCACAAAGTACTATTTCTAAACAGCTCAGGAATGAGCTTTTGAACTTTTTTTTTTTAACTAGAATATAATGAATGAAATTATTTGTAAATGTTGATACTTCAACAGACAACTTTGATCTTCATGGGGGCAATGCTATCAATAACATTTATAACTTTAGAGCTATAGAGCTATCATTGACAGGAACTGAAGGCGGAGCTGGTGTGGGTGTAAAAGCCTGGGTGAATAATATACAGGTGTTTTCGTTGATTATAGTGTTTTCTGATTACCTCTGTCTTAATTCAGTTGGAGTCAGCAGAAATGGTAATTTTAAAGAAACCACAGTAATCATCAGTCACCACAACCTCAGAAATGTGTAGACCCTTGGAAATAACTAGATCCAGAATATGTCCCTTATGTATTGAGTTTGTTACATGCTGGGAAAGTCCAGAGTTGTCCAGGATTTAGCACTGCCATCTTTGGGATTATCAGTATGAATGTTAAAATCACCCACTATGACAACATGGTCGAAATCAATACACATGACAGACAGCAGTTCATACCAGTTATATTTTGGGGGCCTGTAGATGGTTACTAATATTGCTCAACAGGAGGATCCCAACTGGCACACAACTGGAGTCAGATTGGATAAAGTAGCTGTGCACTTTGAGTACACTTTGTTCATCCTAAAGCTGGTCAAAACAGGAATGGCAGACATTGTAGCTGCTTCTCGCTGTCTGGGGTGAGCTATATCAATGCCTAGGGAGATGACAGTAGGCATTCCTAACCACAAGGGGGTGTTAGTGTGGCTTGTAGGGGAGGGAGAGGTTTCTTGGTGGAGACTGGAAGTGACCATGAGTGGACATGCGATGGAGGGTAGTCCATGGATGTATTATAAGATCTGGATACCAGATCAAAAATGGCACCCATTCAATCCAAAGAGTATTGCACAGCTGGCGCATACACCAAAAAAATTTCTAGCTTCCAGGTTTGCTTCCGCATTGTGAAGCCCACTGAATATGCGCAGTAGTGTTTCCCCCGCTGGCACCCACCTGCTTTTTGGGCCGCAGGGGGATTTTTCACTGCAATACCATGAGTGACCACTGGGAAAAATTGGCTGCAAGGCTGAGGGACGGCACCCTATCCAGCTCTTATTATACATCCATGGGGGGGTCCAGATTGTGTAAAATAAATTATCGGTTTAACTTCATGAACCCAGGCCATTGGGGTGGACGTCATCCCGACAGAAGAAATTTAGAATTAAGATCTAATTAAAAAACCATCTAAAGTAGAATAAGACGGGTATAAATTACAAGAATTAAAGTTACAATGCAGTGTAAGAAATGAATAATTATTTGGTTTAATCAAAGGCAGCGGCAAACGGAAAAGTCTTCAGCCTTGTTTTAAAAGAAGAGAGTTTCAGCAGACCTGCAGTTTTCTGGGAGCTTGTTCCAGATATGTGGTGCATAAAAATTGAATGCTGCTACTCCAGGTATAAAACCCTGACAACTACATACATCGCCGCATATACATGCACTCTCCAGTGTAAATGAGAAACCTGGTTTTTGTAATCTGGGTAGGGGATCAGAGAAACCTGTTTATTTTGTTCCAACTAGGGTTTCAACGGAACAAAAAACTTACGATTCGGATTGTGTCATGGTTTTGAGTCACAGATCAGATCATTTTTCGGATCAGCAAAAGGAGAAAAAATAGGGGGGTAGAGAAATATAACTTTGCTTTCCATTTATTCTGTTAAGCACTTAAAGCAAGAACTTTTGCCCGCTTGTAATTGTTGCACATTTGACAAATAAAGACCTTGAACCTTGTCACATTCAGCAGCCTGTGGAGAAACAGTTGTATAATGTCTTCTGTAGCTCTAGACTCATCTGGCTTATCTTAAAGTGGGCTTAAAGGACAGGTTCACAATTTTTCAGGTCTGTCTTAAAACAGTCAGGTGCCCAAATGAACATTGAAACCTGTTTCCCTTGCTGTAATTATTCCTCCTGTCCATACTGACCATTAGAAGATCCCTTCATAATGCACTTAAAATGTGCAAAAATGTATTTAAAAGTTTATCTGAAGCTCATATGAAGCTTCAGCCATCTAACTAACTCAAACTGCTGAAGCCTCATAAGATCAACTTTTAAATGCATTTTTGCACTAAATGACTGTGCGAACACACTGTGGATTTTGGCCCCCATCACTTACATTGAAAGTACATTTGAAGGGGATCTTTTAATAGCCAGTATGAACAGGAGGAATGATCACAGTGAGGAAAACCTCTTTCACTGTTCATATGGACACCTGACTGTTGTTTTAAGACACTGGAAAAATTGTGAACCTGTCCTTTAAGACTTAAAATTAATAAGAAAACCTGCATCACAAACTGAAGGTGTGGAGTTTGAAAGATGTGGGCAGGAGGTCTAATGAAAAATATGTATTGTGTTATGGGAAATGTAGGATTCAGTGTTTGTGGAGCTTGACCCATACTACAGACTAAAAATCAGGATATCTGCTGCTTTGATTATGACCATTCTATTCTAAATCTGTCTCTTTTGAATCTCCCAATTTAATCAAAGTACAAATGTTAAATGGCTGCATTACCCCCTTAATGGCATAGTTTCCACAGTATAAGCAGTATGGCAAAGTCTCTGATGGTTGACATATTGTCTAACTACATATCATCATATCACCCAGCCCTACTTGGTTTAATATGTGATATAATTCAAATCAAAGTGGTTTCACTGGCTTGTAAATGTGTTGCTCTGTGATCTTTATTACTTGTCACTTTATTGTGAATTAGAGCCTGACACCTGGAGCCAGTGTTAGTAATGCTAATATTAGCTGATTACAGATATATCAGTTTCAGCGTATATGTATGTGGTCATTTAGAAACTGTGTCTGCACCAGTTTATTTTTAGACTGTAAAATAACCTGCACAATACATGTCTTGGTCACAGTTATTTAAAACAGATTGAAGGCATCCTTATCAAAAATGATTGTAGAGTATATGTTATGTGTTTATGCTGGTAGTCCAATAGAGTGGGTTAGCGTCAGGGCTTGAAATGAACTTTTTTCCTCAGTGTCCCTTTCAACTGTCCCAGACTTAACAACCATTGTCCCAAATTGAAGTTTTTTTTATTCTAAAATTGCTGCTCATTAAATCTTTCCTTAAGACAAGTATGATAGTTGTACACAATTACATAAATTTTAACAGTGCAATTATAATTCAGACACTTTCAGACACCGCACATTGGATGACATTTAAGAAAACACATGTATTGACATTGACTAATATGGTGCAGCTCAGTTAGCACATGCAACTTTTCTGGCACAGATATTATGTCAAAGCAACCTTGGATAACACTGCAAATTAACATTTTTAATTAATAATTTTAAATAGTTTATCTGAAGCTTATATGAATCTTCAGCCATCTAACTAACTCAGACTGCTGAAGCCTCATATAAGCTTCAGATCAACTTTTATATGCATTTTTGCACTAAATGACTGTGCGAACACACTGTGGATTTTGGCCCCCATCACTTACATTGAAAGTACATTTGAAGGGGATCTTTTAATAGCCAGTATGAACAGGAGGAATGATTACAGCGAGGAAAACCTCTTTCACTGTTCATATGGACATATGGACACATATGGAAGTTTCAAAATGTTACAAAAAAATGTAAACATATACACATGCAGCGTAAATGAGTAACTAACATTACAGTTTTATATCATATGATGTTACACAGATATTTTATAGGGCAAGTGAAAATTCAGAGTTGAGTCATATGTTTAGCTATATAGGTTCCCGGGTGCACGTCAAAACAATACACCTACGTGAGTGACTAACCATGAATGATTGAATGAGCTAGCAGTTATTTACATTCACTGTAGGACTGTTATGTCCCTTTATTTAGTTTATTAGTTAATTATTTTTTTCAGGTGAGAACATATGTGGGTCAGGGTGAAACAGGCCGCAGAGTAGCTGCTGTGTTTGGCTGCACAGATAGGAAACACCTTGGCTGATAATACTCTGTTTGAAAAAACTTCTTCTTTTTGGTCCATAATGGCAGTTGGCAACCAGTGTATTAGGTGCATTACCGCCACCTTCTGCTTCATAGTGTGGACTTTAGATTAAATCCTACCCATTAATCCTGTCTGTCTAATAAACTCAAAGAAAACTCTACTGTTCGACCCACTTGGCAGGTTCATTAAAGTTTTAATGCGGAGTTCCTGAACTCCAGTCTTCCTCAGTTCTCCCTTCCTATATTGTCTATCTTGATCATACTTAGTGCAATCTATGATTGCATGTGTAATAGTCTCCTCAGCCAGGTAGAAAAAAATATGTGCATATATCTACATCGGCTATCAGCCAAAATGAATTGGAAAATATCTATATACAAAAAAAAGTTTCTCTACTGTCCCGGAATTGTCCCAGACACTGTATCTTTGCATCCCAGGTGCTATTTGTATTGTCCCTGTGACAGTGGGACATCTTTAATTTCAAGCACTGGTCAGTGTATAGCATAGCTTACCATGCAGCCCGTTTAAAAGGGAGCCAGCTTCAGGAAAGCTGACACAGGAAATCCTAAGTTATCTGGCTAACCTGCTGCTATCACTTTCTCTCTCTGGTTCACATGAAGAAGAGTGTTTCCTGTAGACTGTTGGGTAGTGTTCTACCATGTGTTGTTACCATTTCATTTTTCGAAAGATTTTTTTTTCTTTTTAGAGGTGTAGAGCTTGAATCACTGAAAGGTGTTGCCATGACTACAGTTGAGTGACAACTGAGATGCAGTGTTATGTTGAGATGAGTGTCCCCAGTCCACTGAACACCTGTTGCTCGCCTTACTTTTTCCTAACCTGTGTACTGCTTGACGCAGTAATTTAATATAAGTAGTGGGCTAGTTAGTTCATTATTGATGATACAAGCTAACAGCACAAGTGGGTTCATTGGTGCTCAAAGGGTTTTTAACCTGACTCATTGGAGTGATATTGATCACTCTGATCTATATGAGCTGCTGCTAAATGCAGTTTTGTTTGATTTTGAACTGAAATAGACATAACGGCAACCTAATGACATTCCTTAAACATTTTTCATACATTTGTGACCACATATTTCTTTCCTCCATGACGCCTCCCTACGTCTGTCATTTCTTTTCAGCAATTTCTTGTTGCTGATATACACCTATGAAACATCCATAAAAAGCTTAAAATAACTTGAGTTGCCATCCACCATATATTTCCTGCTGAAGTGTCTCATTCTACTCTTTGAGACCTTGGATTGATCAGTGTGAGTGTGATGTTGCTAACAGTCTCTGTGTGTCTCTCTCAGCCTGTGGAAGCCCCCTCCCTGAGTGATGGCCTCACCAGTCTCCGTCTACAACTCCAACACCCTGGACACTCACATCTCCAGTGTAAGTGTGTTAATGTGTGTGTGGTATCCGCAGTGGGACTGTGGAACTCTTCCAATTAATTATTTACACCTGTGCTTTTCACCGTCACATGTCAAAATGCTGTAAAAAGGTCTGCCTTTATGGGTTAATACGTGTCAGCCAACCCTCCTCTCATCCAAAGTTGGACTGGCTTTAGTGAAATGGTTTTATGTGCATTTTCAATTTGCACATGAAAAAAACCTAAGTGGAAACACCGTGAATTTGAAAAAATTTAAAATATTTACACTTACAAACAAAAAGAAAGTGCAGTGGAAAAAGAGACTTAGTGAATAAATGACATACATGAAGCTGAAACGTCACTGAAGAACTGAAAACATCAGATGTGTGTGGAGCGATGAGGAGGCTGTAACATTCCTCAAATGAATACATGAAACAAACATGTAATATTACCATCACATTGTCCACATGGTTTTCCATTGTTTGAGCTTTGACTGCTGCTCTTTTAATGACATCATCTCACTGTGTCCTCTTCTTCTGCAATGGTATCAAAACGTTACATTACTAGGAATGTAAACATATACACATGCAGCGTAAATGAGTAACTAACATTACATTTTTATATCATATAATATACACAGACATTTTCTGGGGCGCACATCAAAACAATACACCCACGTGAGTGACTAACCATGAATGATTGAATGAGCTAGCGGTCATTTACATTCACTGTAGGACTGTAATGTCACTTTATTTAGTTTTATTATTTTTTCAGGTGAGAAAGTATGGCACTGACTGCAGAATTAGTGCCGCCAGGTGTTTATCTCCTAATATTCACACAACAGTAGTGCATGGAAACATGCATTAATTCACATTTTCTTTTGCGATTTTCTGCATGGAAATTTGGTTACAATTTTGGATGCAAACGTAGCTAATAATACTGACAGGCTGAACTCATGCTCCAGCTGGTGTTTGCAGAAAGATGTTATTCTGGTGAAGTCATTTGGAGCTGCAATGATTAATCGATAAGTCGATCGACAGAAAATTAATCAGAAACTATTAAGATAATTTTTCAGTTATACATGTTATAGTTCCTGGTTTTTAATTTTGAGAATTTGCTGCTTTTGTTGGTCTTTATTGTAAATGAAATATTTTTGGATTTTGGACTGTTTGTCGGACAAAACAAGACATTGGATGATGCCACTTTGTGCTGTGATATTATGATCATCATTTTTGATCGTTTTCTGATGATTTATAGATCAAATGATTCAATCATTAATGAAAATTATTGTTAGTTGCTGCAATGATATAAAGTAATTTATATCAACACCAATTAATCAGTGCCGATAGGACATTTAAAAACTATCAGAATTTATTCTTTTTTAAAAATGATAATTAAAAAAAACTTCAGTAATAAAACAGAAGTGGTAAGAGTATTGATTAAGAACCGGGCCGAAAAGAGTATGGATAACATACCATCTTTACAGCTGCTTAGTGGCTTTGCCCTGACTTTGGGAGGATGAGCAGGAAATTTACTTTGACCTATATGTTCAGTTCAACAGTTATCCAATTTCTAATAAAGTCAAAGATTGTTCATTTCCAACAACAAATTTTTTGTGAATTTTATCGTCTTTTTCCTGCTCCAATCTATCGTTATTATATCGGCCTTTAAAAATCCACTATCGGTCAACTTCTAGCTTGTACTATTCCTCCCTGCATTATTTCTAACTGACCCACTCCAAATATCTCCATATTTTGCTGTGTCGCCTGGTTTTTAAAGCCACTAATGAAGCTCTGCTAATTCGGTGAGGAACACGTTTCATTTCCTCAAATTCTTCACAATAAAAGTCTCCCATTATTTAGTAACTTAACAGCTTTTAATATGAAGGCAGGAAATGTTGGGTTTGCATTGGCGCTAACTTAACAGGACTCTGATACACCTGCCGCTTGGCAGGCTTCCAGAAAGCTGACCAATCAGAACAGAGTGGGTTCATTGGGAGGGGGGCCTTAAAGAGAGAGGAGCTAAGACTGCCTGTTAGAGACAGAGGCTGAACTGTGGGGCTACATAAAGGGCCAGTATAAGATAAATAAGGAGTTATTTGAACTGTGAATCATGCAAAGCTACTCTAGTGGAGTTCTAGAATAAAAATATAGAGCTGAAAATGAGCATAGAGAGAATAGGTCCCCTTTAAATAAATTAATTTTAAAAATCCAAATAAGGATGAAAAGCAACAGTGTCAAATCTAGTAGTTATTCTGCTTAACTCGTCTCTGTCACGGTCTGTCAGTTCATCTCCTTAAAAAGGAGAAGTTCCATGTTTATGGTGTCTCATCATCATCGATACACAATTGCTCTTTCTCCCCCTTTTTTTTCCCCTCTTTGATACTTCAACTGAAAATGAATGAAAATAGCAAATGATCAGGATTTCACACCTAGTCTTTCAAAGGAAAAATAGGTTTCTAAGATTCCTCCTGTGTGTGTGTGTGTGTCTGTGTGTGTTATAGACCTCCAGAGAATCTCTGAAGATGGAGTTGTTAGCGGATGTGACTCTGCTGCCAGGAGAGGACAGAATAATAGGTGAGTATATGCCGCTGTAGTTCAATCAGTTCCACGTTCACATGAACAAATGTCTTTGTTTTAGTAGTTCTCAGGCATGTCTGTGTCACATGAACTACTTGTGAAGCTAGTAGAACAGTGCCCCTGTATATGTTTGCTTTCAGACTGATGAGTCCATTGTCGTACTGTGGGGAGGACAGAGGAGTGGTTGGGGAGACAGCAAGTTATTTTTTTCTCTCAAAAGAGAGTAGAAAGGTGGGAGACTTAATGAACACAGAGGCAGACTGTAAGCGAAGTAAAGTCAGTAGAGACGTGTTGGTGGTGTCTACCTAGCACAGACTAGTGTTGAAAGTTGACACCAAATACTACATGTCAGCTCTTGATTACTTACAGAAAGATATTGCCAGATTTCAATCAGACAGGTGAGACACCTACTGTATGAATTGTTCACTCACCTGTGACCTACATATCACACAAAAAATTCTAAATGTATTGTGAGAACAATTTCCACTTCAATTTTAATATAGGTTGATATATTTGTATTTGATTTACATCTGTATTACAAGTACAAACTGATAAAAAATGTATTTTGGTTAATTAAAAGTGCAACCAAACTACAAATGTTAAAACAGGCCTGTGTATTGCCGCAGTGGTACATTTTCAGCAGTTACTGGTCTGGTCTCTGAAAAATTAAAAATCTGAAACCAATTTCCTTAATTACCATTTTCTGAGAGACACAGCTTTATTATACTGCGGTCCTCTGAATCTGCTGTGTGTGTGTGGACTTAAGGTAAGTTTAGCTGCAGTTCAGCTGAACATCTGCTCACTTTCAGAGTCAGACCAATCAGGTTTAACTTAGCACACAGCTGCATTTAAAACCCCAGAAAGTTCCGGTTCAGATGAACTGTGCTTAAAAAAAAAAAAAAAAAAAAAAAAAAAACAGCAAAGCTAGTCAATTCAATAAAGCTTTATTTATCCCTGTAAGGGCAATTGTACCAGATGCTAAGTGGCACAGCAACAGCCTTAGAAGAGAAAACCAAGGCAAATGGTAAAATGATTACCCAATTGTTTGTTGCAAACATCTTTTAAAATTTATAGACTTCCTGCTTCATCTTTGTCCTAACATTCTTACTGCAGTTGTGCTTACTATTTTTGAAAATAGTAAAGAAAAATCATTAAATGAGTAGGTGTGTCCAAATTTTTGACTGGTACTGTAATTCTGTTGGTAAGCCAGTTTAATGTGTTCCCTCAGTAAGTTTTATACATGACTTCAGCCAATCAAGTTCTCCTGGTGCTGACTGATGTACAGTAATTCACCTGCAATCACTTTCCATGGGATGTAGTTTGTGTTGAGTGAGTCTTTCCTTATTAGTTCTTGCTCTTCACAGAGTAGATATTTATAGCATCTTTGTATCATATCTCTCTTCACTTTTTCTGCTTCCTGTTCTCTGCATGTGTGGTGATTTCTTCTCTTACATTACTCAGTGCTTACCAACAATGTTAATATTTGAAGAATAGTAGTAAAGTGAGAAAAGGAACCTAATCAGAGCCCGTGTTTGTAAGATCAGATATGAGAGACGATGGGTGCGATAGTCAGATTTTCTTTTTTTCTGTTTGCAGATAAAGACATCATCTACATCTGCCCATTCAATGGAGCAGTTAAAGGCAAAGTGTTGATCACCAACTACAGACTCCACTTCAAGAGCTCAGATGCTGTAAGTCTCATTAAACTCATGTGGGGGCCAGTGAGTGGCTCATGACTGTGTGTTTAACACATGGAATCCATCAACTAGTCTACCATCAGTGAGGTTAAATAACATTTCTAACAGCAGCTCTGTGGAACATCTCTCTTTGAGATGGTTGTGGTGTTTTAATATGATGCACTGTTTGGTCTGTTATTATACAGACCAGAGTAATTACCTTAAATGGCACATACTGCATTATGATTATTTTTCCTATACCAGTAATTAACTTCCTCTGCTTTTGACGTAGCTTTAGATTTAGTGTTCTCTGCCAGCCTACTGTATAGTTTATAGTCTACTTTACTGAAAGGACTTTGGAGTGTTTTATCCTACAAGCTTGTCATTCTGAGCATATAGCATAGCATACATTGTAGATTTGACATGCTTTTTTCAGCCACCTGTATTGTCGGGGAGTATTTTTATCTTATACCAGAATTTTTTCTCATCCAGACATTATGCATGCAGTTCACAATCAATACACAACAGTCAGTGACGCCTCACTAGGAAACCTGCATATAACACTGCAATATATGTGAAGGATTTCACTTTTTGGGTGCTGGGTGCTTTTCTCTCCAGGAGATCCTGTAATAGCGGTTGTATGCTTAAAATAAAGAGGTTATAATCTAAAGTAATGTAAAAAGAGAACTTCAAAGGACAATGACTTTATCTGGGGTTTCCCAGATAGTTCCTAAGTTGTTTCTTTTTGTCTTGTATACATATCGATGGGATGGGGGGGGAATGACATTTCTGATGAATATTCAAAGCATTGTTACCAAGTATTGTATTGGTTGATATAGTTGTTAGCATGCAAGCTTGTATGTCATTTTGTGTCACTGACTTTGTGCGACAGGATGTGGCGGTGACGCTGGACGTACCTCTGGGTGCCATTGGTCGGGTGGAGAAGATGGGCGGGGCGTCAAGCAGAGGAGAAAACTCTTACGGCCTGGATATCACTTGCAAGGTGTGGTGAGACAGTGTGTGTGTTATACTGTCAGTGGTCATATATTCATTTACAGGTACAGCTAAGTTTTTGCTGCAGTGACTGCTTTTACCACCTCACACACACTAAGTAATGGTGGGGACAACCAGGTAATAAAGGAATGAATATTTGACTGGTGAGTACTGCAGCCCCCTGTAGAAAATGATTTTTAAAGACCCTTTTGACACCCAACTCTTTCTATAGCTTAAATGCCACACAAGAAAAAACACCTAAGATAGTTTTCTTATGACTTTTTGATAACAGATATACTTGATAAGTTATTAGATTTTAAAGCCATCTATTGTATTTATATGCAGGCCATTGTAAACAAACTCCATATTTCAAAATGTTCAGTATGATACCATGTGTAGTTTGTGTTCTGTTACATAATGCATTAAAGACTATGGAGGCACATTCAGTCCCATTGTAAGTATTTATAACAGCACTTGTATACATATAGACTCCAATAATGTTTCAAAAAGGCTCAGTATTGCACATTGATCAACTGAAGAAGTTGATTATAATGACTTGTATGGTTTATGACACTGGTTGCCACCCTGGGGGTCCTGACCCCCACTAGAGGTTGCCAAAGCAATGGGGTCTTGCTAAAATTAAGGGGTGTAAGACAGTTTTGTTTTAAATATATTATGTCTGAACATCTCAATTTCTGTGATGAACTAAACAGTTATTCAAGAAAAACTTAAAAAATGCTCACGGAAGATAAAGGGCACAGTGTAGACATGAGCACAAGCTGTATTTAGAGCCTTCACTCTCTGCTAAATAGCCTCACCCTGCATTAGAAAAGTACAGTTAAAAACACCCAAAGAGCTATCAGAACAATGGTAGATAGAGAAGACTCATCTCTGATGCACTGCAGTATTCACAGAAAATAGTCTGCTCAAAATTCATCCAAACTGCTCATTTTACACAAACTTCCTGCAGTTGTTAAGTGGAGCAGAGCAGGTAGACTGTAGGCAGAGCAAGGCTGAAGAATATTATAATGTAAAATAATTAAGGTCTCACTGCAATAGGCAGAAAAAGCATACGAAAGTTCTTATACCTCCTTCAGCATGTCTGCTGGGTCCATGTCTGGCCAGTTTGTCCAGTCAGTGTCTGTGGTTACTGGGGTTGGATTGGAGGGGCATGATGAGGCAGGAGACTAGCCAACTCAGAGGCAGAAGTAGACTGGAGGCTAGCAGTCCCAGGTGCAGGCCGAAGTGCAGAGGAGGCTGGAGTGACATGTTTGGAAGAAACAGGATAGCTTGGCTACTGGTGGCTAACAGGATTGAAGGCTTATCTGGCAAATCGAGTTCCCCCTAGCGTCCAACGGGTTCCCAGGAAAGGGTGGGTCCATGACTGGTTGGATCCTTCCTGGAGCAGAGCAGGTGGACCCAAATGCAGGAGACTGCAGGCAGAGCAAGGCTGAAGAATACTGTCTTTATTTTAGGCTTGTGCAGGGAAAGACAAAGCTGGTTGATCAGAGCAAAACAGAATATAGAACAGAGGATCCAACAAAACTGAACTGAAAACCAGGACTTAAATATAAACTGAACTAATGAAAAAACAAGGAACAGGTGGCAAGACACAAGGGCAGGCTAGGAGCTGATTGGCTGGGGAAGACACAGGGAGCAGGGCAGGGCTAATGAGACTGAATGCAGGGCAGGTGTGAAGAGAAAAGACAGCACAGGAACACAGGAGGGAAACACAGAGCAAACAGAATACCAAAAGCTCAGAAAGCACAATAAGTAGGTTCAAGAAAGCCTTAAATGCCAGCGGGTCAAATGCAAACAAAAGAAACACCGTGCTACAGAGCTAAGTGGACTGCAAGCACTAAACCTGGCAGCTCAGTGAAAACAGCCTGAAACACATTCACAAAACAATCTTCTAATTAAACAAACATTCTTATCCTAAACCAGGTGAAAGTATTTCAGCTTTCACTTCTGTTTGCTCTTACCATATGTATTATGAACTAGGCAGTTAAATGACTGGACAAAGGTTCACTGCAAAGAGCAACAGTATCTTAAGTGACCCTTAAATATAATCTGGAACTTATCTCTCCTTCTCCCACTCAGTCCAGTTCAACAAGTTCAGCAAGACTGAGACAGAACCATAACAGTTATTGCAGTCACTATTTGGGTTAGTTGTACAGTTATCAGCTCTTATGTACTGTTATTGTTATGCAATTATTATAATATAGAATAGTCATAAAGTCAGTTTGTTAGGGGTCATCAGTTTACTCAATGATAGAATAGGGGTGCCTTAAGGACAAAGTTTGGGAACCACTGGTTTATGAGTTGTGTACAATGATGAATTTAAATCTAATGCTGAAGCGTTAAAAGCCTCTATTCTCTCCCATTTCAAATATAACTCAGCCAGTACATTAAGGTCAATGAGTTTTAACATGATTATTAAATTAATTAAAATCCTGCCAATCAGCGGCGATGCATACAGCAATCTTCTAGTTTGGAATATTATCTAATAATATACCATATAAGTGTGTATGTTGATAGTAACATGTTCATCTTCTCTGTCCATCAGGACATGAGGAACTTGAGGTTTGCCTTGAAACAGGAGGGTCACAGCAGACGAGATATCTTCGAGCTCCTCTTCAGACATGCCTTCCCTCTCTCACACAGTCTGGTAAGAAAGCCTCGAACTTCTACTGCCATCTACCGACTGACAGTGGGCTTTCTTGTATCTTTCAAAAAAAAGGAGGCTTTGTTTTTGGCTAGACCAGCAAGGGATTCATCTAAAAGATGATACACATGTCGCCTCATTTCCACAGAGAATGTGATAACACGAGTTGGACAAAGGGACAGTTTGACACATGGAATCCATCAACTAGTCATCTGCACAATCTTTTTTTTATTATTATTATATATATATACAAATACACAACCACACAAAAATAACAAAACGATTTTTGAAGAGTTGTGGCCGCTTGTTCCATTGAGACCAAGTCCAGATATTCCTTAAGCCAGTTCTCAAACAAAGTTTCCTCACTTTCCAGTGGATGAGTATTGGCCTCTTCATCGAGACATGCTAGTCCTGTCAGCTGTTGCATCATTTGAGAATTGATTCCATCTACCTTACTGCCCACACACTGTAGGGCATACCTCTAGATCTTTCTCCTACTGTAACTTAATGGTTATACAACTGTTATAAGTGGTGTGGGATGATAATTTATACAATTTAATAACTTTACCATTGACTGCCTCCAACAGTTTCTTAATAAAAGAATCTTAATGACTTACGATAATGCCCTTAGTCATGTAGTTCTAGATTTTAAACTGTGTACTGTATATTGAATCATTGAAATCAACAATATTTCCATCAACTGTCAATTGGCTCAGTGTAATAATATTATTTTGCTGCCATACTTTGTTGACAATAGGTTTCTCTCCAGCAGTAAATAAGGGGTTCATCCAAACTGGACATGAAGGGGAGGGATAGGCCAGAAATGCTAAGATGCCCCCGGCACAATGTAAAGCAGGCTCTTTGCAGGTGTCCGTGATAATTACCAACATATATAGAGGAAGTCCACTATGAATATTCAGCTGCTTTCATTGTGGATTTGAGTTGCATCTTGAACACTGGCTGTATTTATAGCAGCAAAAAACATTTCAGTCCACCCAGTACTGGCTGATAAAGGACATTTTTTCTGCTTGCAGTCAATCTGCATTTGTTTCAATGCCCAGTATTCATGCAAATGCTGCATTCAGAGATGCAGCCCCCTCACACACCATGACACACAGCTAGGCGCCCACACTACAGCTTCATCTGCTCGCCTAATATTTCTGCATGCTAGATTTGTGTCGGGGCACGCTTACTTGATGTTTACCTTCCAAACGTGCTGAACACAACAACCAAACAACAGCTACTTAGTGTCTCTGGCAATGAAAATCCCTATATAAATGCTGGTACAGGATCATTACTTCCCAGGCCTTAATGTTTGTAGTTTTATCCATCATTTCTACCAGTTATGATAACTTTAAGTAATTGCTAAGATCTAGGAACACAGTGACTTCACTACATTAACATCTGACACAAGCAGTCCGGCAATCAGACAGGTTGGAAAATAACCAATAGCCTATCCAGATTATCTACACCACTTTATTTTGAGGTCAAATTAAAAGTGAAAACACCTAAAATGTTGCTAATAATCCCTCATTGAACAGGAAAACTGTGTCACTACACTAAGTACAGAAGGTCCAGGTTGAAGCAGGAAGTGGGTCTATAAACTGTGATGGATGTTTACAAATTAATACCCGAATTTGACTGTTCACCTTTGCTTTCACTTCAGTATAAGTTTGTCTAACTGTGGGGTTTGTTTGTCGTCTGTCTGATCATCTGACTGCTTGTGTTTCTTGACCTGCCTACGTCTTTTTAGTGACATCAGTATTCTCAGATCTCTGCTCTTAACTTGGTGAAGAATTGTCCTTTTATCTAGTTACCATTAGGACCTATGTTACACACAGTTAACCACAAAACAAGCAGACAAACACCCTGTTGACACATATGGATTCAAACACTGGACATGTGGTGACAGGATGCCCTTCATTGTGAATTGAACCTTGAAAAACATCCTAGTAAAGACTCAAAAGTCATCCAGCAGTGTGATGTGTAGAAGTTGAGAAAGGTGCAGCTTGCTTTGATTCCCTCGTGAAACAGAAGCTCTGAGTTGTTTTCTGCCCCAGTCAACTTAAACAAAACAAAAATTGAGGAAAAGCTGATCGTTGCAGTCAGGCTTCAGGTTTATGAGAGGCAAGAGACTTTTATCTTTTAAGACAGGGAACGGAGGGAGAGATGTGAGATATAAGCTACAATTTGTGTTAAAACTTGTACTCCTCCTTTGAGCCTGTCACACATATTTTTAGATTCAGTGTGACTTTAACTTCCCCTAGGATACCATCATCTCTGATGTGCATTGTCAATAGACATCCATTAATCTGCTTGGAAGTCATAGAAAAAATCACTCCCTATAACCCCAGAACTTTCCTCATCACGTTTTTAAGTTTTCTTCAGTATCCAGTGATGTTGGTGTAGCTAATTCAACAGATTTTTAATGGAGCCAGTTTTCCAAAATGTAAATAAACATCACAACATCACTCATGATCAGAATCTTATATTCCTGAAACACTGACAGTCTCCTCTACCCAGTCATATACACATAGGCTATGTGACCTGTGTTAAAAACCAGTGGACATACAGACAAAAAAGTCAATTATCACTATTTAAAATTGGCAGTGTCAAACTCTGAAAACCACTGTTTTAAGATGTTTTTTAAAGCCACCAGCATTAGGCAAAAAGTTTTACCAGAATTAAATAAAAATTGACCAGAGAGACTCCCAGCAGCACTATTATTTGTCACCGGTGAAGTATTTGTAATCATAAGAGTTCTGTCGGTTAAGAGCTCCACTCTGTTCTCCTCAGTGGGCTGGACAGTTCTTCCAGGAGAATGAACCTTTGGTGCAGCGGGCTGCTTTAACTAGTTAATCACAAGTTCCCTCTGCTCCATACCACCATTGTAGTCTGTAAATGTCACATATTTTTCTCCCCTCCATCCAGCCTCTCTTTGCATATGTGACTCAGGAGAAGTATGAAGAGAATGGCTGGAACATCTACAAACCCATAGAGGAGTTCAGACGGCAGGTAAGGAGGAAAGATGTCTAATCTC
Organism: Scomberomorus guttatus; assembly: GCA_038419695.1. Lineage (NCBI taxonomy): Eukaryota > Metazoa > Chordata > Actinopteri > Scombriformes > Scombridae > Scomberomorus > Scomberomorus guttatus. The sequence continues at coordinate 1,963,731 of CM076467.1, read as the reverse complement.
GGAAAAAGAGCTTTACATTGTTTCAGTCAGTAGCTGATGATGATCATTATCACCCATAGGGCTTACCTAACAACAAGTGGCGCATTACATTCATCAATAAGAACTATGAGCTGTGTGACACCTACCCCACTGTGTTGGCTGTACCCTTTAAATGTAAAGAGGAGGACCTAAGAAGAGTGGCTGCCTTCAGATCAAGAGCACGCATACCAGTGAGTTCATGTTTATTCTGTATGTACATGTGTTGATCTGTGTGACTCTTTACCACAGTATGCATGACTATGCCTTATTGAATTTTTGAGTACAACTTGAAGAATTTGTGGACAGTTTTTGTTTAAAGACATGGCTAATGTTATTTTATCTTTTAATTAATCTCCAAAGTCCAGAATCAATAAAAAATTGATCCTACTAATAAGTATTGTCTGTTTCTAATATCTGGTCAATCAGGAGTCTGTTTTGTAACCTGTTTTTTCCTGACTTGAGCTGAGACAGGTCTTGCCCTCAGGCAATATATAATATTTTTTAGTCAGTCATTCATGCCTGTCATACAAGTTTCTTGAAAACTTTATTGCCTTTATTGCTATTAAAAGCTACCTGACAGTGACTCAATTTCTTACAGTATTTCCATCTCTGTCAGGTCCTGACTGACATCCCCAACTCAGCCTCTTTCTAGCACTGTTTGTGTTTGACCACTGTTTTTCTGTCTGCCTTTGATCTGGTTTTGTGCCTTTAGGTTCTATCATGGATCCACAGGGAGAACCAGGCAGTCATAGTCCGCTGCAGTCAGCCTCTGGTCGGTATGTCTGGTAAAAGGAACAAGGACGACGAGCGCTACCTGGACATGATCAGGGAGGCAAACGACACCACCAAGCTCACCATCTATGATGCTCGGCCCAGTGTCAACGCTGTAGCCAACAAGGTCAGTAGGAAATTAAGACTACGACTAGAGATCATTTCTGTCATCCATTAATCTGACAGTTATGTTTTCAATTAATTCATTAATGATCTGTTCTATAAAATGTGAAAAGATGCTGAAAAATGGTCATCACAGTTTCCCAATGTCAAAGGTGACATCCTCTTGTTTTGTCCTACCAACAGCACATAACCCAAAGAGGCACTTAGTAGAAGGTTTTTTTGTGTATTAATTATAGACAATAGACACACAAATATTTGATATCCATCCAGAAAGCTACAACATGAAGGCAAAACCAAGATAAATGCAAAATATCCTCAATATTACTTTTACAAAAAAAACATTTCATTTTAAGATATCCTGTTATCAAGGTAGGTTAGACAGGGGTGTCCTCTGTCCCCACATGTATCTCTGTAAGTAATAGAAACAGGATGTGAAATTAGAAAAAAGAAGAACATTAAAAGTTTCAGTACACACAGAACAGAATCAAAAATCTGTATGCTGACGACACCATTTTCTTTTTGTCACAATAATCAAAAATGTCTCAAATCGATAAATCCACTTATTGTTTCAGCATTAGTGAGAATTTTGGATCATGCGTTACATACTGCACATTTTCAGGCCCTCTTCTTGTCCACTTCAGTCAGGTGGTCTAATTCTTTATTACAGAGCAGCATACTCTTGTAAACTACTGGTTAGACTGCTATTACATTTTGTATAGAAATTCATTGTCCCCATATGAAGAGGATGGAGGAGAGCATATTTCCTAATGATTTTGCTGCCCCCTGAGCTTCCAGCACCACGATCAGGTCAAAACATCCCCTTGACCAACACTTTGGTTCATGACAAGTTTCTCAAAAAACATGTTTATGGTCCTCTAGACAATGAACTTAAGTGTTTGTGACCACATTTTTCCTCTAGCCCTTCAACTTGCACTTACTTTTTTTATCTTGACATCTTTGCCATCCAGGCCACAGGAGGAGGCTATGAAGGTGATGAGTACCAAAATGCAGAGCTCATCTTCCTGGACATCCAGAATATCCATGTCATGAGGGAATCCCTGAAGAAACTCAAAGACATTGTCTATCCCAATGTGGAAGAATCCCATTGGCTGTCCAGCTTAGAGTCTACACACTGGCTAGAACATGTTAAGGTAAGAAAAAGAGTTTGACTGTGTGTGTGTGTTTTTTTTAACTTTTTTACTTGATTAATTTGCTTAAAGGCCTCGTCTATATGATGTTGGTGTGTGTGTAGCTGGTGTTGTCAGGAGCCATCCAGGTAGCAGACAAGGTTTCCAGTGGCAACTCAGTGGTGGTTCACTGCAGTGATGGCTGGGACAGAACTGCTCAGCTCACCTCTCTGGCCATGCTGATGCTGGACAGTCACTACCGCACTCTCAGAGGATTCCAGGTCAGTAACGTAACACATTATGTTAGGAACCTGCTCATCCACACCAGAGATAAATGGCCATTGGGTTGCTAAATCCAAACCAGGCAGCACAATTGCAGCTGTCATCTGGGTTTTAGAATAAAGTTTTAGTGAAATTGATGGACAAAAAAAATAAAAGATTACAATAAGCTAAATGTAATGATCTCACTTTTTGTGTCGTTTTAGGTGCTAATTGAGAAGGAATGGATCAGCTTTGGGCACAAGTTTGCCTCAGTAAGTAACATTTCTGTTGCTCCTGTCTGTAGCATCATCTAATTCAGCTTTATTTGTTTTTATATTAATCCATATTCAATACTGTCAGATATTATAAAACAATGTAAAAATGATCCTGTTTGTTTGGCTCCTCATTTGATTTGTGTGTGTGCAGAGAATAGGTCACGGTGACAAGAACCATGCAGATCAGGACAGATCACCCATCTTTGTTCAGTTCATCGACTGTGTATGGCAGATGACTAAACAGGTATGTTGAGCACATCTGAATTCCCACTGATGTGGGAACATGACCTCAGAGGCATTTGCATCATTTGTTACTCAGTAGCTGTAAAAAAGAGATTACCTGGGCAGGGTTTCCCACATACTTGGCACATTTTTGCTCGAGCTAGAAGTACAATTCTGATTTGTTCAAGTCGTGTGATAAACATGTAAATAAATGTTTCAGCTCCCTGATATTCCCTATATCCACATGTCCTCCAAGCTTGCTGTTGACGTTTTGGAACTCAGTAGTGTATTTAGGGGTGAGGCTACAATGCACAGTCATGATTTGGTGCCATAACAAAAACCTCTCCTCTCCTCTCCTCTCCTCTTCTCTCCTTTCAGTTCCCCACAGCCTTTGAGTTTAATGAGCGTCTCCTGCTGACAATCCTGGATCATCTCTACAGCTGTCGCTTTGGGACTTTCCTCTACAACTGTGAGAGTGCACGAGACCAACACGTAAGAAACACTGTTCCCTCTGTGCTGCCCTACCTTTTTTTGTGCACACATACAGCCTGCACACTTTGATTCTCTGTTATTCACACTGTCTATCGTGTAGGAGGTGAGGACGAAGACGGTGTCTCTGTGGTCTTTGGTCAACAGTAAGATGGACATTTATTTAAACCCTTTCTACACCCCGGAGTCCGGCAGGGTCCTCTACCCTGTCGCCAGCATGCGCCACCTAGAGCTCTGGGTAACATACTACATCCGCTGGAACCCACGCATACGACAGCAGGTAGGTCTGCCTGTGTGTTTGTTGTAATGTACTGTGACTCAGCCTTGATTACTGCCCAGGGCCACCAGACCATTCATTCATTGTGTGTCAGTTGGTTTTTAGTTATTTGACACATATTTCATACACGCTGTGTAATACTCTTTATTGCGGCTTCTTGCATGTACAACAAATTATTCAGAGCAAATCCATTCCATAGAATTATGTCAGCCTCAACTATTGAATAAAGGTTAAAATTACCCTAAAAGAAGACTAAAAATGAACTAAACAAACTGGGAAATGTATTTGGTAAACATGTAATATTAAGGAACCTGTAATGTTTGTATTTGTTTCTCTAATTCTAATTTTTATGACAGAGGATAAGGGCCACTGTTAGGAAAGAGAATAAACTCATATTTTGAGAATAAAGTTATAAACGGTAAACATACAAAGAAAAATAGTACCTAGATATACAGTATATGTATACGGACAGTGTGACCTCAGATGTTTTTTTCCTCCAAGAGAGGCCCTAACAGTTGTAATAATATATTTTTCTGATCAATTAAAACGTTGTTTTTAATTTCTTTTGCAAAACATCCCAGTAAATGAAAATATACCAAACTATACACAGTCTCATTCAAACTGATAAACAACTTCTCTAATGGTGGTGTATTTTCAACCATCTGAATTTGAAACAAATGTGAGCATTAAAAAACTAAATTGGATCCAGTTGCCACAACATTCAGACTGACTTCTTTTTCATGACTAATTGCTACTGTTGCGGTTAATGGTTGTAAAGCAGCTGAACTGTATGTTTGTTAATGTGTGTGTGTGTGTGTGTTGTGTGTTCCAGCAGCAGAGTCCAGTGGAGCAGCGCTACAAGGAGCTGTTGGCCCTCAGAGACGAATACTTGAAGAAGCTGGAGGAGCTGCAGTTGTCTGACTCCACCCCTTCCTCCCGTCTGGCTAACAGCTCCACCCCCAACACCTCCTCCTCCACCTCCCCCACACCATCACAGCAATACACACACCTACACACTCCCTTCTGAGGGCTAGTGACACACACACACATACACACACACATACACTCCGATATATTTGTTGACTTGCACTTATGTCCTCAACTCTCTGATTTCTGTCAGTCTCACACGCAGGGAATTAATTAGTATTGTGCAGTCCTAACTGTGGATAACAAAGAATTCTAATAAGAGTTAGATTTGATGGTTAACTCCTAACACCATAGTGGTGATGATGGTGATTATGCAATATGTCACAGTACAGCCTTGTCACAAGACTTTTCTACACACACACACTCATCATAAAGTGAAGCCTTAAAGACATTTAGTGGCTTTTAGTCCAAGGGCTTGAACACACAGGACACGCAGCGGATGTGTATCGGCGTTCACACAGTCACACTGATTTCACAGGAATACAGCAGGAAACACGCTTTTGGTGGTTACTTTTCAATCAGATCACCACAGAAGCACATACAATACATATGCTATAGATTCAGTGATAACCCTTGTGCTGCTGAGAAAGGTTATTCTTTACATTGGGAATAGTAGTTTGACAAAATAATTGTTACTCAAGGTCTCATGGTTGAAAGCTCCAGATAACGCTAGTTGAGTTATGATTATTTTGTCAAATGTACAGTTGTCGTCCATTAAAAGAACAAAACAACATTTTGACTGATATTAATTTTATCACTGTGCTTCCAGTTTCCAGGGTGTAGCTTAGCCTGTGCTGGCTTTAGCCTGGCTTCAACAATGGGGCAATGGTTAGCTTAGCTCTGTCAAAAGGAAGTAGATCCCTATGCAGTTAGCTACAGTAGTTCATCCAGGGGGCTAATTTCTGTGCTTACATTCAGTCAGACTCAGAGGCAAACAATTAATTTTTTTTGGAAAGCTTTACAAGGTTAGCGCTGCTTGCCCTGAAGAATGATGTTTTGCCAGGGTCAGCATGATGCTATAGAATAGCAAAGTATTGTGAATTATGACACTAAGGGTCAGGTTATGCTTGATCAGAACTAGTTTGTACAAAATGAAATGAAAAGTTTTCCAAACGAAAGTGGAGTGAAAGTCGGCCGTCATAGAGACGGGGAGACATGATATTGTTTAAATACGGGGATAACCGTGCATATTTCCAGATAGTCTCTCCTGGAAGGCAGTGATAGTGTTGCATTCAGTTGTTCACATAAAAAGTGACTGAAATAATTGTGTCAACAATGAGAAAAGAGAGCCAGAGAGACAAGTTCTTTTTCACCTCCGCACAGCTGGCCAATCACGGCGTTAAGTGGGTGTGAACGTTGGATTGTCAGTTCCGCACAGTTACAGAAATAGTCGGAGCCCCCCACAGCAGTTCTGAAGAAGCATACTGGCAGCTTAAAACCCAGGTTGAAAGAATTTCCCTTCACTGCTTGGTCAGACTTGTCCTCACTCCAACAAAATTCACCTGCACTCATCACCAAAATAGTATGTGATGTGTAGATTGTCAGGATACATTGAGCAGGGCAGTTATTGTAAAACAAAATGGAGTGATGAGAAAGCACTAGAATCAATGACTCCTCCATTTTCAAACACAAGATACACAAAGTCTTTGATGTACAGTTAATGAACAGTTGTAAAATAACTTTTGACTTGGCTAGGCTAGTAGTTTCCCCCTGCTTCCACTCTTTGTGCTAAGCTGGGCTAACCATGTCATGAACTTATCTGTGCAGATGAAACTGATGTTGATGTCCTCATCTAACAATAGGTTAAAGAACAAGTTTAAAGGTTTTTAAAGATCAGCATTCTGAATACTGGAATAGTCACTAATTTGTCACAAATTAGATTAAGCCATTCTTGACCTTGAAAACAGTAGTTTGACAAAGAAATTTTAACATTTTCTTACTAGCTTTTTCAGTGTCTTTCTGGAGCTTTCAACTTGAGCAAACTCCATCCTCTAATAAAGACCCTGTGTAGTTAAGATTATTTTGTCAAACTACATAAGAATAGATGTTAAAATTTAGAGAACTCATAGATTTGGCTGAAATATGCCAAGTCAAGACAATGGCAGAGAAAAATCTTTATAGAGACAATAAATTTCCCAAAGGCTAATAATGTCTCCAAATCCACAAAAAGATTGTTGTTTAAAACGCATTTCCTATTTTGATGTCAGAGCACTGCTCGATGACACAAAGAATCTGTCCTTGTCAGTCCAGTTTGTCCCGAAGTCCCACTACACAACCGTTGGTGTCCTGTGTGAACAAAGTGTAATGCTAATCAAGATGAACAACTCTCAACACTTTTCACACTTCTTCCTACTTGCTGCACTGCTGCTGAGTGTTGCCCTGTCCCACGAGGCATTGATTAGAACTGCTGCAGAGCTCATGCAGCACAGTTGGAGGCTGAGGACCCTCTACAGTGCATGTCCCTGTTTGACTCCAGCTAAATGTATATATCAGGTGTGTCAGATTTGGATGGATTGATGTGGAATTTGTTGCTTATCACCTGAGGATGAAAGCTAGGGCTGTCTCTGTTAAGTATGTTTTGCCACTGCTATTAGCTAAGCTCATCTAAGCAGTATTTCCCAGCACTTCGTAAGCTACGGCACTGATAGCAAATACAGTTCTAGCTAATAAGCAGAATTTGGTTAGAATTAAACAGTAATTTACTTACTGAATGCAGCTTTGATACAGTTTGATCTAAATTTCAGGTGCTCAAGATAGTATAGGGAGATGAAGTGGTGCTGGCCTCTGATCCTGGATCACCGCTTTTACTTTTATGTTCTCACTAAATACAGACCCTGCAAGGAGAAGCCAGTCCAGGTCCATGAAAGCCTTACCATGCCAAGATGTTTCTAACCAGCAGATGGTTTTAGGGACAGTGAGCAGAAATAAACCAATTAGCTCTCACTCCCCCTAAATACACTTTTTGTAAATCAGATATTTTATCCACCCTCACTGAAGTCCCATGTGAAAACACATTTGTGATGTCAAAGAACATGTGCCTTTTGGACAGGGCTTGTTGGCTTTTTTATGTTGGGGTTTTTTTCACATCTCACCTGTGGGACAGTTTTTACATCACATGGAAAATTTTGAATGTAGTGTTTTTTTTGTCTGTCTTCCATCTGATTGGTTCAGATAACTGGTGGAACTTGTTTCCAACCTGTCTGGTTGTCTGACTGCTCATGTCATATTGGACTCCAATGTAAAGCTGTGTAACAGATGGGTTTTGTCCCTAGACCTCAGCATTGAAATCGATGAAAAATCACAACTGATAGGAATGATGGGAAAAACTTCAAGTTCTGGGTGTAAAAATTATCCTAGTTATCCTTTACTTCATATATAAAGTAACTGTTGACAGATACATTGTAATTTCCACATGGGAAATTCTATGGAAGTACTTTTTCTGCCAGAAAAAAAAATAGATTAAATATTAGGAATGACAGAAACATAAATATTTTTGGTACTTCAATTATGAGATTCTAGGACAAAATTATGAGTCAAACAGTAAGTGAAATTATGAAAATTTTGACCTCCTAAGATGGAGCGTTTTACTTTTTTGGAGATAGTACTTTTTATTTGTGTAGTTTTTATCTCAAACTTATGCGATAGTACTACCTCATAATTTTGACTTCTTATAATTTTGACTCACTGTCTTAAAATTATGACCTATATCTCATAATTCTGACATAATGAATGTGACCTAAAATCAAAACAAAATGGCTCAAATGGGCTTCCATAAAATTCCCTGATATCAACACATGAAAACTGACCTGTCCAAAAAGCACATGGTTTAATAGTTGTCTCTTTGGGGTTTGGTGCTGTCATGGAGCTGATGTCTACAGAGCATTGTGCAGAGTCAAACTCAGGACTTCACATGGACAGTGTGGATAAAAGAGGAATGTTTGAAACAAATATTTCTCTATGGCAACAATGGAATTAGGATTTTGAGAAATAGCTTGATGAGAGGATTTTGCTGCTAACTCAAGAAGCTCCCATTCTGTTTAGTTTGAAAAATATTTGCACAAAGTCAGACAAAAAAATAATGGCCAGCATGTTCGTAAAATGTCTATTACAAATGTATGTACTGTATCATGCAATCTGTCAAGGTGTTGACAGGACTGTTTATTACAATCAGTCTTGAGTTTAAGTTGCCACCATTGCTCCATTTGTTCGGTGAGTCCAATGAGAAATGTCCAGTCTGATCTGTCAAAGAGACACTCCTTATTGATTTGTTATCTTGGCCATGCCAGCTCTGGGGTCCATCACTGAAAAACTAGAATTAAAAAATAAGAAAACTTGTAAAAGGAGCTCCAGACCTGGTCATGGTAGCAGTCTACCTTTAACACTGCAACAGTGCTGTGCTGCAGCTCCATATCCAATATGGAACAGAATATTCTGTTCAAACTAATACAGGGTAGATACACCTGAACATCTACATGGACCACCACTGTAGGTCACATATGTCTGACACTTTTTTTGTTATATTTTATTAACACCTCCTTCACAAATGAATATTGTGGTACAATACTCCAGAAGTTCTTTCTTTTAAGGGACAATTTTGACAGAGTTTCTATTGTTTGTAGACTGATGGATACCAGTCCAAATTTTCTCAAGTTCATTTGGACTCTTTGGACTCTTTGAGACTGGATTTGATTTGTTATTGTGCTCGATAGAGTTGTAAAGAGGGAGGAGCTGCTGGTTCCAGAAGTATTCTTCCTCACTTGAAATGACTAGTTGAAATATTGCAATGGCGTAACTACACAACATGCAAACTTGAGTGTCCTGGATGATTAATACTGTAACACAATACTATAGGTCAGTGGTTCCCAACTTTTTTGGCTGGTGACCACTTAAAAAGAAGTAATGTCCGCATGTGTCCCCTCATCACAGGTTAAAGCATTGCTGTGGACAGATGTGCAGAATTCCTTTTTAGATTATTTTATTTGAAGGGTTTAGTTGAAAGTATACAATATTTTACAATATTTCATCTTTTGTATTGATGATACAACCAAGAGGGTTTCATGTCCATTCAAGCATTGAGGTGCTCCAACCAGTCAATGTCTATGAGAAAATTAACAGGACTTTGACTTCTGGAACCCTGGGTACCCAAAATATCTTCTCCCACTTCGCTGCTCTATAGCATCCTCAAATCCCCCAATAAATTGCCTTTGCGGTCAAAGAGGAATTTGTAGAAGCCAGCTCAAACCCCAACACATTTTCCTTCACATAGGGTATTCAACTCATAGGTTTCTCACAAAGTTGGAAGCAATGATACATGGAGATGATGTATGTACAGTGTGACAGTTTCAATTGTGAATGAGATGTACTTTTTCAAAATGTGTCAGGTCATGTCCAGATTTGTGCCTTGATTCTTCTAAGAATCACCTTCACCTCTTCAGAGAGGTGTACTCTAAGCTGTCCTGGGTCATGTTTGAGATTGACTGCTTTGTGGTTCAGGGCTCCAAAGGAAGAACACCTTGTATGCTCTGATTTGGGAGGATGCCATGTTGTTGTTTATTGGTTGTGTGACAGTTTGAAGTGGGAGGAAGTGGGCAGTAGAATGGAAGACAGGGCAGTTTACCAAGGTATCTTTTCATGTGTTAAATGAAGGGTTGGGGTTTGATAATATTTTATTGGATTGGAGTCTTGTATCAAATCCACTCATCAAATCTGTTTGGGTTCAGCTTTCAACAGTTAAGTATTTAAAATGATATTAACTAAAACTTCAAGATTCATGAGATTGTTTTTGCCGAAGTAGGCAGAAACACTACAGATCTTAGTGTTGGTCTTATTAATGTTCAGTCTGTAACTACAATCTGACAAAGAGATGAGCACATATGACATTTTATTGGACTGAAAAAGGTAACAATTTGAGCCTACCGGTTCTTCATTAGGCAAAACGGAACAAAACAGAACCAGCTATTGGAACCCAATCCTTGACCTGATTGTACCCAACTGAACCTGATGGATACTGCCAAATTAGCTTTATTTATGTCACCAGCCTAATGCAACACATTATACAATACAATACAAACAACTTTATTAATCCCACTAGGATGTCCAGAAGAAGCCAAACTACTTGCTCCTTTCTGGAGGATTTGTTGGTTTCAAAAAGAATTCAGATCTCTTTTTCACTCCGGTGATCTTTGAACAGATTTTAACAATGCTATTCAGGCTGTTTTTGTCTTTAACATTGGCGATGGTTTGTCGTTCCATTATCCCACTGCTACTTGCTAAACATGACATGTATGGAAATTTCGTAGTAAATTACATTTGAAAATAACCAAACCCAATCCAAGTCCAAAGTTTTACGCAGTAACATGGTCTGAACCTGATCCAAAACCCGATACTTTGTTGGGACCTGTTGGCTTCTGGTCAGGTAGCAATTCTACCTCTGCTGTTTGTCATGTGGTTATTTAAGCAAGGATATAACCAATCAGTATTTCATGATTGACAGATCAGTCCATCCCCCTCTATCAAAATGGCTGGATATTGGAAAGCCTTGCTATTTCGCATGTCAGAGCAAATTGAACTCAATCAATTGTCGCCAGAAAGTGAGAGCAAATTTCATTGTGATCACACCTTTAAACTGTCCAGATATGTTGGTTGCACCTTTTAAAGGTCCCTAAAGCACTTGCAAAATTTCCTTCATGCTCATTGATTCTTTGAAACTCAACACAATTCTCAGTCAGTTTGATAACTTCAACAGTAAGTTGGGAGACCATTTGGTTAAAGGGCTGCCGTTACGCTCAAAGCAGATTACTCAACACAGTATTGACTTGTTAAATCAGAAGTATTGCAGCAAAATGTTTTGATGTCTAGCTTCAACACGCCAAAATGAGGCCTTGTTACAAACAAAATTTTAATGACGCAAACAGTGACACCATGTTTATACTGATTCGGTTTCATCTTGGATTGAACCCTTCCATATAATTGCAATACCAAGGATTCCCCAGCAGAAGTTTTGTTTGCCTCATCACTAGGGGCCACTATAAAAAATATCTGGGGGTTTACCTACAACAAAGGGTCAGGATGAACTACAAATATGTCAGATCTCAAATATGACTCTTCTATGTCTTTGGAGGGTCAGAGCGTGTGGTTCAGAGGGTGCGACCTGGTTCCAGTGTTGATCACTGCGTGGTGGATTTACATACGTCCTTCTACCGAAATGGATACTTTTTTGTCTTTGACATCGTTGATGAGAGGTTTGATCTCAATAAGGAGGTTTGCAGGTAAAACAACAGCAACAGAGAATGAGTGACAGCATCATAAGGCGTGTGAGTTGGTCGCATGGTTGTGTTTTTAGGGAAAAACAGATGAAAATCTATTTTTTTTATTTTTTACTTTGTACAAGCACCATGATGTAATTACCTCAATCAAAACCTATTTTACTGTCTAAAGTTCTATTGCTGTAAAATACAATTATTTTATGTAGTGTAAAATCTTACAGTTTTATAAAAAGGAAAGTAATGTTGGTTCAGAAATTGTTGGTATAAATTGTGGATTTCTGCTCCATTGGTTAAAATCTTTTTGTTTTATTTGTGAGGGCATTTTTTTGGTTTGTGTTCACTAACCCCAGGATGAAAAGACATAAGCTTCTGGATACTGTTCACTTGTCACAAACTTTTACATCTTACTCTGAGATCTCAGTTCCTGGTGGATCTTTAACTTTCTAGATTCACTCTGGTGAACTCTGGTAGATTCACTTGCTGGCTCTGTGGTGATGAATCTGAGAAGTACTCTGTCCTTCATTTCAATTTGACTCTTTCATTAATGTAGGGATTTGTAGTTTCAGGGGGATTCGTGTCATAATATAGCCTGCTTTTTTTTATAAATACATGTGAAATGTGTGTCAGGATCTGTTTGGCATGTAGAAGGGGAATTAGCCAAAAGGTGAAATCATAATACATTTCAAATGTATTTCTTTTAATCATGTTATATCCTCTCCACAGTTTGTTGGGTGGCTTTTGTTATGTAAATAATACTGATTAAATTAATTTAAGGATTTCTGACTCTGGCTCTGTGTTGTTTATTTAACTATTTGTGGTTTTAGAGGTGGTCCTTTCTCCTGCATCAATAGGATGCAGGATGTCAGACTTGCTGCTGAAAGATGTCCACACAATGCATTTTGGTGAGAAAGGTAAATTAAAGGATAAGGCTGACAATATTCTATATTTTTCTTACTGTCAATGAATATCATGTGCAGAGCCAAACCAAGAATGAACTTATCCTACTTGCAAGTATTGTGTGTGTATACAAAGCCTGATATTCTATCTATATATCTTATGTTGCTTGTGTTCCCTCATCATGAAGAGTTTGGTCACATTATGCCTACCGTATACTAGAAGACTAAAAGACTCTAGGGAGCCTCTAGAGTCTGGCGGTGAGGTTGCAGATTGCAACCAACTGAATACCCCTCCCCTTCCAAGCATGTAGGAAAACCTACAGTGGTCGCGGAAAACGTGACCACTGTAAACGTGAAAGGCCCTCTCTAGAGCCAGTGTTTGGTTTGTCTGTTCTGAGCTACTGTAGAAACATGGTGGTGCAACATGGCGGGCTCCGTAGAAGAGGAGCCGCTCCCTATGTAGATATAATAGGGCTCATTCTAAGGTAATGAAAACATTATTTTCAGGTGATTATACACTAATTAAAACACACTTATGAATATTAGATTCCATTTCTGCCAAGTTTGTTTCACTAGATGCCACTAAACCCTACACACTGCACCTTTAAGTAAATTATCTGAGTAGGCTTCTTCTTCCACCACTGGTTATCAGCATCTCCAGTACTTGGATTCTTCATTTCTAATTCTGTAGGTTATTCTCCCCATCTCCAAAATTATGTTTGCTGCTAACTTCTAGTTTTTAAGAGACAGTATAGCCAGTATAACCAGTTCCAATTTTACATATACTAATGCTCTTGTAGCTGAATGGGAGCAAATACCTGCAGACAGGTTCCATCTGCTGGAAGGCCTGAAACCAGAAGAGTGGAGGCTTTTATAGCAGCCGATTCATGGACATGGTTTTGGAATCAAATGTTCATATATCTATATATTTGTGGCCGTGTAGTGTAATTCAGGTCCCTCAGCTCATTGCAGTTCCTACTAGAATCACCACCACACTGAGGATGTCTCATTACCAAGAGAGTCAAAGGGCAAATCATCTCGTACAGTTCCTCAATTCTGAGTCATAACTGATAAAATGTGTTACAGTACAACCTACATCCATTTGAAATAAATTATGTGTGACTTCGTTTTATACACAGTCTGGACATGTCATTTTAGGGGACTGTAATAAGATAGTAGTTTCACATTTACTTTCACATCTGTCATTCTCTGTGAGGAAGTGAATAAAAGGGACGGCTGTGGCTCAGGAGGTAAGGAAAGGCATTCAGGCACATAATCACCACGGGGGACAGGGGGTCACCTTTTGCCCATGCCAAGGACAAGAGACAAGAGGAATCAAAACAGAAGGAAGACATAACAGCACGGCAGAAACCTTGAAGGAGAGCCGCCATAGCCCCCACCTGAGCAGAGCTTTAATGAGAGACATCAGAGCCAAGAGGAGGAGTCTCCACCCCACATACCAACTACCACCTGTGGGGATTCACCTTCTTCACCCCGCCAAGCCCCAACCAGGTCATGTTCCTCTCCAATCAAACTTTCTCCCTCCTCCCCCCTCTTGGAGTTGATTGATCAGATGAAAGAGCTGGTCACTGCTGGGACCAAACTTACCCCCCCCGCACTTCTCCCATTTTGTCTCCACTAAACCCACCTCCACCACTGGCTTTAAGACCTCAGCCAGTTTTGACACATTCGTCACAGTTATGGTGAATCTGCTAAGAAACAGGAATCATCCAATCAGTTCTGCAAATTTATCAAATTTTGTATCCATTCCTCATCAGCCACAGCATGTTCCTAAATATCCACAGGCCATCTAAATACTGTGCAACCTTTTTTGATGACTTTGCAGAACTGCTGTCTATGTATTTGTATTTGTATCCTATGTATTTTTATTTCTATGTACTGACTTTGTGTAGTTATTGTTGGTGATTTTAACATCTATGTTAACAACCCCCAGGACAGACTATTAACTATGGACTGACTCAGCACGTTATGGAGCCCACACACAACAAGGGGCACACTCTTGACTTAGTCATCTCCAAGAGTCTGAACATTTCTAAGTTTGTGGTGACTGATGTTGCTCTCTCTGATCATTCCTATGTTTTCTTTGAGAGTCCTATCTCCATGCACACAAATGTTCAAACAGAGATACTCACAAAACAATATATCACTGAAAACACCAGTGAAATATTTATTCAGGCTTTCTCTTCCACACCTGTCCTCTCTTGGGTCTCAGTCAAGCTTGTAGATAATTTCAATTCTAAAATTATAAATGTTATTGATGCCATTGCACCCACTAAAGTGAAGGTGGTCTCTTATAAGAAAAGATCTCCATGGAGAAATTCCAAACTGGTCATAACAGAAAAAAAGTGTCGAAAAGCTGAACACAGGTAGCGAAAAACAAATCTCCAGCTTCATTATGACATATATAAAGAAAGACTTCACATTTATAATTTTGAATTGAGAAATGCAAGGCGGTCCTTTTTCACTCATATCATCGGCAAAAACAATAATAATGCAGGTGCTTGGTTTGCTACTGTTGACAGGCTAACAAACCCTCCTGTGTCTGTAGCCTCTGAACTTCTATCCACCAAGGCCTGCAATGAATTTGCCTCCTTCTTCACTGACAAAATCCAGAAAATTAAACAAGCAGTCAGTGCCTACATATCAGATACAGGGTATGTGTTGTCCCTGTGTCCACTTAAAATCAATTCAAGTAGTATGACAGAATATTATCTGATCAACCATAAAAACCTGGAGGACATTATACAGCATCTGAAATCCTCCTCCTGCTGCCTTGATATTCTGCCAACAGGCTTTTTCAAAAATGTTTAAAATTGCATGGCCTCAGATCTTCTACAAATTGTCAACATCACTTCTCTCAGGTTCCTTCCCACAGGCCCTAAAAACTTCCATTATCAAGCCACTCATAAAAAAGAACAATCTAGACACTTCACTAATGAAAAATTATAGGCCCATATCAAACCTCCTGTTTTTAAGTAAAATCATTAAAAAAAATCAGTTTTTCAACTGCTAAACAATTTCAATTCATTTCAGTTTTCAATTCAATTTTATTTATATAGCACCAATCATATCTTACGATTGTTTTTACACAAACATTATAAACAGAGGCTGATAGACAACCTTAAATAACATACAGTGGGGGGAAATAGGTATTCAACATTTTTTTCAGGAAAAATGTACAGCTATTCACATGCAGATATTGGTATTAACTAAATAAGGCAACGCAGCTGAAGAAATAACATGCCAATCAATAAAACAAGTTCTGTGCATTAAATTGGAATGACACAGGGAAAAAGTATTAAACACGCAAGCTGAAATACTTGGTGGAGAAGCCTTTGTTTGCAATGACAGCTTCCTGTAGAAACTACATGTGTCACACAGTGTTCAGGGGGATTTTGGCCCATTCTTCTAAGCAGACAGACTTCAAATGTTGAAGATTCCAGGGGGCCCACTGGTGAATCTTTATCTTCGGTTCCTTCCATAAATGTTCAATTGGGTTCAAGTCGGGTGATTGACTGAGCCGTTCCAACAGCTTTATTTTCTTTCTCTGGAACCAGTTGAGAGTTTCCTTTGCAGTATGTTTCGGATCGTTGTCCTGGTTGATGGCAACAGATTGTTCTCAAGAATATCCCGATACATGGCTCCATTCATCTTCCCTTCAACAATTTGGATTCTGCCAGTAGCATGAGACGAGAAACAGCCCCATACCATAATGCTTCCACCTCCGAACTTCACTGTAGGTATGGTATTTTTAGGGTCATATGCAGAGCCATTTCATCACCAAACATGGTGCATAGTGTTATTGTCAAAAATTTCAATTTTTGTCTCGTCTGACCACACCACATTCTTCCAGTAATCTACAGGCTTCTCCAAATGTTGTGTAGCAAACTTCAAACAAGCTTCTTGGGCTACTCTTGACTAATT
Source organism: Scomberomorus guttatus (assembly GCA_038419695.1). Lineage (NCBI taxonomy): Eukaryota > Metazoa > Chordata > Actinopteri > Scombriformes > Scombridae > Scomberomorus > Scomberomorus guttatus. Next base: position 1,947,135 of record CM076467.1, on the reverse strand, counting down.
TTCTGCCTGCCCAGTCAGCAATCTTGTGAGGAGCTCCTATGCATGGCTGGTTGATGGTGGAGTGATGCTTCTTCCACTTGCAGTTAATGGTCCTAATAGTGCTTATGGGAACATTTAGGAGTTGAGATATCAGTCAGTAAGCTGTACCATTTCTATGTTGCTCAACAATCTTGTTGTGAAGGTTTTGGAAGAGGTCTTTGCCTATAGCCATCATGAGATGGTTCTTGCATGACAGCTTGGTAACGATGACGCATTCACAGATGTCTAACTCTTTTTAAAAGAGTGGAAGTGCTAATAGCCATATACACTAATCTAGCTGATTCAAATGATCACAGGTAAGAAGACTAATTAGTGGATTCACCTGGTTCAGTGTTTTTTTTACTGCATGTTCAATACTTTTTTCCTTTGTCATGCCAATTTAATGCACAGAACTTTTTTTATTGATTGGAATGTTATGATTTTGCTAGCTGAGTTGCCTTATTGAGTTAATACCAATGTCTGGTCTTAATTTTATATGAATAGCTACACTGGAAATATGTTTAATCAAAAACAAGTTGATGTGTTGAATACTTATTTCCCCCACTGTAACCAGATAGGATAGCATTGAAGACTATGGCAAACTGTTTAGGATTTACAGGTATCTGATATTGCTGAAGAAATTCCTGATAAGTAAATAAAACACCATTACTATTGAATAATTGACTAACCCAAACAATGTTATTATTGAACCATTCATTGAAAAATAGAGATCTGCCTTATTCCATATAGAATAGCAGTGCGGTGAAAAATTGTGCTTTTATATCATAGACCATGCATGCAACACTTCTTTGTAGAAGTAAGAAAGTCTTTTCCATGTTATAATTGCACGCTAGTAGAAATTTCAAACCAGCAATTTCTGAGAATATATGATTAGAAATACAATTCCACATTAAATTTGGATTTTTTAGGAATGGCCTGATCCAATTAATCTTAAGGGTGTTGTTCAAAGTTTTAAAATCCTGAAAATTGAGGTCCCCATATGTATTCATGACAACTGATTTTTTTATGTAATGCATTTTATTTTTCCATAAAAATAGCTGGTCTATGTCTTTGATTGTTGTATTATCAATACTTAATGAGAGAGCAGCATAGGTAAGCCTAGAAATGCCCTCTGTTTTTGTTATTAAAGTTCAACCTTTCAAAGACAGATCCCTTAGAAGCCACTGGTTAAATTTCCTTTGTGCTTTTTCTATGATTGGGCTAAAATTTAAAGTACTTCTAGTTTTTTTTTTATCTTTATTGATAGAGATCCCCAAATATGTTACTGTATGTCTGACAGGAATGTTTGAAATTGAGCAACTAACAGTCTTTAACTGCCAGTAATTCACATTTGTTTACATTCAGGTACAATCCAGAAGCCTTAGAAAATACATTAATTATATCTGGAGCACAGGGTATCTGAGCAGAGTCTTTTAAAAAAAGAGTGGTGTCATCTGCTAGCTAGCTAATGACAATTTCTTGTTCTGCTTTAGTAATACCTTTGAAAGCGCTTGTTTTAATATGACTGGCTAAAAGCTGGGTGACAAGGAGGAAAAGGTAAGGAGAAATTGGGCAACCTTGTCTGATTCCCCATCTTACTTAAAATTGTGGAGTTGTGCCAGAGTTTAATTTAATAGAGCTATTACTATTGTTGCCTGTAACAAGTGCGTAGCATGTGCATAGACGCCCACATCTATAATTTAAGCACAATGTCAGTAGCTTATTTACAACTTGCTCCCTTGCCTTTTTGTTCAGCATCATTGAAGCAACCCTCCTCATGAATATGCATGACTGCCTTGATTCAAGGTCCCTCATTGGCCACAATCAGAAAATTCACATTAATGTGTCAATTTTCGTTGTGTTAACAAGTAAAAATATAGCGTGTTAACACGACCACACTCTACGTGTTAAAAACGCATTTTAATGTAGTGTAAACACGAAATTTCGAACATGGTATTTACTCAAAAGGCCTTCCATACCGTGTTGCCTCCGTCCTGCATCTCTCTCCGCATCTCTACAATAGGCGGAGCTACAAAGCGGGAAGAGATGCAAGTGAGAGGCAGCCAGGAAGAAACTCACATTTCGAAATAAGAGAAAACCCAGAGTCAGCGGCAGAGCGTTTAAATACTTAACAAATTTTACTAACAGTCTCGAGCCCTAACAGAACAAACAGGCACGCGCGCGGAGAGCGGACGCTGGTTTAATTTCATCCGCATCCTCATCGCAGAGGAAACCGTCCGCCCCCAGTGACCCAGTAAACAGTCCTCTGACAGATGGAGAAACAGGCCGGAGCCGCTGGGGCGGCGGACGGAGCAGGGCCGAACAGAAAGCCCTGGGGCTCGCCGACCTGCGGACCAGCCGCTGGTGAAACCCTGGACAGGTGAGGAGGCTCAGTATTAAAAGAAGAGTATGCCAAACATCGACGCCAAATTGTCCATTTACACTTGTCTTGCTTTTCCACAATAATTCATTCCCCCTGAAATATTACACAAAATATTTTCTGAATCAAGATGATAATGTCTTTAATTCGGCACATATAAAGTTGCGCTTATTTCACGAAAAATCTGCTTTTAAAACTGGCTAAAGAATCTTTTCCAATAAGCAAAGGCTACAACATATTACTAGATTTTTGACTGGAGTTTGGGATAGTCTTCGTCACACACCCGTTTTAGCTGTGCTATCATATAATAGCTAACGGTGTATACAGACGTATGTAATTCACCATACTATATGAGGATAATGATAAGACAAGCCTGCTTGTTGTAGTAAACGGAATTACTAGTAGGCTAACAGACGGCTAATAGCTAGCGTTAGCTCAGTGAAACAGGCCTAGCTTAAAGTTCTTCTTACAGACCGCTGTAACGTTAATGTAGGCGACGCTATTGCTAATATAATGTTACGCAGATTAGTGACATCTGACCTGTCCACCAATTGTCATGCTTAATATTTTTTTTAATTAATTTGGCCTTTTTAACGAATACAATGTCTGTCAAATAATTTCCCTTAAGGCAGAAGCCGCTAACTAGCGTTAACATCTGGAAACTCATCATCTCACAACTGAAAGCAGGGCCGGGTCAATACATTACCGGGGCCCAGTCAAAAATGAGTTGTGGCCCCCCCAATTCGTTCAGCTATAATTTGATGAAATGTAGATTTATTTAAGAATATGCACTATGTAAGCATATCATCAACTGAAATATTAAAAGTATTAAAACTAGATTTACAAGACAGATCAAGTAAAAAGGTAGAAAAAACAATTAACTCAATATTTATCATATATACAACTTACAACCAACTACCCCAGTGCTATAATGTACAACCCAAATATCCACCCAGTGTCAATCAGATATAATTTAGACGATTACCTCAGCGTTCCTACCAACCCTTCCTCATCACTATACCTCTTAAAAATTATTATAACATGAAAATCTACCAGTAAAGTTGTTAGTTATAACAAGTACATTTTCCCATTATAATAAGTAACAGAGCTTTTTTTTTGTAATGGTCATTCAGCTGAAACTTAAAATGCGTATTAAAAAAATCAGAAGGTGGTTTAAACCAGCGGTGAAGCTGGCTGATGCATGAAGATTGTCAAAGTGCTGGGTGTGAACACACATACTGTACAGCAGTGTGTTATTCATGTCACTTTTTCAACAAGTTCGTACAAATTTGAACTAACAAAACATTTTCTTCAAATTAATTCAAACACAACCCATATACCGTAATGTGTCTAAGATACAATGTACTTTGAATGCCATCAACATATATGGCAGGATATCCATGCGTCAGTGGTCAGAGAGAGTGTCTTACCGTTCAGTAGTCTTTATATTTTCCCATGTGGTGTCATACAGCTGCACTATGTCTTGAGATTGCACTGTGTCAGACCAGGTTGTAGAGTTGACGTTTGATGAGTCCTCTGCCTCATTTGTCTGGTAAACTCAGATTTGTTGTTGTTGTAGAGTAAGGCAGCTGCTTTTTACAAAGTTGACAAACAGCCTGATCTTTGTTGGTATTTTATTTTCAGCCGATCTTTGCTGGAGGGGTTTGGTTGCTCTACCTTCTGCTTTAAAATACTATAAAGGCGTTCAATTGGATTGAGGTGAGGGGACATACTTGGCCAAGTCAAAGTTTTCACCTTTTTCTTCTTTAAAATATCTTGTGTGTTTGGGATCGTTGTGATGTTGGAAAATTCCTTCCCTGGATACCTTCTTGAGACTGGAAGTCATCTTTTAATTCAGTATTTGGGTATACAAACTCGCATTTATAGTGCCATAAATGTCATCTCCCCTACACCTTTTGCACTTATGCAGCCCCATATCAGCACACTCCCACCTCCATGTTTCATGGTTGCCACTATGCAGTCACTGTGGTAGTTCTGGCCAGGTCCACGCCAAACATGCTGGACCCCATCTGATCCAAACTAATTTATTTTGGTTTCATCTGACCAAAGAATGTGCCGCTAATATTCATCAGGCTTATTTCCATTTCTTCAGTTCTTTGGCAAAGTTTAATCTTGCAGTTTTGTGCTATTTTGTGAGCAATGGTTTTCTTCTTGGACATTGTCCATAGAGGTTGACTTCATGCAATGTGCTTTGCACTGTCTGAGCAGTCACTGAAACACCAGTTTCCACAGATAATCATTGTTCCAAATCAGTCAGACGTTGCGTAAAAGGCAAATTGTGCGTGCCGTTATTTTTCAAGGGCGGCCACTGCACCTTCTGTTTTTGGTAGTATGGCTCCTCCTGTACCTCACAGGTTCTTTTATAACTTTGTTCAGGCAATTAGTCTCAGTTGGAAGTCACAGGTCTTCTCACTTTTGTTTGAGGCATTGAGGTTGTGCTTTGAGGCCTTTATTTTCAATTTAGTCTATCTAACCTGTCTGTTTTTATTTATAAATAAGTTTAAATCCACCCTAAAATACTACAGTTATTCTAAAATGATACAATGTTGAATCATTTAACATTTTAGTGATATTGCACAGGGGTGTACTCCGATTTGTTATACACTGTATGTATATATGTGTGTGTGGGTGTGTGTGAATCTTCATGTTGTTATAAGTAGAAAAACTTCTCAAAGCTTAAAGAGAGGACATTGTAAAAAAAAAATTGACAAAGACTCTATGACATCTTGATTTATTCGCTCTACTAGAGCTGGCCAAAAAATCCAATTTTGATTTTTTTCAAGCCTGAGGTCAATTCATGATTTTAATCAATTTTGTTTGCCTGCAAAATGCAGGCTTGAAACATCATATTTATTTAAGACAATTGAGCAAAAATAATAAAAGCCCTGTACCGCCTGCAGGCTGTTATCATTACACATAAAATACAGGTTATCCCACACAGCTATTGACTGTTGACTACCAGATGCTTCAACTAAGTAGATCACATCCAGTTTAATAATCGGTTGCAGCACAGACAGACATCAGCCTGATATCTGCAGACTGCTGCTAGCTAATGTAACCTACCCAGCAGGTAAGGACAAACTGAACAAAGTAGAATCTGGAATCTGTTCAGTCGACTCCCAGCGCTTCAACTCTCATAAATGGAGATGATACCTTGTCAACTAACACAAACCAAGAGCACAGATCAGTGCGACCACTAAATTCATTATGACAGAGACAGCGAACCAACAGGAATCACAACAGTCCTATAAACTGCAGCAGTGAGCATGTAGTGAAGCTAATCATGTCACAGTTTACAGGACTGTTGCGACTCACGACTAATGTAGCAGCTGCCATCTCTGTTACTTTTTGACTAAAAATAACCTTTTTGTGCACTTTGTAATAACTAGATTGATTTTACGATTTAGACATTTTACACACCGTGCAAAAACAAAAATTGAAACTGTTTTCTTACACATTTCACATTAAAAGCCAGGAAAGATTTAAGATTTTGTTCCTTGAGCTGCTAGAAGGCTTTTAATATGAAACAGGAGGTGCAGGAAGTATTGAGTTTTTTGGATGGTACCTGAGCAGCGATAGAAAAAAAGTAAAATTATCTTGTTATAGTTTACGTAAATATTTTCTCTCTTTCTCTTCAGTCCAACAGGTTCTCATGTAGAGTGGTGTAAACAGCTGATAGCAGCCACCATCTCCAGTCAGATCTCAGGATCAGTCCCACCTGACATTGTGAACAGGGACAACAAGGTAGCTAACACACACACACACACACACATATACACAAACACACACATTCACACACATTCACACTCATACTCCTGACAGTATTTCTCATCAGCTTGTGTTTTGTGACTGATAGGCTGGGAGAAGACCAGATTTCCTGGTAGGACTGACACATGTGTGTATGTGGGCATAGCTTTGTGTGTTTAAGTGTGTGTCACAGCTGTTGTCAATGTTTAGTTCAGCTACTGTTGAGCTGCTACACAGTTTCTTCTCTGCCTCGGCCTGTCTGCACATTGCTTTCTACAGCCACAGCTGTCCTCAATCAAGGCACGTGTTCTTCTACCAACCAACTCATTCGACAGTGAGAAAATATATCTGCATACGTATGTGATGGGGTGGGCAATATGGATAAGAACTTGTATTACAGTATACATGGTTTTATATTGCTGTAAAAATGTATTTATATTGTGTGTTGTCTGAAATTGCAATTGAATAACCATTCATCAATAAAATAAATAATAAATAATTTTGGCTAAACCAGTGAATCAAATAGCTAACCAAACAACATACTTCATCATATTGAGAAGCATCCTGTAGATCCTGTATTGTCATGAAAAAATAGTGCTCACAGATTTACAGCACTGCCAATATTCTAATACATCCAGAGATATTAAGGAATAGATACTTAGGTATAAACATTCTGACAAAATGTCTGTCTACAGAGTAGCCTAATCATTTTTTTCCCCTGTGAACACCAAATCCAGTAAAGCTGAACATCTGGTTACAGTTCATGTTATTTTCCCGTGATAATTATTGATTTCTCTCATGTCTTTAACCTCATTTGAAAAGCTAAGTATGTGGATGTTTTTTAGACAGATTATCTTTAATATTTTACACTAAGTATCTGAACCACTGTCCAAGGTTACGTCAGTTAGTCAGGTGCTGTAAATCTAAACATGATTAAGCTCTGATTTTCCCCTTCAGAAACACTGCTTTTACATTTTTCAAATATTTTGTGGGCCTAGGTTTCCTTTTTTTGCCAACATTGTGATGTGCTACTTTGATAAACAACTGCAAAGTGAGGCCTCCAAGAAAAACGACGGAATCAGCCGTTTCAGCAAGTGACCCGAAACAACAAACAACATCTGTTTACGTTCAAGTGACAGAAGCCCTGTAGTGTCTGTAGTAATTACAACGGGAACAAAGCAGGAAACCAGATGATGTTACTATAGAGAGATCAAGTCCATGTAAGGAGGGGGTCAGTGTGGATGCATGGATCAACAAAAAATCAAACTAACTTTAACACACAAGATAGCTGTTCACTTCCTGTCTCCAACCGTATGTCAACATTGTTTTTTTTTTTTTTAGAAACTATGACCATGATCATTCCCTAACCTTAAAGGGCAGGTTCACAATTTTTCAATTGTGTCTTAAAACAAAAGTTAGGTCCATATGAACAGTAAAAGAGGTTTTCCTCACTGTAATCATTCCTCCTGTTCATACTGGCTATTAAAAGATCCCCTTCAAATGTGCTTTCAATGTAAGTGGGGGGGGGGCAAAATCTTCATTTTGTGTAAACATGCATTTAAAAGTTGATGTGAAGCTTATATGAGGCTTCAGCAGTCTGAGTTAGTCATATCAAGTGGATATCTGCCACATTTACAGTCTTTTTAGCATCAAATTCCCTCTTTGTGTTTCCTCGGACAGTGTTTCCCTGTTGAGCTGTGGTGGAAGTATAGTAACAAAAAGAGGGACTTTAGCACTAAAAAGACTGTAACATTGAAAGATATCTACTTGATTTGACTCATTTGGACACTGAAGCTTCATATTAACCTTCAGGTAAACTTTTAAATCCATTTTTGCACAGAAGGATGACTGTGGATTTTGTCCTCCATCACTTACATTGTAAGTGCATTATGAAGGGATCTTCTAATGGTCAGTATGAACAGGAGGAATGATTACAGCAAGAAAAACATGTTTCACTGTTCATTTGGGCTCCTGACTGTTGTTTTAGGACAGACTTGAAAAATTGTGAACTCATCCTTTAACCCCATAGTTATTATTGTAACCATGACAATGAAGGTCCCCTAACTTTAACAAAGTGCTTATTTTAACCCAAACCACAATCTTTCCTTAAATCTAACAAGTGTTTTTTGTGCCTAAACCTAACCAGACCTTAACCATAGCTTTGCCACATCATAAATCTCATTTAGTTGTCAACAGTGATTTGTAATGGTTTTGGTAGGCACAGATAAATGATGTTACTGCTGATAGGGGCATCAGATTGTTCTGGAGTGTATGGACCAACAGCATGTTCTGTCGTTTAATTTGGAGAAATTGTCATCAGTGTAGTTACTGGACTACACTGGTTGACTCACTCATTACTTAGTACATGCTCTTTGCTGTGGGATGATGCTCCACTGCTCGTTTTCCCTGACTAATATTATTTTTCACAAAGTAATAATTTTCTCTGACATTAGTGGAGGCCATCTTTATTTACACTGAAGGAAACCTTGGAATGTAGATAGAAAATCCTAGTACCATGGTTAAAGGGTTAGTTAAAGCAAATTAAAACCCCACCTGAATACTGTACAATGGAGGTGAGTGGAATTTAGTTTGTGCAGTAACAACAGTAAAAAAAAAAGACATTTAAAGCAACTCAGCACCAATGTCTGTTTTCAGAAACAATGCCCCAGTTACACCTCAAGGTCTGTGGATTATTCAGAGTAACAGGTATACTGTGGAAAGAGACAGAGCAAATTACATTTTATCACCTCCGTTGTGTTAGGGTGAAGTTGAAGCTTGATTTAAGGTCTGTTTTCCTCATGGTGCTGCCTTGTAGAGTCACAGTGCACTTGTGTAGAATTAAGTGATACTGTATGTTGTATGTAGCACGTTTCTTTGGCTTGTTTTTGAATGTGCATTCACAAATAGATTTGCTTAGCTGTTCTGCAGCTATCTTCTCATATTTTAGCAGGGTTTTGTATTTGCTTGATACTGAATCAGCATTGTGGAAGTTGCGGTGCATTTCTGTTATTGCCATTGCTTCAGGCTCTTTTATGTTTGCGTCTGTTTGCATCAACCATCTATCACTAAATTCACAATGGTTACAATATACTCTTTGACATGGTCATGTGTGTGTTTGTGTGTTTATGTCCCGTGTATTTGATGCGTTTAACCTCCAGATGTCCAAGAGGCTGAATCCGAGGGTAAGATTGTACAGGCTATTTCATGTGAAGTAAGCAGGTGTGTGAAAGTGAATGTGAAAGTGAATTTGTCCTGAGTGAGGGTAGACAGGTTTGATCAGTCAGTGATATTTGAGGTTAACTGTGCCTGATGCACAAACCAGCAGTGCTTCCTCCAACAGACCTGCAGACAGAGCAAAGTTATTCATCTCTGCTCCTTCTACCTCACTCTGCTTATTTTTTCTCTCTCTGTACCTTTTTTCATGATTTTTCTTTGTTCTTTACCCCTACACTCTCTGAGTAAGAAATCTGCCCTATAATTAAAATAAGAATGCCACAATGTCAAAATCATGACAGAACTCATAGCTTGAGTGTAAATCTGAAACTCAGGTTCTCACCTGTGGACTGAAACTTATCAGTCATCTTTGTGTCAGTTTTTGTGCAGTGAGATGCTGACTTTCACACTGTCTCTAAACATACCCATATTACATTTTTGTGATATAGGTAAAATTTGATATTGATCTTGTATTTATAAAAGACGTTTGAACAAGACTAAGGGCCATATTTACTAAGGATTTACTAAGGGTGTTCCGGTTAAGAGAATGCCTGGTAAGTTGAGAGAGACGTTGTTTAAAAGGAATGGAAATTCATACAAATATCTGTTGCACCAGATTTATGACCACAGACTGACCACTGCAGCAGAGGAATTCTGTCTGAAATGTAACATCTGGGAAAAGCAGGTTTAAAATCTGCAGATCTGAAAGAGTAAGAGACACAGGGAGAGACTATAGCAGAGAGAGACACAGTTTAAAAGACACATTACAAAGTGCTTTCAGCGGAGCTCTGCTCAACAACACAACTCAAGACAAAAGAGCAGGAAGCAACAGCCTGTTATTTTTCACACGAATTTACCTTCCTGTTTCCCTCAGCACCCTCCTGCATATTTTCCTGACTTTTAATGGCCCAGCAGCTCCAGTTCAGCATGATATGCCAGTTATAGTTGTTAACTATATTATCTATTTACAAAAACAATCTCATGAAAAAAGTTTAGCCACTGATTTTTCACAACTCATTCAATCACTAATCTATTTGTTGAGCTGACAACATTAAAATAATAACTCACATGTCCTCACATATGCATTCCTCTCGTGGCTTGAAAACATGCCTGCAGATCCAAAAGTGTCTTCTCTTCAACCTTCTATTCTTTTGGTGACAAAACAGCCTGGTATCAGCTCCTACTTAGCAGCACTCTATGCAAATCAGATTAACTGCAGCTGGGCTCATTTATATTTGAAGTCTTTGTAAATACCCAGATAAATTAAAAAATTGAGGTGACGCAAAAGTTTGCTTCCCTGACGGTAATTTGTGACAGGGTTAGTAAATAACCCCCTAAGAGTCTACAGCCATGCTAGTGGCTCTGTGAGGCTGTACTGTACTACAGAGTGCAGCTTTGAGCTAAATACTCACGCTAACATGCTGATGTTTAGCAGGTATAATGTTTAGCAGGTTCATCATGTTAGTTTAGCAGGTTAGCATGCTAATATTTGATGATCTGCAAGCACGTAAAAGTTCAGCTGAGGCTGATGGGAATGTCATTAGTTTTGCAGGTACTTGGTCATAAACCAAGTATTGGACAAAAGGAAATTTTGAGCAGATGGTGGCTCTAGAGGAAAAGACTCATCACTAAAGATAACACACATCCTCTGGGGGCCATGTGTATCTTTACCAAATTTGATGCCAGTTCAAAGGTGCATGGACTAAAAAGGCTGTTCACCCTGACAACTTCCAGAACAAAGAGTCAGAAAGTACCCCTAACAGTTACACTGTAACCTGTACCAAACACTATTTACACTATGTACAGTGTTAGTCACTTCTAGCACAGTATCTTAAGAAGGAATGCAACAACAACACAGGATAAAGAGTTGATGAGTGGTGAGAAGATTACATTTATTATAATTACATTTATATATCCCTTTATTGTGATACCAAAAGCACTTGAAGAGGGATGGAATCATTGAGGCAATGACACTGGAGGATGATTAGGTGGCCAGATGGAGAGTGCCAGGACACCGGGGAACCCCCTACTCTTTGCTATAAGTGTCATGGGATCTTTAATGACCACAGTGAGTCAGGACCTTGGTTTAACGTTCCGTCCAAAGGACGGCATCTCCTGCAGCACAGTGTCCCGTCACTGCACTGGGGCATTGGGATTTCAGCCCACCAACGTCACTTCCAGCAGCAACTTAGTTTTTCCCCGGAGGTCTCCCATCCAAGTACCAATCAAGTATTCTGCAGAAACAGTGTATATGTTGGTATGGCTGCTGGCTATACATGCACACCCACACAGGTGGCACATTCACACAGAGTGCATAACAGAACACAGAAAAACTAATGCAATTATGACAGTGATAATAACAGTGGTGGACTGACTGACACTACACTGCGTACAATAGCAAGGCAACAGCAGCAGCTTCAGTTCTCTGTCAGTGTCTACACATCCTGTAGGCATCCCTATAAGCATAAAACAGGCTTTGGGCTGCAGTTACATCCATAATGTGTAAGCTGTTACATGGCATGTGTTCTTAACTGTATTGATTCAAGAAGAAGAGTCTCTCCTTTGTCCATAGACTGTATGTGGGTTGACTGAACCTGTTTGAAATGTCAGCACAGCAGCCACTGAGGTAACAGGAGTGACTGGCATTGATCAGGAAAACCTGGAAAGCCAATGGTATTGTCAGTTTGTGCAAAGGTCCAGTATGATGTTACTAGTTTCAATCTTATAGAATTATTGCTCAAAACTGATCATCTGACAGCACACTGAAAGATGTCTATTCATTTTCTCTCTCTTTCTCTCTCTCTCTCTCTCTCTCTCTCTCTCTCTCTCTCTCTCTCTCTCTCTCTCTCTGTTTCTCACTGTTTTTCTCTTTTCTCTCACTTTCTCCATGCTGGCTTTCCCCTGCAGCAGGATTCACAGGATGAAGGGCTTTGTTACCATGGAGAAAGTGATTCTGAGCATCCTTCCAATGCTTTGGCAAGTCTCTCTTTGTCTGTCCTTTCTCCCATTCACTTCCTCCTCACTCTGTCCTGGTCTGCATGCCTCATCCTGCTCGTCCTCGTCTTCCATCTCCTCTCCTGTCCCAGCTTTCTTCAGTTTCAGTACTAGCATCCCAAAGAAGGAAGGTAGGAAGGAAACTAAGATTTCAAAGAAACATGCAAAGCTAAAAGTTTATCCACTACTCAGCTAAATGAACTGCGCCTCTGAAACTCTGCAGGAAGTAGTGGATTAAATTCATTTCGTTGCTTTTTTAAAATCCTGTGACTCTGGGTCGCCATGGACATAAATTGCAACTCCTGATAGTTGTTTATTAAGATCTAACAACCCTCTTTTTATCCTTTTCATTCAGCTAATTGGGTTTCACCCAGTTGATTGCTTTTCTCTGTTTATTATAGTAAACTGAATATCTTTTAGTTTTGGACTGTCTATTGGGCAAAACATTTGAACACGTCACCTTGGACCCTGATGGTTATTTTTCCTTACTTTCTGATCAAATCAGAAATATAATGGAGAGATTCATCGATAATGAAAATAGTCAGTTGAAGCCTCATTAACATCAACATTTTCTTTGTCCTCCGACCTGAGAAGGCATGGAGACATTTTCTATCTTTAACTGACCTAGATTTAATCACATTTCATTTCATCAGTCAGTTTTTGTGTGAAGATGTCAGCTTGTTTGCTAGTTATGAAATCATCAGATAATGTGTCACTATGTCAATTAGCAACCCTAGCTAACTTATCTAAAAGTTTTAACAGTGTTTGTTAAAGTAGTTTGCAGCAGTATCACCTAAACACAGCAACTCCTGACCTACAGAGACAACTTCAGTAACAGGTGTATGTGGTGCAGGCCCAGCAAGAAGCCCCTCACTGCAAGCTGGAGGTTGGGGAGGGGCTTCATGTCATTCACCCACAAAGTTTATAAATAGTCTTTCAGCAATGAAATGACAGCAGCACTGTCAGCAGATCTGCAACTTAATGTGTTTGCTGGTGATGTCAAATGTTGCTGTCAACAGTTATTTAGATTAACATTATTTATTTAAACAATTTTTACCCAATCAGCAACTTAGTTTTATTGAGAATACATAAAATGTTAACTAAAGCTCTCCAACAGCTAAGATACCCAGCAGCTAAGCTAACTAGCTAGCTATTTAGCTAACTACAATGGTATGTATAAAAGTGATCTTGATGCCAGTTTACTGTTGGATTGCTGTACAGAGTCCCAACAGAACTGACGCTGGCATGTTTTATGTTGTGGTTAAACTGAGTTAAGTTAGTGAGAACCATTGAGAAAAAGACTGGAAGTCACAGTGGCCTTCAAAATAAAGGCCTAGATTTCCGCACTGAAAATACAATTTCTAAATACCCTCACTGTGTCTGCCCCCCTGTGGTATCACCATCACAATGTAAATTTAAAAAAAAAATTTTTCATCTTTTACATACATCTGTTGTAGCTAAGTAGCACTAGCTAGCTTAGCTGCTGGCTAGCTTTAGTTAGCATTTTATATATTCTCAAACAAGTTGCTGATTGAGTATAAATTGTTTAAATAATGTTAATCTAAATAACTAATGATGAGCAACATTAGACATTGCCAGCAAAGTTTAGAATCTACTGCCTGTAGCCATCAGCATCTCAGAGATTATTGCTGTTTATTAACTTGTTTGCATGGTGGGTGGTGCTACACGTGTAGCTCCACCCTGACGTGTACGACGTGGAGCCTCGTCTGACTTCCAGCTCACAGTGAGAAGTATTTGGGCGTAGCTGCTGGTCCACTGACTGGTCTGTGTTCTGTGTAGAACCTTCCAGCTCTGAGATACGGGGCACAAGTCAAAATGTTCCAGAACCAGGTTCCTCTGCTACCAGGAGAGAGCATCCAGACTACAGGTAAGTCCATCTTCTCTTCTCAGTCCATATTTATCATGTTTATTAAGTAGCTCACAATATCAGCTATTCTTAAAACTTGACATTTTATTTAAAATGTCACACTAAAAGTAAATATTCTAAACCTTATCCTTTTTGTTTGTGTGTGTTTGTGTGCTGACATGCAGTCAAGGATGTGATGTATATTTGTCCATTCAGTGGTCTGGTTAATGGGACTCTGACCATCACAGACTACAAGCTCTACTTCACCAGTGTGGAGAGGGTACTGCACATTTCATTTATTATTAATGTGGAGGCTTTTCACCTTTAATTCACAATCACACCACTTGCTTCTCCTCAGCGTGTGTCCTTGCAGCTGTGTGTTCATTTCAGTCTGTGTACATCCAGGAGTCTCCATTCATTCTTGATGTGAACCTGGGAGTCATCAGCCGACTGGAGACCATCAGTGTCCCCAACCAAGGAGAGAACACCAAAGGATTGGAGCTAGTCTGCAAGGTACCACACACACCAGATATCTCTTAGCATACTGTATATACATATAGATTATTACAAATTTTAATTTCCAGTAACTGATATAGTATCTGCCAACTTATATTATGTCTTTTTTAACTTTTCCTGCATCAGGACATGAGGAGTCCAAGGTTTGCCTATAAGACAGAAGAGAGCCATCCAGATGTGGTGGAGGTGCTAACCAAACATGCCTTCCCCCTTTCCCATAACCTGGTCAGTTTCATTCAAATGTCTTCTTTATATTGTGTATGTCGTGCTGTAAGGCCACCATGCAACACACACTGGACCTCATGCAAGAACATTTTCGTATTCTTCTCCAGAATTTCTCAGACTTTTTTCAGTGAGGTTTTCTCATACCAATGTTAAACGTCAAATTCAACAAACTGTCTTTGTTGTAAATCTCTGTTTTCAGCCTGATGGATGTCACCTGTTCATGAGGATGTGAATGTTTTAATGGTTTCATCGTTAACATAATCAACGCTAGTCAACATGAGCAAGTTTCCTTCACAAAAATATTCCCAAAGAATAAAAAGAATCTGACACTGCAGAGCTTCAAGCCCTGCCGCCAGAAATCAACCAAACAAAACATGTGGACATGTGATGTCAGCTGCAACAGAAGATAATACAGAAGACCTGTAGAAAGATCCTGAGTCAGCTGTTCACCACAACTACCGAAATGGAAATATGACAATAAAAATCCAAAAATTCTATAAAAAAAAAAAAAAACCTCAGTAAACTGGCAGCCATGATGATGATATGCTGAACAGAATATTCCTTTTGCCTTAAGTTTTATTTTTATTTTTTATTTTAGTTGATTTCAGTATCATATTTAAACTAAATTAATTCAGAAGACATTGTGATCTCAGGTCAAAAGTGTTTTTGTTCTGTGAAGAAAGTCAGACTGTTCATGTCTCGTTCGACAGCTCTGGACCACTCAATTTGTTCGTACCTTCTAAGTACAAAAAAATTTTGCTAATGCCACAAATTCTCTTAAATCACTCATACATGCCTCCTAAAAATGAATCTGTTCGTGCGAGTGCTTAATGCATGAAGTCTAATAATTTGTGGTGTGTGTAGAGTTGCTTCATTTCTTGCCTGTTGAAGACATTTATGGACTGTCTTAAATGGCACAAAGCTAGAGGTTTTTGTAATCAGTTTCCTCTGGTGACTGGATGTGAACATACTTGTAATAACTGTCCTGTAACATCCCCTGGCAGCCTCTGTTTGCCTACCTGTACAAGGAGCAGTTTCCTGTGGATGGCTGGAAGGTGTACGACCCAACGGCAGAGTACAGACGTCAGGTGACTGCACACCAACAGTAGCACTGACAGAATCAGTGGAGACACCAGGCTGCTTTTAGATTCAGCACTCACATCACACGCAGCTGAGAAAACAAAACATCTTCCCAGTAGAACTATAAGTAACTGTATTACATGGTATTAAGATGTAACTGTATCAATGAAACTAGTAATGACTAAGTGATTTAGCATGAGAGCATGATGGCATTTGGCTATCATACTATAAAGAAGAGACATCCTTATTGTGACTCAGCTATGAAATTAATGTTGGCCTGTGTTTACCATCATGTCATGTTCCTTATACTTGCTGGTTAGAAATACAAAGAAATATATTTTTAAAAAGACATACGCAGTCATTTTATCACGCTAAATATGTTGGGGTTTTTTTTTTTGTTCATGTGGTTGGTTGGTTGGTTGTTTGTCAGGGTCTCCCTAATGAGAGCTGGACCATCAGTAAGATCAACAGCACCTACGAGCTGTGTGACACCTATCCCTCCATCCTGGTCATCCCCACCAACATCGCAGACGAAGACATCAAACGAGTGGCCGTGTTCAGAGCCAGGCACCGCATACCGGTCAGTCTGAACAATCATACACGTCTGCTGACAAGCGGGTCAGATGTTGAGACCGACACATAATTTTGGACTCTTGAATAATACAGTTAGCTTAGTTTACTTTGTCTTACATTTTTTCCCATCAAAACTTTCGGTTTACAGCCAGTCATGCTGTGTGGGATTGAGTGAAAATAAACTACTGTGTGTTTATGGTAATGCAGGAACAGCCAGTGCTACAGTGTGGTTCACTGATGTGTTTTAATAGTTTTAGACAACAATAGCAGTCCTCCTGATCCTGAGCTAGTGCTGTTCATCCTGCAGGTCTTATCCTGGATCCACCCAGAGTCTCAGGCCACCATCGTACGCTGCAGCCAGCCGTTAGTCGGCCCTTCAGACCGTCGCTGTAAAGAGGATGAACGCTTCCTCCAAATCATCATGGATGCCAATGCCCAGTCTCATAAGCTCACCATCTTTGATGCCCGGCAGAGTAGTGTAGCAGTCACCAACAAGGTACTCTACACGCTACACTTTTCTCCCTGTCTACACACCCTAATATTCCACCTTAAATCTGACTTTTGTCATGTCTCTTCAATCCACCTCATCCAGGCGAAGGATGGAGGGTATGAAAGTGAGAGTTTCTACCCCAATGTGGAGCTGAACTTCCTGGAAATCCCCAACATCCATGTGATGAGGGAGTCTCTGAGGAAGATGAAGGACGTAGTTTATCCTACCATAGATGAAGCCCACTGGCACTCTAATATTGACCAGACACACTGGCTGGAGTACATACGGGTGAGCCTCACACATGAAAACACACAATAAAGAATATTACTAATGAGAATACTCTCTTGTCTGTGTGCTGTAGTCTTGTTATGTTATGTGTCCCTGTTGTGTGTAGTTGTTACTAGCAGGAGCAGCTAAGATAGCGGATAAACTGGAGTCGGGGAAGACGTCGGTGGTGGTTCACTGCAGTGATGGCTGGGACAGAACTGCACAGCTCACCTCTCTGGCCATGCTGATGCTGGACAGCTACTACCGCACTCTCAAAGGATTCCAGGTCATTCACTACATCACAACATTAGTTATATACTTTGGTCTTCATCTGTACAAAATAATAATGTGTGTGTGTGTGTGTGTGTGTGTGTGTGTGTGTGTGTTTGCAGGTTCTGGTGGAGAAGGAGTGGATTAGTTTTGGACACAAGTTTGCTGCTGTAAGGAACCAGGAGAGAATATGTACTTATAACAGTTCCATTACGTCATCCTCAATGATCAAAATGAAATCTGATAAAGTAATCTTTAAAACTAGTATCATTGCATCATTAGTCTGCCAGACCTACAGGTGTGTGACAAAGGAAAACCCATCATAAGGTGTCCTAAGATATTCTCTTTATGTGGTGTTTTGATGCAAACTGATGCAAACTGGTTCCAATCCAAGGACTGGATGTGATAAAGTAGCTTGTTTCTGGAGGAGACAATGCTGGATTTTAAATAGAAAGCAGAAGGAACAGGTTTTTTGACACCCATCATTAATGAATGCATGTACGTTTTTTGTGTAGCGTGTGGGTCACGGTGATGAGAACCATGCCAACTCAGAGCGCTCGCCCCTCTTCATCCAGTTCATGGACTGTGTCTGGCAGATGACTCGACAGGTCAGAGTCCTTCTGCTGTTGTGATCATATCAAAATCTGAAGAACTAATAATAGTAGACGTGTAGAAGCTGCCATTCTCCACTAATCAGGTGTGTTGTTCTGACTGCAGTTCCCAGCAGCCTTTGAGTTCAATGAGCTGTTCCTCATCACAGTGCTGGACCACCTGTACAGCTGTCTGTTTGGTACATTCCTCTATAACAGTGAACAGGAACGGGCAGCCAAGGTGTGTACCACTCCTCAGATAATAGGGATTCATGTGTCTAAAGAGTCATGTCAGTTTTTAAAATCTCCCTGTTTGCTCTGCAGGACGTTCAGACCAGCACTGTGTCCCTGTGGTCCTACATTAACAGGTGAGCTATCTGTCTCATTGATATGCGTCAATGAGTGACTCTCTCTGACTGTTCGACATTGTCCCCTACCAGCCAGCCTGAGGACTTCACCAACCCCTTCTATGTGGACTATGAGCACCATGTTCTGTATCCGCTGGTGTCTTCCAGACATCTGGAGCTGTGGAGCAGCTACTACGCCCGCTGGAACCCACGCATGAGACCACAGGTAGGCTGCAGCTTTGGCTGCTGATGGAAGGTGGAGAAGGATTATTAGTTTTTTATTATTATTATTATTATTATTATTATGTATTACAACTTTTTATTGTAAAATTGACTTTACTCCTATATATATATACATATATATGTGTGTGTGTGTGTGTGTGTGTGTGTGTATATATATGTAGTAAAATTACAACTGTACTCAGGATAATTAACCTTTTTTGTAAAACTACAACTATATCTCATAATATTATGCCTTTGTCTTGTTAAAGTATGACTTTAATATTATTAACAAATGTTCTGACCTTTTCTCTATTTGTGTTTCAGGTGCCGGTGCATCAGACTCTGAAGGACCTGCTGATCCTGAGGGCAGAGCTGCAGAGGAGGGTGGAGGAGCTGCATAGAGAGGCCACCTCCCATTCCCTGTCCTCTTCCTCTGAACACTCTCCTTCCCCCACACACACAACTGGAACTCCACTGCACACTGCTGTCTGACACACACACACACACCAGAAACACACCTACACATCACTGTCACACACTCACACAAGTATTTTATGCATGTTTAATCCCCATTACTAAAATGTTTACAATGTGAGAGAAAGACATTCCCACATTTGTGCAAAAACATTTTTTGCAAAATAAAATGATCTTAAGATGTTTGTAAAGAAAAAAAAGTATTTAAAGAAGGTTTAGGAATCTAACAGTTCAGTTCCTGCGGTCTTGATTTGATTTGATTCAAAATCGCTTAATAGTTGAATAAAGTGCCACCAGTTTTACCTGCAAGTGTTTTGAATTTGAATTTTGAATGAAGAACTGTTACCATTTGTCTCAGGGCTCTACTTTGTCATATTTTCAGTGGTCAGTGATTCTTCTACTTCCCACCTGCAAACTGCCTCCTTTGTTAGATAAGAGAGCACCGACCAAACCTGAAGCACCGCTGCCTGGAACTGAACACAGATATCTTTCTCATGAATGTTTTCCTTTATTGGTCTAAAAGATGGTGTTATTATTTCTTTACTTTGCCTTTCCATGTGTCAGCCGTGTCTCTGCTCCCACATGTGAGTGTGTGTTCTGTAAATTGCCAACCACATTACTGTAGTAAAATCTCCAGTGTTTCTCACTTATCAACCAAACTAGAGCTAGAGCTTAACTCAGACTGTAAGTAGTGAACATCCTACCTGTTTGATCATTTCTGTCATGTTTACAGCCTGAGAGCACACTGTATTTTTGAAGCCAGTTGGTATCAGTTTCCTAAAATACATAAAAACATTTTTGTTCATAAGGTTCCTTTAAATTATTTTTTTAAAGAATTGTGACCAAGATATGTACAGAGCAGGACAGTGTCACCAGTATCATCTGTTGTTTTTTGTGTTATTTTTGTTGAAATTTCCCAGGATTCCTTTTTGCCTCTGCTTCATTCATATGTTTTTTTGCATATAATATTGCCTGCAGACCTGCTTCAAATTTATTACAAACACAAAGTGAATTTTCACCTTGCATTATTCATGCAAATTGAACAGATGGAGTGATTTTGCTATCTGTCCATGCAACCAGTGCACTGACTATACAGATATTAGCTGTAGCTAGCTCATAGCATTTGCACTGACTGTGTAACTGATCTCACAATTGACCACACTCTTCTTTTTCCTCCAGCCTCTCTGTAGCCTTTCTGGACGTTTATAAATGGACAGAAAGAGTTTTCAGTCACATTTTTCCATCTGATTGTTCTTTGCCACAGTCTGCGCCACTCTGGGTGAATTTGAGTCTTTGCATTGCTTTTATATGCAACTGCACCACCCACAAATTGTGATTTGCTTCCAGTCTGAAAACACCTTGACAGTTAAAACTCAGTAATGTGCTCTATGTAACAATGGCACCATGCTAGCCAATCATGAGTATAATCAGCACTGAGCCAAATGTGAGTGCTGATTATGGTTTCAACTCTACTCATGTTGCCTTTATTTCTTCTTTTTATTGTAATTTCATTTAACCTGAGACAAACAAATCTATCCTGTGCGTTGGATGAACCAAGTTAGCGGCATAAGAATTTACGGGATAACTTTAGCTGGCTAACATCATGTTAGCCTGGATTAGTTAAACCACATAAAGAACTTGTTTTAAATAATCACAGTTCACATTTTACCCACTCACAGCTCTGTCCTGTGTTTTTTTAAAGACTTATCAGTGTATTTTTACAGATCATATGTAATATAACCCATACTGGTATGTAATGTGTATATCTTGTCTTTTTTTATGTTAATAACATGTCTGTGTACTTACATGAAGAACACACAACCCCCCCCTCCTAATGAGCCATAATCACTTCTGACATTCCATTATAAACAATAAAAAAGGAAGAATTCAAATGTCCAGTCTCTCTCTTGTCTTTTCAAATGGTTTATTTAATTGGTTGATATTAGTAACAAGTAGGTGTAACATATTGCCAGAGTTATAGTGGAATAAAAGAGAAAGCAGAGTTAAGGTTTACTATTACACTTCAAGCTATGAAGACTGTCCAACATTCAGTTGTCAGAAAGACACAGAGTTCAACACTTGTAAGCTACAGTAACTGTATACAGTATGAAGACAAAAGCATGCATCAAAGATTCTATGAGAACAGTATTCTGTCTAAGTGTGTATGTGTTGTATGTGATAGCCTTGCAAAGCCAGCCTTCAAACATCTTGTGTCTTTGCTTCTGGGTTTCAAACTGGAAAACAAAACATATGCATGCATTCAATTGTGTTTCTGAATCCAAAAGTGAGGTTGTAAGATTTTGGCTGGCTTTGCAGGACTCTGTGACAGGCACTGGAGAGGAGAGTCAGAGAGGCAGCATGTTTGACAGAAACGGTCAGTGTCATGTGACTGCATCCACACAGGCTCTGTTCAGTGGAGAAGACCTCAGACAGACACACACATGGCAGATACTACAATACACAATTTGGAGAGCAGGCAGGTATTTTACAAAGCCAGCTAACACAATAATCCAGTTTGTGGTTTAGGATAGGAACCAGGCTTGCAATAAAACTGTTTATGTTGCTATGGTAACAAATAAATTATAACAGAAAGCCTGTTACAAACTGGGGTAATGGGGTTTGAAAGCCTGCCTGGGAGTTTATGTTGCATTCACATCATATGTGGATGGTAGATTTCCATAGTAAAGACTTGCAAGCGTTCCCGTCATCAAGACAGTTGTATGATTACAGAGTTGTTTGTGTAAAGTAGAGCTTTAACACCTTATTGATTAATTGATTAGTTGCCCACTATTAAATTAATTGCCCACTAGTTTGATAATCAATGAATCATTATTACAACTTGGATGTTGATGTGAACACTATTCACAAGTCAGAAACTCAAAACTCTGACATGATGTGAACACAGCGTTACCAGGCAAGAAGGGTCTGATAAAAGCTGCCATATCTCAGCCTCTGCTGCTATGATTTAGACCATTGTATTTTTTTATCAGTCTCTAAATTCTAAATTTAAAGTCAGAATTAACAGTATATCTTTATTCTGCTACATTTTGCTGACTGACACACTTTTCAAGGCAAGACTTTACAGGAATGATAGCCTGGGCTATGATTATGATTTAGTAGTGTCAGCACTCACTCAGTTGGCCCAAGGCTTGCTTTCATCTAAGGCTGTCACTTTTTATTAGTTTGTAAAATGCATGTCTGACCCACTGCATAACCTTGTTGTCCTGTCAGTAAAGTAGGCTAATGCACACTAACAGGCTGTGCGAAATGAATCATTATGACACCAAACTATAATGTGGTAATGTGGGAAAGCTTTTTGGATTCAACACCACAGATGGAAAAACAATGGAACGATCAGTGAGGCAGTGGAGGCACTGCAACAGGGATGCGTTTGAATTCATTGAAACAAAGCATGTTAGTTAGAATTTGTTAAAGTTTGCCTTTATTTTTAAAAGCAAATGTGGATTTTCTGACAGCTTGCTGGGTGTTGTTTCATGTGCTGACATGTTAGTGTAATGTGGAGTGCTCCTAGTAGCACCTTTTTATATACTGTAAATAATTATAAATTGTCAACAGCTGTCAAATACGTCTTCAACCAGGTTGATCCAGTAATTTCCATCTATCATACAACTCAGGACGGCTGCTTTCCTTTTTCCTTTCTCCTTGTTGCTGCTTTTAAACAGTGCTTGTGAAATGACAAACCTGGACTGTTTTAGTCATTTCTTACTGTACTTTGTAAAAAGTGAGCTGAAATCTCATGCCTCAATTATTTTAGCATGCTTTGTAAAATGCCCCCTTTTCAGACCAGTAGTGACACCACTGCTGCTACTTTGGACCTTTCTAGCTCTGGCACTGTGCACACCTTCTAACTGTCTTCTCTATAATGGTCTGACCTGACACCACACCAGGCGGTCTGTCTCAAGCCCTTTGAGAGAACACCCCACCAGAGTCCAAACACCTGACCATTTACAGGCATTTAAAGCAGTATCAACATCCACAGTGCCAACAATAACTGAGTCATGAGTGAGGATTGTACAAGACCAGATGTGACAAGTGTGGTTCATTACACATTATTTGTAAGACATCAGGTGCAATTTATTGCAGAACAAATCTGCACTGTAAAAATATCCCTCTTTACATTCTCACACACTCTACTCTTCCCTCTAATCCATCAAATCTTCATCTAACTGTCACAGCTAATTCAAACGTTCACATCAGAATGCAGGGACATTTTAGTTACAGGTTAAAGCACAGAATCAAGCCTTATTCCTTCATAATCATTTCAAAAACTTTTTACTTTTGTGCATCACTTACAAACAGATAATTCAGTCCCAATACATAAAGGCAAAGTCAATCTCAGTCAGTGCTACATCTTTGGTGAATTTTAATTTTTGCTACAAGCTGAAGGTTTTTGCAATAGCAGATATCTAAGATATGCAATACATTCATTAACAGACAGGTTTGTTATTTTGTGTTTTGTGTGAAGTTCAGCTTTCAGCAGCCTGAGCTTGATGTAACACTCACACCTCTCAGTCCCCTGGGTGCTTTATCCCACCCTCCTCCCATTCTACCAAGTTAACCACCCAGAGGAGGTGAAAGTCGTGGCTGTTGCTCGTGCTCAGGTGCAGATACGGGGTGTTCCATGAATACTGCAGCGTGTCCCTGTG
Source organism: Scomberomorus guttatus (assembly GCA_038419695.1). Taxonomy (NCBI): domain Eukaryota; kingdom Metazoa; phylum Chordata; class Actinopteri; order Scombriformes; family Scombridae; genus Scomberomorus; species Scomberomorus guttatus. Next base: position 1,923,174 of record CM076467.1, on the reverse strand, counting down.
GGGCTGAGCAGGGAATAAGGCAAAGAGAGAAGCACCATTTGAATTACAGCTGACTGGACAGAGGTGGTCATCCATGCTTGAGTTACAAAGTGTTCTGATCAGTTTAACAGCTTGCTACTCCAACTATCATGGTCTCTGAACACTAACAGACACTAGTCAGGTTCAAAAAGCAGCTCAAAAACCAAACTGGATCACTTTAAGTTTTCAAAATGTTCTCAGATGGCAAAGACTACACGGGTCAATCATTCTGTATTATTCATCGGATGAGCTTGTTTCAGCATTGACCACAGGTCTCTCAGGGTCTGGTGCACATAGATCTGTTAGACTGGTGTGCTGCGTTAGGCTGGTCTCAAGTGTTGCTCTAAAATCCAAAATGTATACTTCAAAAAGCTGTTCTACATATCTACATTGGGTGTCTGCGTACATGTCATGTTCAACGCAGTCGGCTCGCTTGTAGGTGCATACAGTCCTTAATCAATTTTGGGCAACGCTCAGATGTCTGCAAAGAGAGAAGACACTTGTGGACAAGAGCAGACAAGCACCTTTATTTTCACACAGACTCATGCAGACCCCTACTAGATTCTTGAGGCCGACACCAATATTTGAGAGTTCAAAGAAACACGTCCACCAACATTAGAGGATTATGGGACCGAAGTCTAGATTTAAAGATGGGGGGGGTACATGTTTCCCTAATGGCAGCTAGACGAGTATTCCAGAGAGAGGAGTTACAGTAGGAAAGGTTATGATCAGAAGGGGTTTGTCTTGTTTTCTGGAATAAGGACAAGGTCTGCCAGCTGAGATCTCAGGCAGTGAGGCAGAACAAGTAGGAACAATTCTTTTTAATAATAGTTATTTGGAAAGATACTTGGAGGGATACTTTGAGGCCACTGCCAATATCAACACTTGAGAATTTAAAAGATCTGATAATAATGTGTTATGGGAGTCTTTCCCATCGCAGCCTTTTGGCCTCCTGATGAGATATATGGCATGAGCAATGAAAAGGAAAAGACTTGTCTGACTGTTTATAAATGCAGTTCTGTTGTTGCTACACTCTTCACTAAATTTCCCTTATCAAATTTGTGATGGTTAAACCTCTAGTGAGCTAAGCAGCTTTCTAGGGTTAGTGTTAGGGTTAGGAGGAACTTTGTCCTGCTTAAGATTGTCAAGAACCAGCTGGCTTGATGAACATACTGTACATGTTTGTCTGTAGATTATTTGCCACAGAACAAAGCTTATCTTTATACAACCAGCTTCTGAGCACAGTGTTGTATAAAGAACACTGACTAGCAGCTGGAGTGCTCAGGGACTTTGAGAGAAGGAGCAACACAAAGGAATTGTGGGTAGAAACAGCTGCTTTTCCAAGGCAACATGGAGGAGACCAGGGTGTGGTATTCAGTAGGACTGTGATGCTTCCATCAGATATGTAACACACTTGTTTTATAGGCCTTAAGCACAGCTCTGTCTAACACTATTTACAGCAAATACAACACATACTGCTTCACTATCTGAGATGTTTAAGGACATGATGTAACAAAGAGTTTTCTACTCACCCTACTCACAGTCAAAACCTGAAATCCTTCACACATTCACTTCTATCAGACACTATTCAGAACATGTGCAATGCATGATGGTAGCTGGTTACCAATCATTGCTTATGCCACATTTATGTCATGTTTGTGTGTTGCTGTTTTCTTCTTTACATTTTTAAAAATACATTAGCTAGGTGGTTGCCAGTGTGTTCAAAGTGAAGGCTCGAGGGTGCCAGCTGAAATTATACAACTGCAGATGTTTGCCGGTGTGCAAAAGTGTGAAAACCAGCACAAGAACCATGTAGGACCTTACCTTACCTTGTAGGACTCACACAACCAATTCTGCAATCACACAGCTTTGAGGTGTCTGATAATGTGAACACTCAGTGTTACCTTAATCACACATGATGTGAATGTGGTCTTATTCACTTTGTTTTATACAGAATCTTATGCTGTGGAATAATTTAAGCCCCACTATACAGGGTTTTATTTCTTAAGATGTGTTCTATAAAATGACAAGATAGACTAAATACAGTATCAGGCTGTCTAGTAAACAGTGAATAATTTCAGATGCAGCCCAAATAAAAATTTTCTTGCTTCGTAACAAATGAAACTCCAGGAGTCTTTAGGAAACCAACAAACCATTGGCAATACAGAACAAACTCACTCACCAAGAAGCAGTATCTAGCTACAAAAAGTTAAGCTAAGTTATTAGGAAAAGTCAGTCAGGTACAAAGTGTAAAAAGAGCAGGCTAGAGTGTAAACACGCGCACACACTAAAGAGTATAGTCTAATGCTAAGAGTACAAACACAGAACTGCTCACAATAATATGTACAACCATCACAACTGTCCAAAAGCACTCGTCACGATACTTCAACATTCTATCATTAACTACTGCTGCTAACTTCATCTACACGGCTAAAGCAGACTTCTATTTTTTGAAATGCATATTATTGTAACCACTATCATCTCTGTGACAGTGCCGACTCTTCTTCCACTTCACATGTCTGTCTCTGATGGTCTGAAATCACATCAATGCCACCACTTCATCAAAACTTCCACTCTTGTACTCTTATTCCTGTGACGGCCATTTTGAACTCTACCAAGCAGAGGCCAAGCTAAAGGGAGAGGAAAAAATAAAAGGAACACTGTAAAGACCTCAGTATGCTGCAAGCAAAGCGCTTGTTGAATTTTCTAACAGCATCTAACAAGCATGCCCACTCGACACAACAAGTGGCCAGGTGTGTGGAGGATTTACGTTTGTCACTTTTTGTGAGTACAAACAACTGTGACACCATGAAGGCTTCCGACTAACTGGAAGGTTTGCGCCATTATCCATATTTGTGCAAAACTACAAAGATGTGCTAAAGACAGAGCTCCTGGAGGGAGATTAGAGGGCAGTGTGATGCAGTCAGAAGGAGGCATGACAGCAAGCTTTTCACCCTGCCTTCAAGTGTGGCCAATCAGAACAAGTATAGTAAACACTTGCCTTTAAAAACATCAGTCTAGTGTGTTTGAAGCATACTGAGGTCTTAACATCACCAAAAATGTGAAACTTTTTTACAGTCTCAACAGAAATTAAAGCCCATCTACGATTTCAGAATTCTAATTCAAGAGCTGCAGTGCTAGTATCAAAGAAGACATAGAATAATGTAAAGGATCTCGTAATGACACAAAAAAGCTACATGTAGGGGCTTTAAATATATAGCACATCACAAAAGCACTATCTATTGCAGAACTATTATACTAAATCTTTATGTCCAACTGCTGTGTGTCAAGATTCATATTATGGGATTGTAAAAAATTGGACAAACTTTTAATAATTTTGTTGATTCCAAACCAAAAATATTTCAGAAATAAATTGGTTTTACTGACTAATTTTAAATAACTGAGTTCACATTTTTAAATTCAATAACATTATTATTGAATTATATAATATCTCATCCCTATTTTTGTACCTGTAATTAGAAGAGGAGTAATGAAGTTGAAAGTACTGTGTGGAGTTTTTGACCACAGTGGTGCTATGGAGAAATCTGAATGTTTGTTAGGCCTAAAGGATACAAATAATGCATTTGGGTGAGAAAAAATGCAACTGTATACTAACATGAAAACTCCACAGACTTTAATTTGTTGTCGTTATCAATTTCTTCTTGAGGCTTCCAAATATGTTCAGGGGTTGATAGCTGCCTGGCGCAGGGCTATTTTTATACATATTCCAATTTCCAGAATTTCTCACTACATATAAATTCAAAATGGCCACCGTGGTAGAAAGATCAATTTGGAGTTGTTCCGAACACATGGCACCACAATATTAAGACAAAAATAACCAAACAATATAAGCTAGTATGTAGCAGTTGTTTCTTCAACAAAAGTCACATTTCACACATTTTCTGCCTGTCCACAGCCTCGTCACAGCCTTCTGATTCTTCTGAACAAAGTGCTGTGGTTTTCTCTTTTTCAAATACTTCACCACTAAAGAAGATCCCTTTCAAATTAACTGAGAAAGAAAAGCACACACTGCATTTTTAAATTCAAACTGCAGAGGAACTGACTTAGCTAGCATCTTTTTTTGCTACATCAAGTGTGGTGAGTCCTTGCTTGTTTCATATTTGGTGCTACGGTGAAGACCCTGAACTGTGAGTGTTACAGGGCTGAACTTTAACTTTACTATGAGTCTTTTAGATTAATGACTGTTCTCACTAGAGTTATTTTACTATCACCACTTTGGAAAACCAAGCTTTTCCAGGCTTCCTTCATTACGCATTGTCATTAAAGGCTAGTTGAAAAAACATTTATATTAGGCTATTTACACTATAAAAAGTCACAGGTTGTAAGTAGACAGAAAATTTTGACGCCTCGTTTTTCCCCACTGCAAAAAGATCCCAATCTGAATAAGGCAACTTTGTACATTAAGATAGACAACATGAGGAGGGTGGAGATGGAGTAGCATGTAGTGACTAATGATGTAACTGTCATATGATGTAAACAGCAGTTACCTGTCGTACCTCTGGTTTTATGAGGATGCATCTTTGTCTAGTAGTGGACAACTAACACACATCAGAGGGCAAAGCATGTACCAAATGTAATGAGACCTGTTAGGAAATATCAATGACCACTGATTATTAATAAATAATTATTAATAATAAAGAACACTTCATAGTAATCATTGATTAGGACTTCATCATTATAATATAGTCAACTGAAAATGAAATAAAATGTCACATTTTGTAGGAATAAGGGAAACTCATTAGTCGATATTAGTATTGTTACATGCAGTAACTCCAGTTCTATGTGCCTCACCCTCAGTTTAACATGTTACTTCTCTAATCAGTAAGTGGCTACTGTAATATCAGATTATTACATTATCTGCATTTTATCACATTTCACAAGTGATAACATAATCAGTGGCTACAAGACTGAATAGAAATCTATTTAAAGTAGAAATCAATTAGAAATATTGTCAGATGTTTGTCATTTAGTGTTTTTTTTTTTCTTGTGCATCAACAAACAAACTAATGTGATCTGATGTGTCAAAGTGGGAAAACTGAGAACTGCTGCATTCCAGTCAAAGTCAGGAAATTCTTGATTACACTTCACATCTTCAACTCATATTAAAAACCACCATAAAAAAACACCGGGCGTGTGTCTGAGCACTCTCTGGTTCGATCGGCAGCTCTGCCCAGGGACTCAGATATTCTCCAAAGCATCCTTAATCCTTCTGATTCACTGGACATTCAGCTCCCTAAACATGCTCCACAATGCTCAATAAAAACAAAATTCAGTTGCTCGTCCAGTGACTGGCTCCCTGTGAACTCAGAGGAGCTTGAGACACACCCATAGATGCCCAGAGAAGTTTCATTCTCCAACATATAATTATGTTAACTTGAAACACTTAATCCAACTATACAAGAGGCCAATCTGTTGCCTTTTTTGTTTGCCGGTATTCCACCTTCACTGTGAGTGGAGCTCAGCAAAAGGCTACAACTGAAGCTCCAGCTCACAGAGGAGAACTCACACCCTGAAGGCCAGTAACTGTAAACCAATGCTGTTAGTGTTGTTTAAACGATAAACGATAAATTACTATATACACATACATTTGGCAAGGATCAATACACTGCCATGTTTACAGCAGAGGATAAAAAAAAGTCGTGTTCACATTCAGCGTAGAAGGACTACAATTCCCAGCTTCAGGAGCTGCAGGATCGACAAGGACATGCTACACAACAGACAGTCGATTCTGTAGCATGGTGTGTGTGTGTGTGTGTGCGTGTGTGTGTGTGTGTGTGTGTGTTTGTTTGTGTGTGTGTGTGTGTTACACAGCATTCTCTTCAGTGGGAGGTTCAGCATTGGGTGGCTCCAGGAGAGTCTGTTGGACTGCAGAGGCAAACAAACAAACAGATGATGGTTGTTACACAGATCATCTCTACTAACACAGTCATTTAGAAAACGGTCTGGACTCCCTAACAATCAAGGTTAGAGTAAAGATAATCATTTCCAGTTTCACCAATTTTCACCCAAAATACACAGACAGGCTCCTCTGGTGGTGAGGATGGATCAGAATGTTCTTCCACTGGTAGAAAGTGAAGAGAAAAATGGAAAGCAAACACTGAAGCACCGCTGATCCTGGTGCAGATCAACCAGGGTCCATCCAGCTAAGAAACAGACATTACTAAATCTTTGTACTGCGAAAGATGCTTTGTTATTTGTTGATTCAAATTAGATTCTAGTACTTTTTTCTTAAATTTCATATTTTACTTTTTTAAATAAATTCCCAGTTTATAAAAACTAAATGCAATAAGGCCTAGCAGGCCTGAAGCTCTGGGTTTTGCTTGAGGACACTTTAACAGGGTTTGTGTGACACCTGTAAAGAGTTTTTGTAATACCTGCCCAATTCTTTTAATTTAAGTTTTAAGTTTTGTTAAATATTATACTTAAAGTCCCCCTCCACTCAAAATTCTTCTTCTTCTTGTTACTTAAGATGGATGTTGTTCTCTTCTCTGTGCAGAATGATGTATGTGCAGAGTTTGTTTTCACATTCATCTTCTGAAAGTGAAAAGTTTCTCTGTGCTTATTAAAAATGAGATTTTAAGGGACGGGCCTATGAGCATGATTTGTGACATCACAACCAGTTTAAATCGTGGTCCATTATTCAACTTAAACAAGTGTGATGTGGAAACTTGAAGCCTCCAGTGCACAAACACTGAGAATGGACTTGGACAGTGAAGTAGGAGACATCTTGTGTCCAGCAGGAAAACTTTAGAAATTAAATATATTTGCATATTCATAGATCTGGAATTTTTAATGAGGGAGAAGGGGGGGATGCCATTTTAAGGATTTTAACATGGTAATTATACTTTTTTTGGGGGAAAACCATATCATCTGAGTATTTGTCAGACATGTCAGAGAATTTGTTCTTGTTTTTATTAATCATCCAACTTTATGGAAGTGCTGGAGTAGTCCTTCACATTAAGTTAGGTTTAATAAATATACCAATAAAACTGAAGTGTGATAATACAAATAAAGCATGTTAATCACATTTTTAAATTGAGTGACACCTTATTTCCTGGTCATCTGGAATTTAAAACGCTGATGAGCCTTCTGATGAGATTTTGTCACTTTTTTTTAAACAATCACTGCGTCTCTCCATCTGTCTCTCCAGCTGCAGGAATTATCAGGAGATAGTAGCTCTATCCGTCAAAAAGAAACTTTTGTTTATAGGTCACATCTTCTGTATTTTCCAGACAAATATATTTTCTTATATTTGTGCAAAGTGGTAATAGATCAGACTAGAAAAGAGTGTTGAGCAGATGTGAGCAGAGTGCAGCAGAGTGGAGTTTACCTTGTGGTTCTGTAGCCACCACAGCTTCGGGGTTCTCAGCTTTCACCATGTCAGCGTTCAGACTCTCTGTTACAACACGGGAACAGACTTAGTGAGCACAACAAATACAACAGTTGTCTGTGGTCCACTTCCTCTGCTATCAGCCAAAAATCATTAGCTTATTTTGTTTTTTGAATGTTTTGATTATCCAGATTTCAAGTGCTGTTTTGGTTTCAAATGGTTTTGAAACCAAAACAGGCCCCATTTCCTACTGCTGTTATATGGCGTACAGCAGTGTTTCCCTGTTGAGCTGTGGTGGAAGTATAGTAACAAAAAGAGGGACTTTGGCACTAAAAAGACTGTAAAGTTGAAAGATATCTACTTGATTTGACTCATTTGGACACTGAAGCTTCATATTAGCTTCAGATAAACTTTTAAATACATTTTTGCACAGAAGGAGGACTGTGGATTTTGTCCCCCATCACTTACATTGTAAGTGCATTATGAAGGGATCTTCTAATGGTCAGTATGAACAGGAGGAATAATTACAGCAAGAAAAACATGTTTCACTGTTCATTTGAGCTCCTGACTGTCATTTTAAGACACACTTGAATTTTGGTGATTGAAAATTGTGAACCCGCCCTTTCAAACCTACATAAAGGCTTGTAAACAGTATAGTTTCAGTATTGTCAGTTTTAGCTGGCAGCAGTAGTCACACATTGAGGACAATGACCTGAGGGACTGACTCCTCTAAAACACATGACTTACGCTGTATACCGAAGCACAGCTTCTTCTTCTGGTAGGAGATATAGCTGCTGACTGCACCCACCAGCGCCATGGCAACGGCACTAACAATCCCTGCAATGGTTCCCACCTCTGCTGTGGTCTCTGGACACACACACACACTCACACACACACACACACACACACACACGCACACACACATACACATACACATACACATACACATACACACACACACACACACACACACACACAGATATACTATGAGCTCAGGTAGTCTGACAGCTGACAGAGTTTATTTATGAACACACACTGCAGACACACAACACTCACCATTGTTGTCTTCATATTGATTAATCTGATCACTGTCACCACTGGGACGTCCACCTGTGGAACACAGAATAACAGCCATGTTCAAAGCTGTTTGGACTGTTGGTCTCTGTACTGACAGGGTTATATAGACCAGACATTACCTTTGCCTTTGTCAGGTTTGTATGTGTCGTCTTTCCCAATGTCGGCCAGATCACTGTCAGAAAATGAACCTGAGAATGAAGACAGATTATCACCACACTGAAGATGGAGAGTGAAATCACTGATTGTTAAATTGTAGCTTAAAGGTACAGCAAACTCAAAATCCTGAATTTGTACATAGCTTGTTTTGTCATCCATGAGGTTGTTGAAGTAATTTGTTGGATGTGATGCTCATTCCTCAGGTTAATAAACTCAGTGTTGAACACAAACTAACTTTCCATTTGGTTTCTTGTTTGGTTGAACATGGTGACGTTTTCTCTCAAGGCTGTTATGGGGCTCAACTGGTGTGTGAGACTCTAAAGACTTTTTCAGACATGGAATACATAACATTGCTGGCTTCATCTATCTGTTAAAGTGATGGCTTTGTCATTCAGACATTGGTGACTTTTTTACATTAATGTTCCTTACAACTTCAGATATGACAGGACATTTACATAAGGAGACAATGCTCATGTGATATTAGCCAAGAGAGAGATGGTGAGTTACAAATGTGATCTTATATGAGAAGATTGATTTCCTCAAAGCCTTAATGTTGGCTCTTTCACAGTGTTTTCTAGTTTATTAAACCAATTTTGTGCATAAGAGATGATGATAAAGATATAAAAAATTATCAGTGATGTTAGAAGGTGAAAAAAGATGCACATTTCTCTCTCTGCATGTTTTATCTTGTGCTGCTGCAGCCTTAATGTTAATCTAACAGCGTTGATTGACTGTCGTGTTGAAATAATGATACGGAAATATTACAGGTCCGACCTCATAAGATTGACGTCATGACTTTAACATAAAAGTGATCAGTGTGCTTAAAGGTATACTATTCATGATTTTCCTAAAAAAAACAATGTATAGACTCATACAAAAGTAATTCCTCTCAATCATCAACAACACTGACCCACTACAAGTCTGTGGCGGGGTATGTATCTACAAAGACTCTGCCCTCTGCCTGTATTTTCTTATTATTTTGCAGTGTTCAGGACGCTTCTGGGTGTCAACCTTTGGGCAGTGGGTGTCTAGCCCCCAGCCAGTAACAGTGGCAGGGTGTGAGGTTGTGACTCTTAGCGTAGAAACCAGGTTACATCACCGTCTCCATCTCTCTCCTCTGTTCCACTCTGCTCTCTGTCTCTGTGAAAGAGCTGCAGGTCTGTGTGTCTGCTTGGCCGAGGGCGGGGCTAAGCTACACACACAGAGCAGAGAGGCCACAGCAGACAGGATGAAGCTTTTGAATTCACACAAAATCCAGCAATACGGCACCTTCCTGCAGGGTTGTGTGGAGGTGTGGGTGTGTTTATATGTGCTTTAAAACATAACCACCATGAAACAATCTAAAAATGATGTTTTATTTATCTGATTCACAGCTCAATCTCTTCATTCACTCTCTAGCTTGCTTGACCACCGCTGCTCTCTCTCTCTGTCTCTCTCTCTCTCTCTCTCTCTCACTCGTGCTCTCAAAGTCTATCTTTACTTTTAACGTTATCAAATGAAGAGAAATGTCCTCCCCTTGTCCGAGTAACGTCTTTGTACTCCCTCATGCTACAAGTAATGTAAACATAGGCTCTTCAGGTCTGCGGGCCGTAAATCGTTTCGTCTGATTTGGCCGGGAATCTGACCCGGTGGCAGACATTTAGAATAACTATATAGAAATAGCCAATCTTCTCACTGATGGTCTTATTTGTTTATGTAGATCATATAGAGGCAACAGAGGCATTAAGAGACTGTTTCATAACCAGTTCAATGACTAATTTATACTTACTATATATGACAATATATTTAAAGGTTGGATCAGTCTTACAGCTTATTATATGATCATTAATCAGGGTAAATATAATTATTAATAATAAGAATACATTTTGTTTATACATCACCTCACATATCTACAAAAAAATACGGATTATCAAACAGAAAAATATAAAATATCAACTGAGGATAAATATGTATTTTAGGATTTTAAAAAACATATTTGAAGCGTTATTTTCAGCAGTTAAAACTATGCAAAACTAACACAGGAAGCAGAGAACAGTGATAGACTTTCTGTGCATATTTCAAAATGTTCTTTTTTTATTCTTTAATTTTGCCATAAAATTGGCTTCCTAAAAATTAAAATACGAAATGAAAATCTACCTCAGCACAATCGTCCAATAATCCACTAATTGTCACTATCCTGTCATTTCTGTCTTTGTTATGTTGTTTCTTGTGGTCCCTGGCCTCCTGTGCTTTTCCCCAGCCTGCTTTTCCCTCCACACCTGCCCTGCATCAGCCTTGTCAGCCCTGCCCTGCTCCCAGTGTTCCCTTCAGCCAATCAGCTCCTTGCCTGTTCTCCTGTTAGTCAGTCACCTGTTCCATATTCTCTCGTTAGTTCAGTTTGTATTTAAGTCCAGATTTTCAGTTCAGTCTTTGTTGGATCCTTTGTTCTGTTTTGCCTTGCCTGTACTCCTGAATAAATACAAATTCTTTAGTTCCACTCACTCTTAGAAAGAAAGCTAATTAGTTTTCCAAAATGTTCAACTAGTCCTTTTAAAATGTTTTTTACTCCAAATGTGAGGATGAAATGTTTCTGATTACATTCTAATAATGTATAATTAAATCTGAGCAAGAACTAAAACATTTGTGTCAATAATCCTCATTGACTGCACTGCTAAACAAGACAAGTCCTCCTGTGGTTCCATTTTGGAGAAAAATACATCTTAGAAACAGTTTTTAATCCTAAAATATGTTTAGTACTTTTTAAAGGATGTATGTGGGAGAGGTGCAGAGTTTCAGTGGAGACAGAATGATGGAGGTGGCATGTAAAATGCCCTGAACTAGAGAGGACAAAAGCAAGAGATGCTCAGTGCAGATGAGTCTATAGATGTAGTGTGCAATATACAGTATTTATAATGGAGAGAGGTATCATACTAGCACCGGTACCAAACAGAATTTTAAAGGGGACATATTCTGCTTTTTATGGTTTTCTGTCATTTATGTACTGTTATGTCAGATGTTAAACATGCTCAAAAATTACAAACCTTGAGGTGAACGTGTATGTACTTACGTACAAATACTACCTGCAAGTCAAAAGCCACGCTACACAGCTTCCAGAAGCTAACCAATCAGAACAGAGTGGGCTCAGGAGGAGGGCCTTAAAGAGACAGGAGCTAAAACGGGTTGTTTCAGACAGAGGCTGAACTTATAAGATAAATAAGGAGTTTTTAACTGTAAATCATGCAAAGATATTTCAGTAGAGCCCCAGAATATAAATATATACCTAGAAATGTGCAGAATATATCCCCTTTAAAATACCCATTTAGATATACTGTATGCCACCATAAATCATAAATCATGATATACTGTTTATTAAAGCCACTATGTGTAGGACTTATGTGATTAATGCATCAAATCTTTAGATTATTTGGATGTTTTTGATCTGCACTGCGGTATTTTAATTCTACCACTGGGGGGCACCAAATTCAGAAATGTTTAAATCCTACACATTGTGGCTTTAATCCCACATGTTTGTATTCATTATTAAGTCATTGGACTTAATAGGTATTGGTGATTTAAAGTGTTACCAAACTATCAGCTACTGTTAAACCTATGGGAGACACTCCCACCCACCTCCCTGCCCCTTGTTCTTATCCTTGCCACCAATGTCATTGTTGGGGTCCAAGGCATCAGCCAGGTCAAAGTCATCAGCAGCTGTAAGGGTCAAAAGGTCAATGATACATGTTACAGCAAAATAAAAGCAAAAGCAGGAGTAAAACTATTTATACTGAAAGTTAAACTGAAAATAATGTCTGAAAAACTAAACCAAACTACAAATCAACCAATTTAATCAAAAGTCGATGTGATTGTACTGTGAAATGTTTTTCTTCATGTGATTGTCTTTATTCGTTTTACTGTACAGAACTGTGTGGACATATGTGCCCACATACAGTATACTGGATATTTTATATACCCTTTTATCAGTAAAGAGCTGGTACTTAACTTACTTAGTTGGGAGCTGTACCCATACAGTAATAGCTCATGGTAAATTCAGTAAAACGTTTCCACAGCACATACTCCATCAGTACAACAACAGAGTCATGTCATACTCACCACTCTGCTGCTATGAGTTTCTCTTTTTAATACTTGGTTTACGATTACTTATGAATTCGATAGATAATAGATAATAAAAACAGCTAAGTGGGACTGACTGGTATTAATTAGTGAGTGAGAACCATAACCGACCCTGGTATCGATATTTGGGAGTTTAACTAAATCTGATATCAATATATTCGCCAATACTAATTTTATTTTTTGCATAAACACATAACATAAACAAACAATCTTCATATGTATCACTAAAATTAGTTTTTTTTAAAGAACTGTGACTAAGACATACTAAGTGGGACATTTTAGAATGAAAAAAGTCAACATGTCAGTACTCTCTGGTGAACAAACTGTTTAATGAAGACACTTTTGTCAATGACTTCAAACATACTATAGCGTGGCATTTCTGTACTGCAATTTCTTGTTACATATACACCAATACCAATACATCTGTAATAAGCCAATATTGGCTGATATATATCGGTCTACTTCTGTGTTATGACAAATAAAAATTTTGACCTGATGATGAAAAGAGAGAGGATCACCAAAGTTATTACAACTCAAAACCACAAAGGAAAAGTCAGTGGGTCACCAAAGACACAAGGAAGCTTCCTTTGGGAACTCTGAATGTTTGTAACAAATTTCATGGCAATCCATAGTCAAGATATTTCAGTCTGGACCAAAGTGGTGGATGACTGACTGACTGACATCGCCATCCGTAAGTGTTCTCAGCATAGTGGTGAGTATGACATGAATAAGTGCTGATTCTGAATGTAGTAAGACTACAGGTAAACATGGAGGAAGTGTTTAGTTTGTATAAACAGCAAATAAAAAAAAAAGTAAATGGGAGATTAGAAATAAAGCCTGCTTCTTTCTGCAGTGGGGGGTGGGGGGGGCTGCATTGTCCTCACCTGGCTTGGGTTTGGGCTTGACTGGGGCCTTGGTGCCTGTGGGGAGCTTAGGCACAACCTTGGGTGGAGCTTTGGTGGTGGTGGGGCTATCATATTTAAAGAAGTCTTCAAGATCAAGCTCTGCAGAGAACATTGAGTATAGTCATTATTATACTCATCCACTGACTTCAGTTATGCCAAGTGCACTGTAACATGTTTCACACTCATAGATATGTTCTCAGCAAGTTTGTCTGAACTCTGTCATGAAATACAAACTGTATGAGGGCTGTTTCACAATGAAAATTGAAATACTCTCTGCAAAACAGTTTTACAGGTTACCTCATGCTGCATTTTTACCAAACTCAAATAAAACTCTTTCTCCATTACTGTTTCCCATTGGTTTCCAGTGTAAAGTGATCCTTCCCTGTGTTATTATGCCGTTATTATGCCGATGCTTGCTGTTGTTGGTGCAACAACAGCAAGCATCAGACTCATGACATTTATTAGACAATGAACTAAACTCCAGCCTGTCACTGTCCCTGCTTAAACTCATGTTGTATTATATGATATTATAGAATTAAATATTCATTGTGTCAGTAGCTGCTGTGTGGTTCTTACCTCCTCCTGCTCCACCTGCTGGTGCTGCTGGCTTTGGTGGGGGGGTCACTGTTGTGAGAGTGAGAGATTAATTATTTGCAAGTTTTAGCTCCTTAACTACAAATCATATATATTTAATATTTCTGAATGCATGCTTCATATTTCTAGATTTTCAGATGTATTTTTCTTAATGTTCAAGGCAGCCACTGATATCCATTCATTTCTGTATGATATGAAAATCAACTAGTAGTACTACAATTTGGGTGTAGATTGAGTTGAAGTCAGCAATGTATTACCTCATACAGATGAAGTACTCTGATGCAAATTAATGTAAACTTGATGTTGTGAAGGCTTACACAACGCAATCAAGTTTCAAGAGATTCCTGTTAGATTTCTATGAAGGGTCTTGGAGGATAGATCTGGCTTTTTGGACAGTCTGGATTTGGTGAAATGAAGCAATGTTTCTTAGTTTATTACCAATTATTTTTGAGCAAGTGTTAACCACAGTGTCAAGTCACTTCTTGTTTTGGATATTTAAGGACTGATACCAGCAGATGAATGAAAACATGAGGATGCTTTTGATGAAACAATTGTGGAAAGACAAATTGTATGGTCATGTTTCTTTAATGGTAGTTTTTCTACCATGAGGACGGTACAGCATGGTGTCCCCCAGGGAAGTTGCTTGGGCTGATTGCTCTTCTCTATTTTTACCAATTATAAAAACAATCTAGTTCTGAATGTGTCAAACACTAAATGTATTTGGCTAAAACCATGCACTAAGGCGAGAGAATCAGTTATGCATCTCCATCAAGGGCAGCTGTATAGAGCATATCACTAAGGCAAAACTTCTAGGGGTCACCCCTGATGGGCAACTATCGTGGCAGAATCACATCACAATCACACAATAATTGGTCAAGTGCAGCAATTAAAGAGCTGTACAAGCTTAAGTTATTGCAGAATAGAGCAGCACTTCTTGGTGTTGAATGAGAGAAAGTATAGACCAAATGCATGCTGATCTTGCCCAGCTGAAAGTGGAAGACAGATTAATACAGTCTTTTAATTTTATTCAGGAATATGTGTATTAAAGAAAACCAAAAAAAAACTTACACTGCCTGTTTTTAAGAATAACATTTTCTCAGAACAGACATGACCATGAAACAAGACAGGTGAGGAGGGGTTATGTTACAATTCCTCATCCTAGAACCAATGCAATGAAAAAAACTGTTGTATGTAATGTATAGAGCCATTTCTCATTGGAATAGTTTGCCATACTTTATTCATCGAGCAATATACATTATCTATGTATGCATGTATGTATGTATGTATGTGTAAATAAGTGTGTGTGTATGCATATACAGAATATATGTATACATATATGGAGCGACGTATAGAGAGAGAGCTTTACATGGTTCTGTTGAAATTGTATCTGGTTTTTGTAATGTTTATTCTGTTTTAATTTGGGTGAGGGGCGGGGTTAGTGGTGGTGAATGCATTTATGTATGCATGTATGTGAAAGCATGTGTTATGTTCTTAACGTGGACCCAAGGAAGAGTAGCTGTTGACTTGGTAACAACTAATGGGGATCCAAATAAACAATAAACTCCAAATTAGTTCAGCTTGCAGAGGAAGTTTTGTCTTTGATGGCTCTTTTTTAACAACAATCTTGGTGTTTTCTTGAAATTATAGTTTGTTGAAAAAATGAGATTTAGATCTTGTAATTATTGATTGATTATTATTTATTAAAAATTGAGAGCTTGGTATGTAAAGGAAAGAAATTCCTCCATCTATCTAGCGCTGTAGCTACTGTACCTCTGAAGACTGAGGTAATGTCCTTTGTATTTTTTCTGGGAAGTTACATTCTACAATTTAAAAAAGCTCCAGCATTTTTTAGGCTGATCCACAAAACTAAAGGATTCTGTATTTTCTACCAGAATTTGATTTCTGGCAGTAACACATTTAGGTCTTTTTTATAGGCATTTTATGCCTTTATTATAGCAACAGTGGAGATGACAGGAGGCGACATGCAACAAAGGTCCACAGCCAGACTTGAACCATGGACATTGCAGTTATGTGGCATGCGTCTTAACCAGTAGGCTACCAGGGCACGCTGACACATTTAGATCTTTGTGTAAGGAGATAAAAAAATAACTGAGTCAGTAATTCTTAAAACTCCAAATTATTAAAAAGATTTTCAACACTTTATTTTTAGTATCTGGTTATAATTTTCTGAAGGGTGGGTGAGGGGTGCATTGGGGGGATTTGGGCTTCTAGCTATGGCTCTGAATCTATCTAATGTCTGTTCTTGCAACAATCAGTCAATCAGTGTCCAGTTCACCTGATCTGAACTTTGGACTGGTGAAGGAAAGTCTAGCAAACACAGGGAAAACATGCTACACATATCAAGGACCTCCACATTTAAACAGGTGAGTGGTGTTTCATTGTACTTACATGATTTACTGTCATCATTATCACCGCCCAGAGCATCTGCCAGGTCTAATTCCCCCTGAGAGAGCACTACAGTCCAGAGAGGACAGACAGAGGAAGCGTTACACTGAATCTGACACATGCAACACAAACTGTCTTTAAGTCTTTGTTTAAAGCTTTATACATTTAGTAGAGATATGACCATTCAGTAATCAGCATTCCAGGCCCTGCTGGTCTTACACAGACACAAAACCCCCCCAGGCCCCAGGACCACACTGTGCCCAGAGAGTGCTAATCCTCGCTGTTTGTTTTCTGCACTCCAGGCCACAGATCATTTACCAGGACAGACACAAAAGCAGAGACAAACAAAAACTAGAGAATCTCATTGGCTGCCACAAATTAACACATGGTGAGTGTGCGTGTGGTCAAGTGTTGTGTGACTATATGAACATTTCAGCATGAAGAGGGAACCTTCACATTCTGTTTACATGTCTACCCTCACCTCTGTCTACAAAGCTATACACAGTTTTATTTACGGAACTTTGTTGAGAAAAAATATCATAATATATAATTATATAAATAACTATAATTAAATAAAGTTCAATTTAAAATCACACAGTGTTAATGAAACAAGGAAAAGCAGAACAAACCAAACACAAACATATTTAGAAAATTAAAGGGTAAACAATAAAAGTCATGCATTGTTATACATTTATATATATCTGTCACTTTTTCTAGTAATAACTTTAAAGTTGTTTTCTTGCACATAAACTACATTACTGAACATAAAGCACATTTAAGTATGTACACTGGCCTAAAGGACAATTATGTGCACTTCATGCAGTAGGCGAGGTTTGAACTACTTTCTCAAGCTCTCATTTTCATTCTTCACACAGCTAGGGCCGTCACTTTTCATGTGAACAACTGAAGCAACACTATGAATGCTTTCCAGGAGAGACTGTCTGAAAGTGTGTGCTTAGTACCAAAGACACACAAAGACACAGAGTTGTTGGAGAGATTGTGGAGGCAGTGTGATGCAGGCAGGAGGAGGCTATGACAGCATGTGGATATTCACTTTGACTGTGGACGAGGTTGACACATCATGTGACCTAGTTTGTTTGAAGTAGACGCCCAAAAATGCTCCTCTTAAAAAATATGTTACCAAATATCTTTTATCATCAGTTTTTGACTGTAGATTGAACAAAATGAGACATTTGATGACGTCAACAAAGACCAAACGATTATTTGGGAAAATGGTCTGCAGATTAATTGATAATTCAAATAATCGTTGTGGTGGTTGCAGCACTACAAGAAATGTAGCAATACACCAACAGACGCAGTGAAGAAGGCTACTAGCAAGTAAACCTGAAAAACTCCTCAAGGTTAACATGTAAAATGTTGCCTGGATTTGTTCCACCAAATTTAAAACAATGTTCCATCAAAAAATGTTCCATCAATTTCCTGATGATGCCTCCTTATTATTCCAAGAACTGAGACAAAATCCTATGAGAATAAATCCTACCTTCCTACTGTAACTCATCTGTCTGGAATAAACTCCTAGCTGCCATTAGAGAAGCCCTACAATCCTTCAATCTAGATTTACACATAATCCTCTGATGTTGGTGGGATCAAATGTAATCTCTACAGTGCTCTGATGTAAGTCAGGCTTAGCTAGGTTTAATTTGAGTGAGTTCTTAGTTACAGTAAGCTCTACTTTTCCTCCTTAAAGGATGAAGCAGCGTGCAGCATTCAGGGACTTCTGTTATAGCTATTCCTACCATGAATCCTGTTATGAGATCATGAAACACATGCCAGCAATCACCTCCCCTGTCTCATTCAAATGTTCAAATGCTGCTTCTTCAATGTAAATATTTTCATGGTTTCTTTAGTCCTCTATGACAGTAAACTGAATATCTGTTGTGGACAAAACAAGACATTTGAGGACATCATCTTGGGCTTTAGGAAATACTGACTGATTGATTTCAGCATTTTCTGACATTTTATGGACCAAACAACTAATCGGTTAATCGAGAAAAAAATCAACAGATTAATCAATAATGAAAGTAATCGTTAGTTGCAGCTCTACCTCACCCCCAACTAACTATAAATGTAACCATTTTCAATGTTTCATTAAAACTATCTAAACATAGCTATTTTAAGTCTTGCACAAAATCCCAACCTCCAGGTTTGGCTTCTGCCCATAACCCTGCTTATAATACATTCACATCATTTGCATT
The DNA here is from genome assembly GCA_038419695.1 of Scomberomorus guttatus. Lineage (NCBI taxonomy): Eukaryota > Metazoa > Chordata > Actinopteri > Scombriformes > Scombridae > Scomberomorus > Scomberomorus guttatus. The sequence continues at coordinate 1,904,341 of CM076467.1, read as the reverse complement.
GCATGCACATAATCTGCATCACACTGCATTTAATAGCAGACTGCTGGCTGACATCATTTTTTTAGTCTATGACTGCAGCTTTTTAGTCCATCATTTCAACACATAGATCATTGTGCACTTCCGAAACAGAGAAATAATAAAATAGAATGAGAAGTCAGGAGCTCTGCTGCACCTCCTGCTTGTCTGGATGGTGTAATATCAGGTAGAGATCACAGAGGTCTGAGGACAGGTGATGCAGTATTCCACAATTAAATCTTTGCTTTTCATTTATTCACCTTAAAGTGACTAACTTCACATTCATCATCACATGTGTGTGTGACGTTATCATTTTCAATATGGCATGTGTAATGGTAATCCAGACAGACAGACAGGTCACTGTGGGTGGTGCCATGCACATCACTGATCTATAATAACTATGATATCTAAAATAACAGGACCTGCTGTGACCACCTCCACAGACATGATGTAATAATCTGTTACTGAATCTGTTACAGCTGGTTAACAGCAGGATCTGTTAGAACTGCATCAGTACTAATACCTGGATAGAGTACATAGAGCCATGCTGTAATAACTGAATTAAGCCCGAATGATCAAATATACTACACATGGATATGTAACAATTTACTGAAAAGAAAGGATGATTCATCAGAGTGGGTGTGTCTCTTTAACGTCTGTCTCCGGGCCGGCGGACCGTTACTCGGCCTTGAATCAAAGTGCGGCACAAAAGGCAGGACATGTGGATCTGCTGAGGTGAGCAGGACAAAGCCTTAACTTACCTTCCAGCGGCAGCAGCAGCGCCAGCAGCGCACACACACACCACAGAGAGCGGTCAGCCATGACTCCGGTGTCCACACACACAAACACGGTGTCCGAAGCGAGAAAAGAGCGGTAAATAACGGGCCTGTCACCGTTCAGAGCGTCTGCAGTCTGCCGTTCACCCCGTCTGTCTGCTGGAAAACCGCAATCAAGGCGTTCACTATGGCACTCTGTGACACTCCCACACACACATACTTCCTGCCGCACCTTTCAAAATAATAATAATCCATCTATTCACTAGCGAGCTGTTGTCTCCAATATTATTACATAAAAGTGAAGAGAGTCAGCAGCACTGACTGAGTCCCAACAGTTTACTCAACTGTGTGCCTTTCTTGTATTAGCAGTATGCTAATTAGCATTGTTCCAAAAACATGAGATGCACAACGTGGAGCTAACAGAGTTTTACTTCTCTGTCTTACAATTACATTACTTCATTGGGAGGCATGCAGTGTGGTGGACTAGACTGACATGCCTCCTAATCATTTTGAATTTAGCCTACATATGACCGGTTTTATTTGCTACAGGGGCCCCAGGGACAAAAGCTGAGCTGCTGGGCCCCTGTTAGCCATGTTCAGGTCCCTTTTACATAAAGCAGTAAAAATGCCCTTTTAAAAGAATCCCAGATGCAGACAGATGGAGTTTATTATGCATTAAATTATTGGACTATTGTTACTGATGCATTAATGGATAGGTTCACAATTGTGTCACAAGTGTGTCTTAAAACAGCAGTCAGGTGCCTACATGAACAGTGAAAGAGGTTTTCCTCACTGTAATCATTCCTCCTGTTCATACTGGCTATTAAAAGATCCCCTTCAAATGTGCTTTCAATGGAAGTGATGGGGGCCAAAATCCACAGTGTGCCCACACAGTCATTTAGTGCATTTAAATGCAAATGCATTTAAATATTTATCTGAAGCTTATATGTGGCTTCAGCAGTCTGAGTTAGTCATATCAAGTGGATATCTGCCACATTTACAGTCTTAACATCAAATTCCCTCTTTGTGTTTCCTCGGACAGTGTTTCCCTGTTGAGCTGTGGTGGAAGTATAGTAACAAAAAGAGGGACTTTGGCACTAAAAAGACTGTAACGTTGAAAGATATCTACCTGATATTTACTTAAAAAATAGAAAGCGACATAAATAGAAAACACTTACAGTGTGTAAAGTACCTCAAAATTGTATGTAGCCTAAGTACAGTTTTTGAATAAATGTTGTGCGGTGGTTTAACACATGAATGATGGAATATGCAACATGTTAGCACCAAACTTGAATTTGACACAGGGGCCCTTGTCAAGACAAGGTCTTCAAATCAGGTAACAAAGCAGAAATTACCTTATTATGTCAGTTGATTGAGCTTTACTGGTGCACATTCTCAAACAAATGTCTTTATTTGACAGTTACATTCAAGATATAGACAGGATACACAGGGAGAGAAAGAGAGGGGTGTAACATGCAATAAAGGTTCCAAGCCAAAATCAAATTCAGGATGTTGTGGTTACATGGTACTGTACCACTAGGCCACAAGGACCCCACCAAAGAAATTGTAACTGTATATTGAAGCAGCACAAACTAGTTTATAAGCAGTAATGCTGGAGTTTTCAGGCCTTTTGTTTAGACTGCCCCAAAACACAACTAAATCTGTAGACATGTAAATTAGTGGTTTTGCTTTACTAGTGATAAGAACAAGGACAGCACTTTGGAGCACTTTGTTTCGGAGCAATATGTTTATATACTGAGCAGATTATTGTTAAATTTTGTATTGAGATTCATAGTCCTCAGGCAGATGATGCCAAATGATGACAGCCAAAATTTCCCCTTTGGTCCAATGCTATCTGGGAAAATAATGAATGGAAATCTGTGAAATTTATTCTGGATATTCATGGTCTCCAGTCAGAGGATGAATCTTAATATTTTGGGTGACCCCTGTTGTTTCTGCTACCACATTCAGGAGGAATTTGAAGAAAGAAAAAGAACTTCCATGACCAGGGATAAAAATATAAAAACTATAGAGCTTAGTAGACTTTTTAACTAGTAACTTTATTAATTGCTGCACTGCATTGGAATTGCTGTAATAGAGTCATGTTAATGTTAACACCTGTGCTTTTCCTGCTATGGCAAGTCAAAATGTCTGCTGTGAAAAAGGCAAATGAATCGGATTCATTCAGGAATGAAATGAGTGTGAATGGACAGGCTGCTTAGAAATAGGCAGAGTTCATTCACACTCTCAAAGAGACAAACTGTTTGGATTTAAGTAACATCATAGTTTTTCCTGTTGGGTCACCTTCAGGACATTTAACATTTACCCCTCTACTGGCAATGCTCTAATAGCAAAATTACCATTTACTAACCTGAAAGCTCCACTGCAACCAATATATGTTTCTAAAGATTGCTAAGTAAAGGAGCTATAGCTGCTTTGCAAGATGCACATCAGAAAAAAAGATACATATGTGTCAGTAAAGTTCAAATCACTTCAGTGGCTGATTTAAGAAAACATTAAATACTGTATGTGGAGACACAAATGTCTGATAAATGTAATAATGCTGCATATTTGTGAACATTAGTTGGATATTCTTCTTTATCTCTCCAATATCGCTATCTAATAAAGACATTTAAAAAGATTTTCTTACAAACTTGCACATAATCCCTTCAACCTATCTCTTTAATCTTTATATACTTTAGTTTTGTCTCCAGGAATTTCTTCAAATGAGTTATTTCTGACTCGGATTTACTTTGACACAGTGTCCTTTTCCAACATTCATTATGTAAAGTCATCTTTTCTTCTGTCTTTAACTGGAGAGTTGTGTTTTGCTTACAGAGCTTCTTGGACATAAACACTGATTAGGCTTGTCCTCCCAGTCACACGGTCACTGTCCTGGTGCAACAGGCCTTTCATTCTTCTCTTTCCAAGACATTTTGTGTACACTTTTACATTATATATTTCAAAACCTGATTTAATCTGAATTAATATACTGAATTCTTTCTTAGAGAAGATTATGGTTGTTACAAGAAGCTTAAGCCAAATTCTTAATACTATCTGGGTTGGCAGATTACCATGGGTATTCATAAATTCTTACACCAAAATTTCTACTTGTACAAATATTGTACAATGTTTTCAACATTTGCTCAATAAAATCATGTTCCTCAATCACCCCAGAGGAAGAATCCTTTTGAATTTGGTGATGCCCTGTTCTGTATCGCTATACTTAGCCCCCTACTCACCCAGTTGCAATCCTCTAAAAATTCAATTCAAATTTCCAAATTCCTGATTTTTGAAGAAAAAAAAACTCCTCTCTCAGCATACCAAGTAATTTACTGATTATTCACTCCTTCTGACTTCCCAAAGGAAACATGAGTCAGTATGGGGCAGTTGGCACAGAGGTTGTAATTATAGTGATGATGGTAGTGTCAGCAATCTGTAGTCTGATACTGTGAATAAAATCTTACAATTGCACAATTATTTAATAATTAAATATTGAGATGTCAACTTATCAAATTCACCATAAGTGTCAACAGTGTGCAGGAGCTGAATTGTGTTACTTTGGCTCATCACTTATTCTCCTACCCACCTGCAATCACAGAATACTGGTGTGCAAAGATCATTTTTCCATCCTTTCATCAAGGATGAGATCACAATTTTTTTTTAAATAACAGTCAGGAGCCCAAATGAACACTGAAATAGTTTTTTCTTGCTGTAATCATTCCTCCTGTTCATACTGACCATTAGAAGATCCCTTCATAATGCACTTACAATGGAAGTGATAGGGGACAAAATCCACAGTCCTCCTTCTGTGCAAAAATGTATTTAACAGAATTTTATGCTAAAAAGGCTGTAAATGTGGCAGATATCCACTTGATATGACTAACTCAGACTGCTGAAGCCTCATATAAGCTTCGCATCAACTTTTAAATGCATTTTTGCACAAAATGACATACTGTGGATTTTGGCCCCCATCACTTACATAGAAAGCACATTTGAAGGGGATCTTTTAATAACCAGTATGAACAGGAGGAATGATTACACCGAGGAAAACCTCTTTCACTGTTCATATGGACACCTGACTGTTGTTTTAAGACACACTTGAAAAATTGTGAACTTATCCTTAAGACATGGAGAAGTACGTCCATGTTTTCAACCCCCAACATGCAGCTACTGTCTTTTTTACTGTACTGATTTTGATTTTATTTTAGTTATTTGTTCTGTGCATTTTATTTGATTTAATTATTATTGTCTCTTATATGCACATAGTCTTGTCTTCACTTTTCTGTGAAGCACCATGTAACTGCTGTTTTGAAAGGTTCTATGCAAATAAATCTCATTATTATAATAATCATGATGCTTATCATTAGCAGTAGTATTAGTGGAGTGGGGGTGACCATGGCGTAAAAAAGTTTTTTTGGTGACCATGGTGCACATCCTATCTGGTAGGCGTGGCTTTTGTTCCTCGGCTGCGGAAACAGGCTGAGTGGTCCCAGAGAGCAGACAGCTGCAGGAGCATGCTAACCTGAGCCAGAGACAGAGACAGCAGATACACTACACACACTGTCCGCAAGTCTGAGGAGATGGGGGACGAAACTGGAACCAGGTAAGAGAGTCATTATGTTGGTTCAGTAGTGTTGTCAAAGGATTAAAATAGAGTAAGTTCCGTTATCTCGTGAGCAGAAAAAAGGGAACTCCAAGCTCCTTTAAAAACGGACCATTTAAAGCTGTTATTTACCGCCGAGAGGAGCCTGAAACCATCGCACGAGACCTTAAATAGGCTATTAGTATCGCAGGCTAGCATCTATTTAACACTACCAGACCAGCGGTTCATTTAAGCAACATCTACCGTAGCACATCAGAACTCAAAGTTGACGTTTTCTTTAAATAGGCTAAATGTTGACAGATATTAATGTAGAATTTAAAAGTGAATGCCAAGAATTACTGAAAACTTCCCAATCTTGTCCTGCTTTGTAGGTTGTACAGTTGTTGCGTTTGACTATTAGGAAGGAGTGGTGAATTGCAAAAAAAAATGTATACATTTCGAAATGAGTCTGGCGTAACTTCCTCATGAGAGAAAACGGGCAAGGAACTAAAGGAAGGAGGAAAAGAGGTGTATTCCCAGTTTAACCTCTCTATTTTATATTATCTACATTCTTACCTTTATTTCGATTATTATTCGAGGCCACAGAAGCCACTAGCTTCCTAAAAATATATATAACTCGAACATTGGGAGGTAAAACAGCAGGTTGATTGACAGCACTGTTTTGAAGACCCGAAATTCTTACATAATTTCTACAGGAAAAGAACCATTCCTCTCAGTGTATAGTAGAGTAGGTGTTTGACCCGTTTTGAAACACTGTTTTGTACATTGTAACATTCATAGTTGGCTGATAAAAGCGCAACATTGAAGCAATCTTTTGGCTACAGTGTTACACTTTTCCGTACAGTCTGGAAATGTCTGTGGCGGCAAATGCTGTCGGAGTTTTAAAAGTTTTACTTTTTTTTTTAAGGAAGACAGCTATGTCTACAATAATCAATACACACTTCTAAATATAAAAAGGATGCTTACAGAGAGACAGCTAGGTTTGGGGACGGTGTGTTCCTTTGTAGTACCACAAGGAATCGCTAAAGTCATACATTTTCAAATCTTGGAGGCTTTAAAGGGTGGGTTCACTGTTTTACAAGTGTGTCTTAAAACAACAGTCAGGAGCCCAAATGAACAGTGAAACATGTTTTTCTTGCTGTAATCATTCCTCCTATGGATACTGACCATTAGAAGATCGCTTCATAATGCACTTACAATGTAAGTAATGGGGGACAAAATCCACAGTCCTCCTTCTGTGCAAAAATGTATTTAAATGTTTTTCTGAAGCTTCAGTGTCCAAATGAGTCAAATCAAGTAGATATCTTTCAACGTTAGTCTTTTTAGTGCCAAAGTCCCTCTTTTTGTTACTATACTTCAGATCAACTTTTAAATGCATTTTTACACTAAATGACACACTGGGAATTTTGGCCCCCATCACTTACATTGGAACACATTTGAAGGGGATCTTTTAATAGCCAGTATGAACAGGATGAATGATTACAGCAAGGAAAACCTCTTTCACTGTTTATATGGACACCTGAGTGTTGTTTTAAGACACACTTGAAAAATTGTGAACCTGTCCTTTAAGATGAATCACCTGAGGGGCACTAGAGGAACAGTGATGCATTGTCCAAACTAGAAAGGGTTAATTCTCTGGGCAAAATAAATGCGCTCAGTAATTTTCACAGAAAAGAGATTTTAAAGCTGCACTAATTGATATTTTTACAGTATCAGTGGATCTAGTGTGTGATGTGAGAGGGGTCAGTTGAAATGACAAATCCACAGATCATTATCTACGACTCTGCTGTTCCCTTCAGCACTAGAGATCTTTAATATCATTTCAGTTTTCCAGTTTTTTTTACAGCCCACAACTATCGTGCTTTAATTTAGCCTCATCGCTCATTGACCTGGTTTCCAACAGCAGTTTTCAGTGAAAAGGTTTGATAAACCCACATATGTTTGTGTTGTATTTACAGCTTGTTCTGTTTTTACTTTGACTTTTATATATGTCTTTTTTAAAATTTTATTTACGTATCCAGGACAAAGAGAGGTCTGGAATACACAAGCACAAAAATACAAGCTGTGATTAACAACTAGCCTCCATCAAATGAAATGTGAAAAACACCTTTCAACAGTTGTGAAGCAGTATGGGGGGATACCATGTCCTCACTTCTGACTTCAGTAACTATGTTCCATACCCTGCTGAGTTTATGGAAGGGGTTTTGCCTGAGGGGGGTTTTATCATGACTAGATGTTTTTTGCCTTGAGGAAAGGGGCTTGACAGGAAGCGGTTCACAAGTCCCAGTGTTAAGGAAGTAAAGGACATTTTTTTTTTATAATCAGGATGTGCATTTTGTTCTTTGCCCCTGTTTTCTTTCCTCAAAATGTAATAGGCAGCACATTCCTACACAGGGACATGCTAAAGGTTCTTAAAACTGCAGCTGTCTGCACAAACCTGGTAAAGTTAATTTGGCCTCCAACAGTGCTGCTTGTAGTCCAGAACATGTACAGCAATCATTTTCTACAATAATGTCAATGAGGACTACGCAGTTTTAATTTTGTGCTGTTGTGTTGTAAACATGGACACAAACAGTTGGCTGATTAATCATAACTCACACAGAATAATTTCTGCCATACACCACCCACATTTCCTGAAAAACACTTCACCCCACTTCCTGTTAAACTGCAGTAAGGGCACTCTTTGCTCTCTGCTTTTCTGTCATGTAGTTATTTTCTTGCTCTTTGTTCTGCTTTTTCTCTGCTCAGTGCCTAGATCATGAGCAATGGTTCCGCCTAACGATAACATCACAGGGATTGTAATGTATTCTCTGTATTGCAGTCTAGTAAGTTTTTTTTTTGAAAACTGTAAATTGTTACAGAAGATGACTGTGTTCGAAACAAGAATATTTGCACTGGAGAAGATTTATGAATTCCACAACCGTCTCCCAGTGTCTCTTGCTGAGAGAGACACCACTCTCATGTCTGTGCCTTAATATGGAATCAGAGTTGTGACATGGTTACAGACTGGAAACCAGGGGAAACGGGTAGCTCAAAAACACACCTACAGTACCAACATCTCTAAAGCTCACTAATAAGCACACTGTTTAATCTGCATACAAACAGAAAAAATTAGTTTGTGGTTTTAGGTGGAGTTACATGGTGGAACTTTTCCTTGACCAACAACAGTTTGATAAACAACAGTGTATCCATCCGCCCAGTACTTGCTTACTGTGCAGGTTCTCAGGCTATCAGATACAGTCGGTGAGCACAGGTTTTAGTTTTGGTCTCTGTACAGACACAGTGAAACCAAACCTGACAACCTCTGTGTGATGACTTCAGGAAGCTGTTTATCAAAAAATATTTCCAGGATATAACTCCCAAAAGAACTACAAATAGTCCTTTTTATATTTCTGTCTGTGTATGGATTAAAGGTGCTGTGTATAGAATTTAGTGGCATCTAGCAGAACAGACTTGGCAGAAATGGAATATAATATGCATAAGTATGTTTTAATTAGTGTATAATCACCTGAAAATAAGAATTGTTGTGTTTTCATTACCTTAGAATGAGCCCTTTATATCTACATAGGGAGCAGGTCCTCTTCCACGGAGCCCGCCATGTAGCACCATCATGTTTCTACAGTAGCCCAGAACGGATAAACCAAACACTGGCTCTAGAGAGGGCCTTTCACGTTTTTCATGAGTTTCGCAGCCACCTTAGGTTCTCCTACACACTTAGAAGGGGAGGGGGAGCGGTATTCAGTTGGTTGCAATCTGCAACCTCATTGCTAGATGCCACTAAATCCTACACACTGGACCTTTAAAGAAACAGGATAAATCATGTTCATTAGTGAGCTTTAGATTTGTTGGTACTGTAAGCGTATTTTTGAACTCCAGTCAGGCTAGTTTCCCTCTGCTTCCGGTCTCTATGCTATGTTAGGCTAACCACGTCCTGACTTCAGCTCTGTACTTAAAGGGGACATATTCTGAACATTTCCAGCTCAAGTTACAATTATTCATGAACTGAAAACACTATGAAAAAGCGGCAGGTATGCCTAATCAACATTGTCACTGTGGTAGCGACTTGTCAATCACAAAGTAGCCATGTCCCCAAGCATACCCTGCTTTATCATCTATTTTACTTTAAATGGGACCATAATTTGCAAAATGAATATCATGCTGTATTGAAGAAGATATGAAACTAGTGATTGAGACCATAAACCCATTAGAAAAGTGTTTACTGAGGTAATAAATCATTTTTATCAGACTTAGACTTACTAGAAAAAATGCAGGTTTAAGGCACTTCCACATTGGCTTCACTTTTCAGCCCCGGACCTACCCGCTTGTTTCAGAGTCTGCTGCTGACTTTACATCCTGATATACTGCCTCCTACTCTTCATGGGCTTAATTGCATCTTGCGTACATGTTCATTATTTTCTGGGGACTTGCACAACCAACAGAAGAACACGTTGATGCCTTTATGTTTGAAAGGTCCTTTAGAAATAAACAGATAGTGGAGATTTCCTTCAAATAACTCCTTGATCCTGTTCCGTTCTAGAAAGTACAAATTTCTAAATGCTCGATTTTTATTTAAATTCCTATTCCTTCCACCAGACTGAAGGACTGGTGCTCTAGAGCTGGAGGTGTGTGTGTGTGTGTGTGTGTGTGTGTGTGTGTGTGTGTGTGTGTGTGTGTGTGTGTGTGTGTGTGTGTGTGTGTGTGTGTGTGTGTGTGTGTGTGTGTGTGTGTGTGTGTGCGTGTGTGCGTGTGTGTGCGTGTGTGCGTGTGTGCGCGTGTGCGCGTGCGTGCGCGTGTGCGTGTGTGTGTGATTAAACAGTGCTGTAGTGTGTACAGAGCTGTAATGAGATCCACAGTTCCCAGTTGTTGTTGTCTGACTAACCAGGCCTTAAGGTTTCCTGGTTCACCCTCAAACTGCATGAGAGACTGCAGGGAGTGTGCATTTATATCTGCTTGTACATTTATAGAGAAATTAATTATGCATTAGGTTAGAAATGGTGTAAATGACCCCAATACAGTGTGGTTCATATGTGTAAGGTTTGCATTCCTAAATGTTATTTTGCTTTTATTTTCTTATTTCCCATGAACACGGAAGTGCTTATTTTGAAATGACACTAGACGTAGGTAACAGATGTTAATTGACAGTGAAAAAGGTAAACTAGTAGGAGCACAGCAAGAGAAACTAGTAAAAAGGACGAACAGGGAGAGTATAATGGGAGTTCAGCTCCAGTCGAAAGTGGCAACAAGGTAGTTTAATTGTATTTATTTGTGTGTAATAATTTTGAGTTTATTTTATGTGTTTGGTAACTTTCTGATGCTAATAAGTTACTGTGATGCCAAGTTTTATTTTATTATTTTGCCTTCTGTTTGTACTTTTCTGTTTAGCTCTTATGTTGGTGTTAAAGTGGAAGGAAAACAAATTAAAGAGCATTAGACCATCAGACAAGGCTGTCATTTTTTCGACTGGGATGCTACAGTGAGGTTTAGGGGTGTCTCGGTGGTGTAGTGGTCCCAAAACAGCAACACTCCTGGATCGATTTCAGACAGGGACCTCTGTTTCATGTCAAACCTCTCTCTCTGTTTCGGGTCACCATCTCCACTGTAAAGTGTCTAATAAAGGCAAATAAACCCCTTAAACTAATTTAAAAAAAGAAATGGCAAAGTTTAAGTTAAAGGCTGACCAATGCTGGCTTTTTGAGGCCAATGCTGAAATCAACATTCAAGAGGTGAAATATCCAATAACAATATAGTTACCTTTTTAAAAAAAATGTTGCACTGCCTGTGCATGTGTTGCTGAATTGGTACCTACTTCAACCCATGTTACTGATACGATGGCATTAATAAATTCACTTCAAAATTCATTACAAACAGACTCTGTTAATAAGATTAGCTCTCTCCCTCTTTCTACAGAGTTTTTAAGAAGTCCAGCCCCAACTCCAAGGTAGGATATTTATATGTGTGTGTAAATCATCTCTTCACTTTCAGTAGGTGATGTAGATTATCTTAATAGCTCCATTTTTTTCTGCCTTTCTTTATTTTTCACAGCTCACAGTTTATCTAGGGAAGCGAGACTTTGTAGATCACTCAGACCACGTGGATCCAGTAGGTGAGTCTAGACACACACACACACACACACACACACACACACACACACACTTGAGTTTTAGATCAGACTTGAGTTTACAAAGCCATCATAAGGAATACTTATTATATGACCCTTAAAGATTGAAAATCCTTAAATTCTTGCAGTGCACCCACAGTCTCATCTCGACAGAGACTGACTACAGTAGGAGGGACATTTCAATGTACCAGTAAAATTCATCCCATTCATGGCCTGCTTGTGTTCTGTCCACAATGGGTCACTACACACACTAGCTGGCTCCCAAATCAGACGCTGGATCCCACAAAGGTGGATTCTTCAGAAGACCTGAAGGCTGGGTTGTTTTATTGTCTGCTACAAGGATTTGCTTTTGTGTGTAAAATGAGTTGGTAAGGTTGACTGTGTGAAAAGTTTTGAAGATGCAAACTCAGTATTGAACCATGCAGGTAACCAACTATAAAAAACTGTAATTTGGAAAGTCAGACATTTCCAGGTTTATCACCAATACGTTTCCCCCAAGCTACCAAGTGTCATGATTCCCATGTTTACATTATAAGCTGTGACATTTCATTCCAACACACTACTGGGCACTTGATTATGGGATGTTGTGGGCTGCCAAAGACACACAGGTTGTGTCCACATTTGGGCAAAAGAAAGCAGCATTTCTCGCATTTGTAGACTTTGAAATGACACAGACCTTGTTTACCCTTTATGACTCATTTGGTTTAGAGATACAGACACCAGTATTACATTGCGGCAAGACTGCATCTTTCCCAAAAGTGCCGTGTTCCTTAATGTTTAGCTAGTTATAGCTAGTCTGGATAATGTATGTATAATCATATAGTATGTAGGCTAAAACATACACACAACCACATCGTCAGTGTTTTGATGTGTCTTTATTCAACATCATTGCTCAGGTGCCAAATGTTCAGCTGTGTGTGTGTGTGTGTGTGTGTGTGTGTGTGTGTGTGTGTGTGTGTGTGTGTGTGTGTGTGTGTGTGTGTGTGTGTGTGTGTGTGTGTGTGTTCGTGTTCGTGTTCGTGTTCGTGTTCGTGTTCTAGTGGGAGTGCTCCTTGTAGATCCAGAGTATCTGAAAGATCGAAAAGGTAAGAAAACTGCAATACAGACTGCATAACAGGCTGACTGACAGATTGCATTAGTATATAACTGAACTTCATCATGTCTTCGTCCAGTGTTTGTGACTCTGACCTGTGCGTTCCGTTATGGTCGGGAGGACCTGGATGTCTTGGGTCTTTCCTTCCGGAAGGATCTGTACATCAGCAGCTTCCAGGCCTTCCCTCCCCTGCAGGAGGACAAGAAGCCTCTGAATCACCTGCAGGAGAGGCTGCTAAAGAAGCTGGGGCAGCATGCCTACCCCTTCAACTTCACTGTAAGACCACCAAACACCACCCTGAGTCTACCTCAGCCCATTCACAGCCTTTCATCTCACATGATCATTAACTATACTGTACACTGATTTTACAGGCAGCTGTTGTGCAAGTCAGAGTTTCCACAGATGGCGAAAAAGAAAAGTGAAAAGAACAAGATTTTAAAAGTTGCTATCATTGCTATTGTTGTTACTCTGGTGAAAGAAATTATGCTGTATATAACAAAACTGAGTACATCCCTGTGCAATATCATTAAAATGTTAAATGATTCAACATTGTATCATCTTACAATAATTATAGTATTTTAAGGTGGAGTGTAGAGTATTTGATCTCGTTTATAAATAAAAACAGACAGGTTAGATAGACTAAATTGAAAATAAAGGCCTCAAAGTACAACCTCAATGCAACAAAAGTGAGAACACCTGTGACCACTGAAGCAAAAGTGAGTACACCTGTGACTTTCAGTTGAGACTAATTGTCTGAACAAGGTTATAAAAGTGTGAACACCATAAAAGTGTGAACACCACAACCTTCTCAGTTTTGGCCTGGGTTGTGTCTAATGCAACATGGCTCCACATGGTGAAGAATTGCCTGAACATGTAAGAAACCAAATTGTGAGATTTCATAATAATGGGAGAGGGTAAAAGATCATTAGTACACTATAGGATTGGACAATATGTCAAAATTTTCCTACCAGCCACTGTCAGCCTAACAACCGGCAATTGCCGACATATTCGTGTGGGTGGGTGTGTGGGGATGGGGGAGTCCCCACAGAGGTTGCCATTTTCAGCGAATGCAATCATGGAAGAGCTTGTTGTGAAAGAGAATACAAAATCCCCTATTTGGGATTATTTTGGTTTGGTAGCATTTATTCACCGGCAAATAGCCTAAACTGTACACACATTGCACTGCTACAATCACAGCTATACTGCTAATTTCATACTCTCTGCCCCAGTCGCTAGCCAGACATTTCTCCATTCTCTGTTTAGGAGCAGCTGAGATTGTCACTAAAATTAGAATAGCTGGTCCGCCTTAAAGATCAGTCCACCTTAAGTGAGCCTGGTCAGGTAAGACTAACCCATTGTCGTTACCTTCGGGGGCAACCCCCTTCACTTTAATCAGCAAGTGGCAAGCAAGACACGGGAACGTGAAGAGGTGTAGCATATTCACCGACAAATAGCCTGGACTGTACATATACCGCACTGCTATGTTCACAGCTACACTGCTAACTTCATATTCTCAGCTCTGATCACTGGCATCACTGTCATACACATGCTCTCTCTCTCTCTGAACCGCACACTCACTACGCACACAACCTACACACTGAGCTATCCCTTAAAGGAGCTGCACTACTTCTGTAATACATTTTAGTTATGATAGTAAGTTAATTAGAATCGCCTTAATATCAGCATAGAAAAAAAACAATGGTCGATCATCCCTTCAATCGTCAGGCTACTGAACAGAAGCCAAAACACAGTTGTAGCAGTGGTGAGGAGGTACAGGAGGACCCATACTACCAATAACAGAAGGTGCAGTGGCCGCCCTCGAAAAAAATGACAGTATGCACAATTTGCTGTTTATGCAACCTTGCATTGAAAAACAGACAGGGAAGTGCTTCTGACTTGGCACAAGGATTATCTGTGGAAACTGGTGTTTCAGTGACTGCTCAGACAGTGCGAAGCATATTGCATGAAGTCAACCTCTATGGATGATGTCCAAGAAGAAAACCATTGCTCACAAAATAGCACAAAACTGCAAGAATAAACTTTGCCAAAGAACATGAAAAGAAGCCTGATGAATATTAGCGGCACATTCTTTGGTCAGATGAAACCAAAATAAATTAGTTTGGATCAGATGGGGTCCAGCATGTTTGGCGTGGACCTGGCCAAAACTACCACAGTGACTGCATAGTGGTGACCATGAAACATGGAGGTGTGCTGATATGGGGCTGCATGAGTGCAAAAGGTGTAGGGGAGATGACATTTATGGCACTATAAATGCGAGTTTGTATACCCAAATACTGAATTAAAAGATGACTTCCAGTCTCAAGAAGGTATCCAGGAAAGGAATTTTGCAACATCACAATGATCCCAAACACACAAGAGATTTTAAAGAAGAAAAAGGTGACTTGGCCAAGTATGTCCCCTGAACTGAATCCAATTGAACACCTTTATAGTATTTTAAAGCAGAAGGTAGAGCAACCAAACCCCTCCAGCAAAGATCAGCTGAAAAGAATCATCTAAGAAGAATGACAGAACATCTCCTCAGATTTATTCTAGACTGGTATCATCCATGTCTGGGGGGATCCAATCTGTCTTCATAAACAAAGACTGGCATACCAAATATTGAAAAATAAAAGAATGGAGTCTCACTAATGAATAGTGTGCTGACTTTTGTTGCAGTTCGTTCTTAAATATGGACCTTTCATTATAGTTTAATTAGTCAAATATTCAGTTTTTTTAATTAACTGGCTTAATTTGTCTTGGGTTTTGTCTAAAAACAAATACAATTGTATTAAAAGGACTGGATTTGTAATTACTTAAAGGTGCAGTGTCTAGAATTTAGTGGCATCTAGCAGAATAGACTTGGACTTGGAAAATGGAATATAATATTCATAAGTATTTTTTAATTAGTGTATAATCACCTGAAAATAAGAATCATTGTGTTTTTGTTACCTTAGAATGACCCTTTATATCTACATAGAGAGCGGGTCTCCTTCCATGGAGCCCGCCATTGTTGCACCGCCATGTTTCTACAGGAGCCTAGAACAGACAAAACAAACACTGGCTCTAGAGAGGGCCTTTCACATTTTCACAGCCACCGTAGGTTCTCCTACACACTTGGAAGGTGAGGATAAGGGGAGCAGCGGTATTCAGTTAGTTGCAATCTGCAACCTCACCACTAGATGCTACTAAATCCTACACACTGGACCTTTAACATTTTAGTGATACTGACCAGAGATGTACTCAGTTTTGTTATATACTGTATATAAACAGTAAAACTATATGCAAAAAGTTATTTCTCAGAATCCACTGAAGGATTGTCTTGCACAGTGTTGTGTTCTTGGTAATTATAAATTATATGCTTATTTTGTGGTCATTGTGTTATTTTGAAAAACATCTCAGATATCCTAGATATTTTGACCAATGTTTGTGGGCAGCAACACACTAATCTGCACAGGATGTGAAGTGTTACAGGGGACGCTTTTAGTGATTTTCTGTTATTTATATACTGTTATGATGTCAGATGCTAAACACGGTCAAAGTGAAGTGAAAGTATGTAAACATGCTACCTGTAAGACAAAGCCCAGGGTTCACACTGCCCTGGAAACTTCTTTTGCAGTGTTTTTCCTACTTTCCTGACGAGGTACTGTTGCTAAGGTTGTTGCCATGGTTGTTTGCAAGGGAGGGGGGTCTTACAGAGACAGGAGCTAAAACAACCTGTTTCAGACAGAGGCTGAACTGAGGGGCTGTATAAAAGAACAGTTTAAGATAAATAAGGAGTTTTTAACTGTAAATCATGCAAAGATATTCCAATAGAGCCCCAGAATATAAATATAGACCTGGAAATGTACAGAAATGTGCTCTTTACTATAATTCTGAACAGCTCATTTTTAATCATTTCACATTCTGTGGAGTAATTAAAAGCAGGCATATATGCTCTTTAGTTTTGGTGTGCTATAAGACTAAACAGCCCACATTTCTACTCTTATCCCTTTCACATCCTACAAAGTGAAGTACTGTTGAGTGAAATGGATAAGAGTAGGTATGTGCACTGTTTACCATTATAATGTATAATATTACTTAACAGAGCACATAACTACTCTAATTTGTTTCATATTCTGTTAAGTGAAGTGGATAAGAGTAGGTATGTGACATCTTTAGTATTATAGTATATAATATTACCAAACAGTGCACATCAATACCATTACCTATTTTATACTCTGCAAAGTTAAAGCTGGAGTGTGGGACTTATGTCTCCCCCTTCTAGCAGTGAGAGTAAAGGGGGGCGTTTGGCTGTGATTGCCTGACACAGGCATGCTGCATGCTCTCATGTGCACCCCGAATGACAGGCATACAGAGAGGGCCACTAAAAACGGATATGCTTTGACGGTCCCAGGCCCAGAACCCCTGTGAAAAGACTTGTTTCACTATCAGAATTTGATCCATTCGGTCTAGAGTTAATTGTGCGGCTCGCACAATTAATGGCAAAACCTCCAACGCGGGAATGTCACCCCCAATATGACTTAAAAACTCCATATACTGTGAAATACAGAGAGATTTATCTGGTAGTGATAGGCTTAATCAGCTTTGTGTGAACTTGTTTGACAAGGGCTTGAATGTAATGCAAGTTCATTTATATGTAAAAGTTCTGCACTGCACGTTTAAGTGAAAATAAATTAGTAATTATTAGAAATACAACACGTACCTACTCTTAACCATTTCACATCCTGTGAAGTGAAATGAAGTCAAGTACTGATCAGTCCTCAGTCCTCTTACCGATTTCACATACAGTTAAGTGAAGTGATGTGACATGAAGTGGATAAGAGAAGGTAGGTGCACTGTGTTCTACATATAGTGCACCCAGAACTAACATTTGGATTTCACTTGGTTTGTGTGTTTGGATGTGTCAGATCCCCCAGAACCTGCCCTGCTCAGTGACCCTCCAGCCAGGCCCAGAGGACACCGGGAAAGCGTGTGGTGTGGACTATGAGCTTCGAGCATTCTGTGCCAAGACTATGGAGGAGAAGATCCACCAAAGGTCCAACACATTCAGACACCTGAGTGTGTCTACAACCAAACTAACACACCTAGAAAGATACCCAGTATGGTTCTCTAAGAAATACTAGAGACTAGGCACTGACCAGTTAGTCCTTAACAAAATATTAATATATATATTAATATTTTGCAACAATATGTAATACCCAATTTCCTCTGCACTGCAGTCCTGATCATGGGTAACTCCATACAAGTGGAGGACGTAAACCTGTGTCCTCTGTAAATGCACATACTGTATATATGAACTTGCTGTGCGTGTGTGTAGGAACTCGGTGCATTTGGTAATCCGGAAAGTTCAGTATGCCCCAGAGAAGCCGGGTCCACAGCCGATGGTGGAGACCAGCCGCAGCTTCCTGATGTCTGATAGAGCTCTTCACCTGGAGGTCTCACTGGATAAGGAGGTAAAACACTCACACATGTTGATGTGTTATTTGATTGGTGGGATACAAACACTGCTCAGTCTCTGTCTCCCTCCAGCTGTACTACCATGGTGAGCCCATCAGTGTTAATGTCCACGTCACCAACAACTCCACTAAGACTGTTAAGAGGGTGAAGATTTCTGGTAACTCCACCTGCCCTTACACATTCACACTCTCCTTTCAGTTATTACCACAAATAAACAATTTAACAACTTTTGCACCACTTGGGATACAAATCTATTGTTATTGGGTGCAACTAACTACAACTAAATCATGTATTGTGTCTCGCATCTCCTGTAATCTGACTCTTCCCAAGGTACACCTTGGTTGGAAGACAGCCCGAAAGGAAGTACTAAAATAATTTTCCTCTCCTCTCAGTTCGTCAGTATGCTGATATCTGTCTGTTCTCCACGGCTCAGTATAAGTGTGCTGTAGCCCAGGTTGAAGCAGAGTGAGTATTATGAGGATTATGGGAATATTGACACTTTTTACATTAATCTGTTGAAGGGGGAAAGTTTCTCTGAGCTCACCTTAAAACTGAGTTTAACACATGTACCTATGAGCATTATTTGTGTCATCACAGTTTATTTGGATCCAGTCATGGTCCAGTGTGATATGTGGAAATTTGAAGCCTTCAGTGACCACACACTGGTCACTGAAGGCTTGGACTTAACAGTGAAGTAGGAAACATCTTGTGTCCAGTGGTTAACTATTTGAATTTTCATAGTTTCTGGATTTTTCAATGAGGGGAAACGGCTAGATGTCATTTTTTTGTGGAAAAACCATCTCAGACAGACATTATTTAAAGCAGGGTATTTTATATGTCTTAAAACATGGCTGGAACGTATCTTTAACAAAGGGGCCCCACAAGGATCCATTTTAGGCCCTGTTGTATTTACAATCCACATGAATAACCAAGGCCAGCATGATTGTCAGTTTGTATGCAGATAACATTATATTATATGTAAATGCTGAAATAATAAAAAAATAATAAAAAACCTAACTACATACCTTAACAGCTTCCTGAAATATAAAAATGTATTATATCCCATGTGCCTAGTGTAGTCCTCTGCTGTCATTAATGCTCAAAAGTCTTTTGTTTTTATGACTCAATGCAAGTGGCAGCAGACAAAACGAATGGATCACTCTGTTAAACTCCTCCACCTTCTCTTCCCTTTTCGCCCCTGTCTCCCTGGCATTTACCCCCCACCCCCATTCTCCTTAGTGACCAGGTTTCTCCCAGCTCCACCTTCTGCCAGGTCTACACTCTGACCCCCATGCTGGGTACCAACAGGGAAAAGAGAGGCCTGGCCCTGGATGGAAAGTTAAAGCATGAAGACACCAACCTGGCTTCCAGCACCATGTACACACATATACACGCACCTGACAGAAAAGCGTTTATGGATATGCAGTGTATACTGTATACCTCTCATACATGTGTTGTCTGTATTCTGTGTGTGTTACAGAGTAAAAGGAGGGTGTAACAAGGAGACGATGGGGATCTTGGTTTCTTACAAAGTCAAAGTCATACTTGTGGTGTCTCTTGGAGGGTAGGTGAACAAAGATATTTAAGTTTATGACATCTTGGGTCTTATTGTCTTAGTTTCTGGTCATCATTCATATCCATAATAATAACATTATTCCCACCAAGTTAATTGCTGCTATCAGGAAACACTAAAAAGAGGTCTGATAGATCAAGAAACACAAGACAAACAATACAAGACAAACCCATAGGTTTGTAAAAAATGTGACAAATCAATCTGTTGTAAACATCCTGTACCGTTTACAGGGTGATTTTCTGTTTCAACTTTAACATTTAACTTGTAGTTTTCCTGTGCAATAAGGGATTATTCGCAACATCTCATCACTGTCACTTTAATGTCCTGATAAAGTGATTAAGTTTAAGAATTCTACCTGGTTCCCTGTTTGCTATACAAACATTCTCTCTCTCTCTCTCTCTCTCTCTCTCTCTCTCTGTCTCTCTCTCTGTCTCTCTCTCTGTCTCTCTCTCTGTCTCTCTCTCTCTGTCTCTCTCTCTCTCTCTCTCTGCCTCTCTGCCTCTCTGCACACTCACTACGTACTGACATATTCCTTAAAGGAGCTACGCTACAGTTTAGAAAACATCTTAAAATACTTTTTCTTTTTTTAATTCCCCAATGCTTAGGCCTGGTGGGGGGTCAACTCAGGCCCAGCAGGCCACCGGGCATGCAATACACTGGCAGAAACGCTGCAGCATAACTTTATGCAGCTGTAGAGACATAAAGCATTCACGCCATCATAAGTGCTGTCTGTGCCTGAGCAGAGTTACTAAATGCTCAATGCTAGTCAACATGGTCTCAACAGTACACTCTAGCATTGTAAGCTAAATAGCAGCACTGCTACACACTTGCCTCAACAAACTTCTCTACTAATTATCTGATTTATGCATGTAAATAAATAAAAAACATATAAATATCAATACATTCACTTTACATACGTTTAAAGTAACATAACGTCACATGTAAAATGTGTTCCTTCCCATTAAAATGTCCAGAACGAAAAGAGAAAGTAAAACTGGCGAAAGTGCCACACATAAACTATAACTTAACACATCAAAACTATGAAACAACAAATATGGAATCATGTAGTAAACAAAAAAGTGTTAAACAAACTAAAATATGTTTCATATTTTAGGGTCAAATAGCCCTTACAGAGCCTGGAGATGGTCAGACCAAAGTACACACTGGTGTAATGTCAATTCCTTGTCATTCTTGGCCCAAGCAATTATCTTCCTGTTTTTGATCTCCCTCAGTAGTAGTTTCTTTGCAGCAGTTTCTTTGACCATGAAGGCCTGATTCACACAGTCTCCTCCGAACAGATTGATGTTGAGATGTGCGTGGAATGAATACGATGATATCTCTGGTTCTGCTGCATCGATGTTGATCCTTTTTATTGAACTGACCATAGTGATTTCAACAATGTTATACGAGTGCAAAGCTAAATTTGTGGAGTACTTTTAAAACTACAATTTGACAAAGGGCCCTTCTACTATCTAGTATCTAAATACGATCGGCCATCAAAGTGAAATGACTCGCAATTGTCCTCATAACAGTCCACAGTATAAGTAGCCATTGCACTCAGCTTTTTGAGTTTCCTTTTCTTCCTAACAGCAGTGAAAGTCAGCCTCATCCATGTAAACAAACTGGCATGTGTGGATGAATATGCAGGGTGGTTAGGTCACCCAGCAAGTTGAACCAGATGTAGATCCCTATGCATTTTTTCATAATGGCCACTCCAGTAAAAATCATGTTTATTTAGAAACCTGTAAGAGGGTGCACGAGTTACCCCAAATCTCTACAATGAAGATGGTGAGTGCAAAGTTAGCATGTCTGTACATCCATTCCCAACAAAGTTACAATTAATCAAGTAACTAGGGGCTTTTGGGATGCTTGGGTCGGGTGCCTGCTTTGCCTAGTTGTTAATCCATCTTTGCCCAAGGCAGTCCTGCCTTTAACAGTCACACTGAGCGGGACTGTGACTTTCACAGGTCATTGGGAGCATACATTTAAATAGAAAAGATTGTCCTAACCATTACCAGGTCAGAGACGCACTCATTTTAATAAATGGAAAAGTTGAAAAAGATCATTGTGGTCACCAAAAGGAATAGCCTTTAATCCAGCCATTAGTATCCAAGAAATGTGACAGTGGTGCTACTGAAAAGATCATAGGTCACCAAAATTTCACCCAAGCTCCCTTTGAAGGTAATGAGCTGTGCAGAGATTTTGGTGTGTCAAGGTTTCACACAATGTCTTTGGAAAACAGACAGCTATGAACTATGTGAATTTGTCTTTCAATATTGTGCTAGTTTTGTCCATCCAGTATGATAGCAATT
Source organism: Scomberomorus guttatus (assembly GCA_038419695.1). Lineage (NCBI taxonomy): Eukaryota > Metazoa > Chordata > Actinopteri > Scombriformes > Scombridae > Scomberomorus > Scomberomorus guttatus. Next base: position 1,882,391 of record CM076467.1, on the reverse strand, counting down.
AATATTCCAATTTTTAAAATATTTGTGTGTGTGTGTGTGTGCGTGTGTGTGTGTGTGTGTGTGTGTGTGTGTGTGTGTGTGTGTGTGTGTGTGTGTGTAGGGATGTAGCAGTGGAGCTTCCTTTTGTTCTGATGCATCCCAAACCTAAAGAGCAGCCCAGTTCCCAGCCACGGTCAGGTAGGTCACACAAACACACGCATACACACAGTTAACAGTTGAGATGTGTGAGCTGTGAGGATTAGAGTGTAATTAAATGAATGTGTTCTTGTGTCTAGTTGCTCCAGAGGCTGATGCTCCCGTGGATACAAACCTCATAGAGTTTGAGATGAAGTAAGCATATGTGTATGTGTAGAGAAAGTGAACTATTTTTTCACCATATTTTCCACTTCCAGACTGGCTGTCTGGTTGTGATTTGAGTCCTAAAATAATCTACTGACACAGCAAAGGGTTTAGACCAGACACGTGTTTCATGTCACTGAGTAAGAATGGTGCAAATGGGACTAGATGATACTATTTTTTCACCAGTGATTACATCTTAACAATACAGGGGGAGGTGAAGAATTAAATGTTTGCAGTACTCCTCAATAATTTAACTCGTCATTGCGAATACCATTTTAACCATGGGGAAATGACAGGATATGGTCCACATTAGGTTAATTAGAGTCAAAAACCTTCCTCCTTCTCTAAGTCATAACTCAGTCAAATCTTAACACACAGACATGAAACACATATTGATATGATTGTGTGACCTCCCAAGGATATCCTTATCTCCAATGTCCATTCCCAATAAACCTTCTTAAATCAGAGAAAAAAGAGGCTTCAGAACTTGCCTGAGAATCATCAACTTTTTAAGTTTTCTTTAGTATTAAAGTAATCCAGTGATTAATACAGTTCAATGGCAGATTGAACTACAGATCAGTGGCTACACTGCAAACAGGAACTGCTAATAGCTAAGTCAGCATACTTTCAATGGTATAATTTTGCAACAAATATTGGATAAAAACAGGACTCAAAAGAGGATAGCTACTTACCTGTAGCTGCCATTACAACAGCACATTCTACTTGCAGAAAAAACCCATAGATCACCTTTAAAACACAACGACGTTGGTGGGGACGGGATTTAAATTAGAAGGAGCAGCGAGTTTGCCAAAAGGTAGTAGGTCAAAACTATTACTGGGGTTGGCGTGAACAATTACCCACATACACCGTCCTGACTAATTAAATCACTGACCAGGGGAGGTGTCTGAATGGGGCATTGTACATAACATTAGATTTACCTAAACAAACCAGCCATTTGACACCAACACTTTCTTTCTGCAGCAGTTCCTCTCCAGGAGATGACTTGGTGTTTGAAGACTTTACTCGGCTGCGGTTAACGGGAACGAAGGATGATGACGACCCATTCTGTTAGCTGCCCCTCCTCAGTTCCAGGGTTATGTGGCTGAGCAGGAGGTTACAGGAGGCCTCAAGAACCTGCTTTAATTGTACCTTTTTATTCTGTACGGGCTATTAGATGTGTCTCTTGTTAAAGGAGCAGACCAACATTTTAAGAAATCTGTTGTTTGCTGTTTTACCCAGAGACATACAACCGGTATGTTACTGTATAAACAGAGGAGATGGTTAATGCATCAGGCAACAACAGTGTTCATTTAACAGGAGTTACAGTAACATGTTTTTGGTTGAAATGTTGCTGCTTCACTGCTGATATCAGCATTATTATTCATGCTGCTGTGATTCAGGATTTATAATTCTAGCAGGGATGTCTTTAAAAGGAAACATTCAAGTGATATTTTTATATAGATTTTATATTGATAATAGGTCAGTTGTTGTCTTCAGGTATCAGTAAAACTGTTATATGCCTTTTACTGCTTCCTATTGATTTGTCTATTACCCCTTTTATAATAAAAAAAATCAAATACACTTCATATCTGGAGCAGCACAAGTTAGAGGCTGGTATTCAAAAATGAATAGGAATCATTTTATTTTTGTATTTTGTAATTTCTTTTATTCTGTTGTATGGATCGCATATCAAGATGAAGTGATTTACTTCCCTCTCTGGTTGAAGTTTCAATCCCATTGCCCCTGTAACTACACACAACAGTGATATCATGGGGTCCTGGAGTACACCAGTACATCACTGCAGCAAGGTCAGGAGTTCAAGATTTTCAGATTTACATTACTCTTTAAAGTGTCTGTCAGACATGTAATGCAAAATGCAGTCAGTCTCTACTGGACCCAAACACAGTCCCAATATAGTATCTGGATACTATCCTGTGTCCCAATTGCATACAGTATTATTATGCTGAGAATGCAGTATGTCCTCAGTTGAAAAATGAATCAGTTATTGGTTGGATTGCCATGAAATTAAATTCAGACATTTGTCGCCCTCAGGATGAATTGTAATAACTCTGGTGATCCTCTGACTCTTCCTCTAGCACCATCATCAGATCATCCATAAAGCTCCTCGTTTAAAATTTTAATGTATACAGTACTTTAGGTTTTAATTAAATACCTCCAGAACTAATGACAGTCCCATCAGCCTCAGCTGTGCTTTGCGTTAAATGCTAATTAGCGAAGGTGCTAAAATGGTGACTGTAGTAAAGCATGTTAGCATTGACATTATTATCATGTTAGCATGCTGGTGTAAGCATTTAGCTCAAAGCACCGCTGTGTCTAAGTACAGCCTCACAGAGCTGCTAGCACAGCTGTAGCATTGTAGAGTCGCAGTTTGAAATCTCTTGGTACAGCTTTGTAATGTTGTCAACATTAGTATGTAGAATATTGTATGCTTTATTGTAATCATTCTGTGGTATGGAATTGGGACACAGCCTAGGAGTAGACTTGGCCAAAATGTTAGCATTGGAGCACCAGAGCTGTCAACGTACATGGATGATTCTGTCTGTATCATCATTTAACATTCAAGTTCACCAGCTACACAGTCAACCACTGGACCTGTTTGAGCACCTCTTTGTCTAGGTCCTAACACAACCTGTAATGCTGAGAATTAGAGTGAAATCCTACAGTGTCAGCTGGCCTCAAGCCTTTTCTATGTCACTACCATTGTTTGTCAGTGTCTCTTTCAAATTGACACTTGTGTTTTTATATTCATGATGATATGTGATTTGAGATTAAGGATTGAGTCAGATTTCTTTTTCTTTACAATCCAGCTACTACATCTATTATCTTTATAATCAAACCTGAGATTTATCAAATACTTAAAATGCTACATGCTAATCTGACTACACAATGAAAACAGGAAACTGTAAGAATATGTATTTCAGTCAATAAATGAAAAAAGTGTTATTCAAAAATATCTTTATTTTGTTGCTTAAAGATTAAAAAAAGGTTGTCACATAGCTTCTTCATGTTTGTGAAAATAAACTTTTCCACCTGTCAAATGGAAGACAAGATGTGATCTTTAAGTGATGCAAAACATGACAAAAGCTTTTCAAATGTTGAGCAAGCAAAACAAGTCCAGATTTAAGAGCTTGTGAGGACAAATTTAATTAAGTTTTGAGAGTTAATGAGAACATTGGCATATGTAGTTAAGGTTTTGAAGACAAGAGACTTTTCAAAAGATTGGGTAACAAACTTTGCTTCACTCACTGTCTGTCCTCAATAAACTGAAAGCAAAGTTTACTGCACTTGACCAAAAAGTGAAGCCTCTTCCTGTTAGACCCCAGGTCTCTCTTCCATTAAAGTCAATACAAACCATGGGCACCATATGGGCATGTATAAACACCTGTTAGCCAAAAATTGTTGGTAAGCAAATCTTAACATTATCAAGTGCTTAGAATTTGACAAAACTGGTGAAGGAAATACTAAGAGCACATTTCACAGTGCAAACCAAATCTAGATATTTGTTATGAGTCTGTCCCTGTGTGCTCTCAGATCGTAACTTTCATCACTCTGAGGCTTCATTAGAAGTACAACAGGTTCTACATATAAAAATGCACAGCCAAACAACAAAGTGGACCCAGAAATACAATATACACTGCTTAGACATAGTTCTTGTATATATGTGTTTTTTCTTTGTGTCTTGAGATTCTTCAGCATCTGTAAGTAATAATAAAAAAGGACCAGTGAAAAGATTTTAACACTGGTGGTAGAAGTGGAGAATGAAGGTAGATACAGTCACACCAGGTGTCAGCATGAGATGCTTGCTGTTATCCACCAGTCAGCCAGCTGCCCTCTCTGCTCTTATGTCTGCTACTGCTGCTGTTGCTGTTGCTGTTGCTGTTGCTGTTGCTCTAGCATGACTTCACAGGTCCGTCCCAGTTCCCCCAGTTTGACCTTGGCGTATTCTGCTCTGTTCAGTGCCATCTGACAGTCCTTCCTGGCTGAATAAGTTGAGCCTTCATGAGGTTGACCAGTAGCCACCTGTGGAAAAGACATCTTTTATTCTGCTGCTCACAATATGATGCACTCCGTCTTTACATATTTATTGTATCAATACTGCACTGGGTGTTTATGTGAAGGCTAGCTATGGGATTAAATTTGTTTCATAAGTACTGAGTAATACAGTACGAGTGAACACACCTACTCCAAGGATTTTTCTTTATTTTTACTAGTTTCTACATTGTAGAACAACACTAATGACACTAAAACTATGAAATAAAATATATGGAATTATGTAGTAAACAAAAAGGCGTTAAACCAAAATGTGTTTGATATTGTAGATTCCTCAAAGTAGCCACTGTTTGCCTTGCACTGTGCTCAACAATTAGCCCCCATATACACAGACATCTTCAACCAGTCACTGCAACTCTGCACAGTCCCTGCCTGCTTCAAATCTTTCCAGAAGCTGTTGCCCTACTAAACAGCTGAACTTTACTGTTATCAAACTAGACTTTACATTTCACATCCCTCATTTAATCCCTGCACTTGTCACTTTCATACATTTCATCAAACTGGACATAAGATTGTACATTGCATTCAACATCCACTGTTACATAATTTAAATATTTATGCACGTCACATTTAATTTTTTCTCGTCACCTTCATATATTTCATACACTTCATTTCTTCCATAGCACAGTCCCTATTTCCTTTGTACAATCAATATTTCATTTCAAGTTTTATATCCCATTCCAAAACTATTACTATTCCATTCTGTAAACAGATTTTACATTTTAAAATGTTCATTTAAAAGGTGCAGTGTGTAGAATTTTAGTGGCATCTAGTGGGATGGCAGAAATGGAATATAATATTCAGAGTTTTTGCAGCCACCATAGGTTCTCCTACATACTTGGAAAGGAGGGGAGCGGTATTCAGTTGGTTGCAATCTGCAACCTCATCACTAGATGCCACTAAATCCTACACACTGAACCTTTAAAGAAACAGGATAAATCATGTTCATTAATGAGCTTTAGATTTGTTGGTACTGTAAATGTATTTTTGAACTCCAGTCAGGCTAGTTGTTTCCCTCTGCTTCCAGTCTCTATGCTATGTTAGGCTAACCATGTCCTGACTTCAGCTCTGTACTTAAAGGGGACATATTCTGAACATTTCCAGCTCCTTTATTTAGGGGGTATTCAGTTTGTTGCAATCTGCAATCTCACTGCTAGATGCCACTAAATCCTACACACTGGACCTTTAATTTTAGTATTACTTTGTTTATTTCATTATTATTATTACCTTACTCTTGTTCTATTTTGATTCTTCTATGTTGCATTTGAGGGAGCAAACGCCAAGACACATTCTTTGTATAGTGCATACTTGGCTAATAAACAGAATCTGATTCTGATTCTTAACCAGCTGTCATGAGGTAGTCACCTGGAATGGATTTCAATGAACAGGTGCGCCTTGTCAAAAGTTAATTGGTGGAATTTGTTGCTTTCTTAATGCATCTAAGACCATCAGTTGTATTGTGCCGAGGTAGTGTTGGTATATAGCAAATAGGCCTATTCCACAACTGTAGTAATCCATATTATGGCAAGAACCACTCAACCAAGTAAAGTGAAATGACAGTCCATCATTACAAAGACATGAAGGTCAGTCAGTCTGGAAAATTTCAGGAACTTTGAAAGTTTCTCTGAGTGCAGTCGCAAAAGCCATCAAACACTGATGAAACTGGCTCTCATGAGGACGGCCCCAGGAAAGGAAGACAAAGATGTTCCCTCTGCTGCAGAGAAGAAGTTCTTTTGAGTTACCAGACTCAGAAATCACCAATTAAGGCACCTCAGAATAGAGCCCACATCAATGCTTCCCAGAGTTCAAGTAGCAGACACATCTCAACATCAACTATTTGGAGGAGACTGTGTGAATCAGGCCTTCATGGTCAAATTGCTGCAAAGAAACTACTACTGTTGAAGACCAATAAGAGGAAGATAATTGCTTGGGCCAAGAAACACAAGGAATTGACATTAGACCAGTGGAAGTCAGTACTTCTGACCACCTCCAGGCTCTGAGAGTACTATTTGACCAAGAAGGAGAGTGATGGAGTGCTGCATCACATGACCTGGCCTCCACAATCACCCAACCTAAACCCAACTGAGATGGTTTGGGATGAGTTGGACCGCAGAGTGAAGGAAAAGCAGCCAACAAGTGCTCAGCATATGTAGGAACTCCTTCAACACTGCTGGAAAAGCAAGCAAAGGTGACTGTCTCATGAAGCTGGTTGAGAGAATGCCAAGAGTGTGCAAAGCTGTCATCAAAGTAAAAGGTGGCTACTCTGAGGAATCTAAAATATGAAACATATTTTAGTTTGTTTAACAGTTTTTTGTTTACTACATGATTCCATATATGTTATGTTATACTTTTGATGTCTTCAGTATTGTTCTACAATGAAGAAACTAGTACAAATAAAGAAAAACCCTTGAATGAGTAGGTGTGTCCAAACTTTTGATTGGTCCTGTACCTCTCAATTATCAAACAAAACATTAAATTGAGAAAACTACTAAATATAACTACCTAAAATGACAGATATAAACTTTATTCTTGTGAAGGTGAATCAGCTTCTGACACAACATATGGTCCATAAGACACCAAAGCTCTGTTGTTGTTGTAGTGCTCTCCTGAGTTACAATGCACAATGCAAAAAATACTACTACTACTACTACTACTACTATTACCACTACCACTACTACTACTACTGAGTTTGACCTGTGTGAGGTAGCGGATCTGGGCACTCAGTTCACTCTCCACTCTGTTGACGGAGCTCTGGAACTGGACCAGCTGTCTGTCCAGGAGGCTGGCATTGTGTTTGTCTTTGGAAAGTTCCAGAACGATATTACCTGTCGGGGCAAGCATATACCAATATATCAAATAAATAACCAGGTATAGTGACAATGCCAACAGCATGACTTTAAATTCAAAATCCACTAAACACCAAACATGTTTGTGTCCACCTGATGAAAGTACACTCACTTCCCAGTTTATTAGGTACACCTAGAAAAAACTAATGCAGTAAAGTACAGCGATGTTGTCCATCCCATTTATATGAATTAGGGTAGACTAAATATTAATCACAGCTCTCAGTATAACCCAGGAGAGTTCCACAGCACCCCAAACTACAGCCTCCAAAATGATAATGGTACCTAACATGGGTTAGTTTGTGCACAAGATGATAATTAAATTATAACTGTATTACAGTGCTGTTAAGAAATAGTGTAAAAAAAAAACTGGATTTAATCCTTGACAGGATGCTGTTGTGACTTTTATAGAAAAGTTAGTCAGGGGCTTATTCAGACATGGGACCTACATGTAACACTGCCATCACATTTAGACAAGCGAGTCTGAAAAGGAGCTCTAAGTCATTTGATCCATTGTTAAAACTGTAAATACTGATCAGTGCAGCAACGTTTTTATTGAAGATCCCCTCCTGACATGTTGTAAGATGTATTTAAAAAAAACTGCTTGGAATAATGTTTGCCTAATAAGGTTTTTCCATAAAAAGAGCCCTCATTAAAATCCTTAAAATTACATCTACTCATTCTCCCTCATCCAGAATCTATGAATATGCAAATATTGTTCATTTCAAAAGTTTTCCTGCTGGACACAAGATGTCTCCTACTTCATTATAAAGTCCATTCTCCAGGATTAGCTTCCAAACTAGTTGTCACAAATCATGCTCATACGCCCACCACTAAAAATATTTTTTTCGGTGAGCTCAGAGAAACTTTCCTCCTTCAGCAGATGAATGTGAAAACAAACTCTGCACATACATCATTCTGAACAGAGAAGAGAACAACATCCAATTGAAGGAGAATAAAGCAATGCTGAAGCCTCAAATGTAAAAAGCATATTTACATGGAACAGTACGAGCGGAGAGGGCGCAGATGGACATGACGGTCCGTACAGAAATCTCCTGGTTGGGCCCCGGTTTGCTTTGGGCCCGACCCTGTCTGGCTCTCATTAGCTACTAGCGATGAACTATAGCAATGTAAGTCCACAGTTTGGTATATTCTGTCCTCACCGGCACACTGCAGGGTCATCGCTATCTCCTTCTCCACCTCCTCCAGAGCTCGGAGCCGCTCATTGGCCATCAGCAGGCAGGAAACAGCTTCCGTCCGCAGCTGTCCAGCAACACGGTCCTCTGTTCAGCAACACACAGTGTAGTCTCACACCGCTCAGCTCAGTGCAGGCAGGAGTCAGTCTAAATATTCCCGTCCACAAGACTGAAGCTGTGCAAGTGCACCAACAAAGAGCTCACTAAATCGACGTCACCCTGTCGCATAGTGGTGACGTTCGCTTGGCGGAGAGGCAAGATGGCTACATCGGCTTGGCTGCATGGCCCATCTGCGATGCGACTAACAGAGTGTTTGGTGTCGGTTCTGAAAGAGCAGCGTCCGGAGTATTTACCTGCTCTGTTGGCCAACTATAGAGAACATGGCGTGTTTCCGACACAGGTACAGCCCGGCACAGGGAAGCACGTTAGCTCGGAAGCTAGTTACCTATTAGCCTGCTGTTGTTGTGCTGCTGCTGCAAGCTGGGGGGCTTTGTAGTCCACTGAGCTGTCTGGATACATGTGGGGGCTGTGTGTGACACAGGAGGGGGCTCAGGTGTTACTGTTGTTGTTCACTATCAGCTCACACCTGTGTTTATCTCTCTGCAGGGCGCGAGCGCCGTTGGGGGTCTCGTGGGTTTCAGCAATGCCAAACTGGGCTCGAGCAAGACCAAGTGAGAAAATGAATGTTTCATGTTAGCTTGAATATTATCTATCATAACATTTCAGTCATTAGTAGCATAATGTGATGTTTTTGTTTCAATTTATTTTGTGTGTTATGGTAATTGATTGTTATCCTCACTCAGTGTTGCTCATCTCTTGTAGAGTTGCCTTATGTAGCAAAAGGGCAGAATTTAAACATCTCCACCAGACATGTGTTAGGACATATACAAAATCCTCTGACTGGAATAATCAATTGTGGCTGACATGTTTTTCCACAAAAAAATGTTGAGCCAACATGTTAAAAGTCCTTAAAATGGCATCTCCTCTTTCTACCTCATTAATGCAAACATGTTTAATTTCAAACGTTTTCCTGTTGCACACAAGATGTCTCCTACTTTACTGAAAAGTGTGTTCTCAGTGTATATGCACTGGAGGCTTCAAGTTTCCACATCACACTTGTGTAGGTTGTATACTGGCCCACGACTGGCTCCAAACTAGTTGTGATGTCACAAATCATGATCGTAGGTACGCCCCTTGAACTCAGATTTAAGATGAGCTCAGAGAAACTTTCCACTTTCAGCAGATGAATGTGAAAACAATCTCTGCACATACATCATTCTGCACAGAGAAGCTCACAAATTCAACTGTAGGAATAATAAGCAAAACACATTTTTGACTGGAGGGGAACGTTAAACACTTTTTTTGTTATGAGCATTTTAAAGTTTTAGAATCCAGACGACAGGTACACGGCCTTTAGGGAAATTTCCCACAATTTAGTTGGTGTCATTTTTGATAAGAACCATTATGTAGCTGGAGTCAGTTGCATTTTCATTCAAAGATAATACTTGGTAACATCAGATTTTTTTCTTTTTTTTTCAATACTTGCTGTGCCATATAATAACTGGGTTTGGGTACTAATACCAAAATGATGCTTTTTTTGACACCCTACATTAAATAAGTATTTAACATAAAAAGCCTACATTCACCATGCCTAAACACAAGCACTATACAAGAACTTTGCCTAAATAAAATACAGTCCAACTTTATGATTTGAACCTACTGTCTGATCAAAGAATAAGTAATCAAGAGTATGAAAGCACACATTCAGTGTCAACTTTTGATCCTTGATGCTACGTATTTTTCGTAAGTGATACTACTGACATACTTTGGGTGAGAACAAAAAAAGTAGTGAGGTTTTGATACCCAGCCCTTTTCATGGAAAGGTTAAAATCGGCATTTGAGAAACAAATCTTAACAAAATCCACAGTTACAGTTAGTGGTGTTGAAGCTATTTCTCTTATTGCTTGCTGTGTAAATAATTTCCAATGCATCTGCAAATGTCTCTGCCTATTCATTTCTATTATGAAGTAACAACAAAACTAAAGCTAGCCAAAATTCTAAATTTCAAGATAAAGGTGAAGTTTAGGGATGAAGTCCTCTATTAAATTTTTTTTTCTCAAAATGGATGTAAATATGAATGTAGATTTGAATGAAAAAGTGCATGGAATTTGTGTACACTGCAAGGTCAGTCGTTGAAATGATTGCCCTTCACACCCTCGACCTCAGTCTTCTTTGTACATATTTTCCCTTTTGTTTTAGGCTCCTGGGATGTGCAAAAGTCCCATTGAAAAGTTGAGAATTTTACCAGCACTCCTCATAGTTTTGTTTTTTGGGGGTCACTGCGAATTATTGTGTGTGTGTGTGTGTGTGTGTGTGTGTGTGTGTGTGTGTGTGTGTGTGTGTGTGTGTGTGTGTGTGTGTGTGTGTGTGTGTGTGTGTGTGTGTGTGTGTGTGTGTGTGTGTGTGTGTGTGTGTGTGTGTGTGTGTGTGTGTGTGTGTGTGTGTGTGTGTGTGTGTGTAGGTTTGAGGGGCTCTGCCTACTCTCCCTGCTGGTTAAGGACAGCTCCAGTGATCTGTTCCAGCAACACTGCCTTTCCTGGCTGCGCTCCCTGCAGCAGGTCATACAGGTAACATCCACACATATACAAGGGAATGCACACAATCTTCTTTGGGTTGCTCAACTCCATCAGTCTGCCTCCTCTATCACACCTAAATATGACTAACTAGCAGCCTGAAAATCTCCAGAGCCCAACAGTCTTTCCTCTTGCTCTCCTCTCTCCTCTGTGTGTGTGAATGCTATCCTCTAGTCTCAGGCTCCAGTTCAGACCATCCAGCTAGCTGTGAACATTCTGAAGGATTTGCTGCAGTACTCATCCCAAATAGCAGAGCTGGCCAGGGAGGTTGGACTCAACTCCATCCTGGGTATCCTTACATCTCTGCTGGGCCTCAAGACAGAGGTGAGGGAACTGGGCAGGGCCCTCCAAGTAATGAAGAGGAAGATTCAAGGTGGCTGGGGCTAGATGATTGTGACTGAAGGGCTTTTTAAGAAGGAATTTTAAGACTGTATGGTTGCGCTTCAAAATGTGAATGGCACAGTGCTGGATTTGTGCTGGTTGGCCGCGGTTTCCATTTAATTTGAAAATGTAAATGACAGTTGTCGGGGCATAAAACCAATGATCTGTTGATCTTTACAAATCAAGACTCGATAGTCTAACAGTGGCATAGCTGTTTGTAGAAAAATGAGACAGGCCTGGTGAAAACTTCCAGCATGCATTTCAGTGCTACCACAGGGTCGTCAAAATGTAAGTGATGACGAGTGAGAATATACCGCTTTCACTAATTTTATATTATGAGATGAGCTTTTTTCTCTGTGTCTGACATTTTAAGGACTTAACAATTGATCAACTAATTGAAAAAGTAATCAATAGATGAATTGACAGTGAAAAGAATTATCAGTTGTTGCAGTCTTTATACTAACCTGTTAAACGCCCTCTAGCAGTTACATTTTCTCTTTTCCTCTTGTGATCTCAGTGTGAGCTGGCAGCCATGGAGGGGATGACAGCCTGTATGACCTACTACCCCAGAGCCTGTGGATCCCTCAGGGTAAGACACACTCATGGAGACACAAGAAGACAGAGAAGTGGAGGTAAAAAGTAAATTAAGGGGTTGTTTCTGGATTTAGAAACTTTGGCTTGTTGTGTAAATTTTACTGTATTTTCAGATCATGTATATTTAGTAATTTGAGGAAAAATGTGAAAACCTGTGCTGTGTTTTTTGTCTTTCAGGACAAACTGGGAGCCTATTTCCTCTCCAAAATGGACAGAACTAACAAGAAAACACAAGAGGTTTGTGATTGTGATCTGTGTTGAGGTGAACATAATGTAGGAGTTACCTTACATGATTTCTGATTATCTAGGAGTAGGATATAAGTTTTATTTTTTTTAGATTCTGGACAAGATTTATATACAGCAAGTGAAAGTGAAGCAGATCATCAGAATTCAAGCTGTTGTTTTTGTCTTTCTGTCTCTTCCTCTCATTCTGTCAGATGGCCTGTCAGTGTTATGGCCGCCTCCCCTGTCTGGGGGGACTGTTGGACAGAGGGGTGGGTGCTGGCAGAGCTGAGGGCTGGACCAGTCAGATTCACTGTCTCCTGGCCTCAGCCAATGGCCTGCTGTCTCAGATCTACCAGGGTTCAGAAACAGGTACACCCTCTATGCATGTGCATCCTCGTGCGCATGCACAACACAAACAGCTTGGGTGAAAAACTGCTCCATAGTTCTATTCGTTATGTTTTTGTTACCTTAGAATGAGCCCTTTATATCTACATACAGAGCAGGTCCCCTTTCACGGAGCCCCGTGGAAACAGTAAAACCTGAATTCCTTAGAGTTTAAGATGCCACGAGCAACAATGTCCCAGCTTCAGATCCTGCCAGGGACCTTAGTCTCCTTCTTTTCCATTAGTATAGTAGTATAGTATAGTATATAGTATATCGTTTATAGTAAAGACATAAAATGACCAAAAATGCTACAGTACTTCCAACTTTGATGCCTACAGTGTACAAAATGACTTGTAGACCTTTGTATTGTTTACCTGTTGGCTGACTGTAGCACTGCTACCACACTCGATGGCAGTACATTCTCTTACATTCCCTTTGCCATACAGAACAAACACAGTGGCTACAAAGACAATGTTTGTACTGGAAATAGATCTGCTCATTTACACATCTCATATGTCATAAGTTAAATAAAATGCAAATGTCTGCTAGCCAGTAAATCCTTCAGTGAAAGTTGGTGTCAAACCAGCAGGAGTCAGCTTTCTGCTTGTTACAGCTTCTGTCACATGTCTATGTTTTAAAGCTTTTAGTTTTATCTTCACCATGATCTTTGCACATGTGTATCATGCTCTGTTGTGGCAGATTGTGAAAAAGTTCTTGCTATTTGCTGTGACAGATGGAACAGTGCAATATGAAGGTCCGGGGGTGGAGCTGGCCTTTCCTCATCTTGACCAATCAGATCCCCTTCTGCTGCTGCAGCTTCAGCACAGATACACAGCTGTCTGCCTGGCTCTCAAACACACACTCAGGTACAACACACAAATGCACATTACAATGTGAACACAATCTCAAAGGAAAATCCACTTAAAGGGTCAGCTCACCCAAAACATTAAAGAAATTCTCATTTACCTCCAGTGGTATCAAGCCATGACAGTACAGCAGTTTTGGTTTATCTAAGGCTTGCCCCTAAACATCGATGATTCAATCATCAGTGGAGAAGCCTCTGAGTTGACTCACATTTTGTCAGTCAAATCACTGCCTTCTTTTTTGCTGTGTCATTGTGTACAGAGTAACATAGAGTGACAGCATGACAGGCTGTAGACTTTTACTGAGTCTAGTGTCTAAATGAGCAAATACATAGGTGTGAAGGAAACAGGACAGCGTGATGCAGAGCTATTCTGTTTCCTGCTCTGACTCTGATGCACTCTGCTCTGGTATTAAATGTTAGTAATATTCGCTAAACTATTTTTGAACCAGACGCTGGTACAACCTCCTCTAATGTCCAATGTGAACTGTCAACTCTTTGGCTGACAGCCATGTATTTTATTAAAAGTATTCAGCAGAATGAACTATTCACAAACTTTGTGAACTGATCATATAGGCTACAACAATAAAATTAAACAAATAGCGTTGCTATTTCTTAATTTAATGCAGCCATGCGGGCAGCCTGCAGCTGCAGTTCTGCCACCACCTCCACCTGCCACGGTCTCCCTGAGCCCACCTCTCACCAGAGCCGGGGAAAATGAAACCTCCTACTAACTAATTACATGTTATTTAACCATGGATTTCCGGGCCGGTTTGTTTGTTTCACTGTGCCAATGCTAGATGTAACGTTACCTGAGAGAAAACAGCAAGACTTTTCAGAGTCATGTTAACTGCTGCTGAGCCAAAGCACAGGGATGTTGCTGGAGTGTGCGATGGCTTTTGAATCTCATGCCACGCTTAGTCATATGACCAAACACTCAGTGAATCTTTTAACGTCTTAACAGTGGAGGCAAAACAAATTTTTGCATTATATACGTTTATATTTAAGTTGTCTTGGCAACATACTATAGGTCACACAATATTAGGCTATTTAATATGCTATTAATGAATTTCTCACCAGACATTTTGGCGTTGATATTTTCTTCTGCCCGGCAAAAAGCCGGCATATGCCAGCTAATGTAAACCCTGCTCATTACAGAACTATCGGATATGTCAGCTGATAATGACAAGAAATTGAAGTACAGGAATGCCAAAGCAACAATGTAACTATTATATAATTTGTCCAGCAGAGAGCAGTGTTTATTTTTCAACAATAATATGTCCAGCACATTTCTTTGAAACCGTATCAGTGTTTTAATGTATGTTATGGGTTATGTAAAGAAAGTTAATATTAGTCAATATAGCATTATTGGATTTTTGAAACTGTCAAATATCAATATTGTTATCAGTATGGTTATCAGTATAATTGTAAATAACTGCATTGATATAGGGCCTTAATTCAAAGCTGCTCAGGAGACGGTTCCAGTTTCAGGATGACAGTTTTTCATTAGGGCCCAAGCACCGAGTGGTGTGAAGGCCCTATTGTATTTAAAAGAATTATTATTATTATTATTATTATTATTGTTAGGCTGGACTCGGGCGTGGGCAGTTTTTGCCATTTACAGGCATGGTACTTTAACAAACTCCTTCTAGAGAATAAACCAGAGCAGCTTCAAATTTGGTTGGTGTCATCTAAAGGCTTTTGCAATGCAGTTATCAAAATCTTGGAATGTCCTTGACGTGGCATGCCGGTTTCGTCATGAAACAGGAAGTTGTTGTAACTCCACTAAACTTTGACCAATCTGCCCCAGATTTCACATGCTTGATTGGAGTCCAGGCCTGTTACACATCTACATGTCAATATTGAGTCATAGTCATAGCGCCACCTACTGACAACAGGAAGTAAGCCTTATGTGACAAACATCATCCGATTTACATGGTGTTTACATGGTGTGGTCTACACATGATATGCAGCAACATGACATATAATTAGTGGGTGTTCTCTAGCGCCACATAATGGACACAGAAAGTGATATTTAACTCTTTCTTGCAAGATCCGATAAGAGTCCAGGCCTGAAGACATCTACATGCCTGCAATAAAAGCACTTCAACTACGGTGCCCCCCGATGTGCACGAAAGTGTTGAGGCCCTGATCATCACTGCTTGCAGCTTTAATTCATACTTGTAATTTCTGCTCCTGTTTCCATCTATCAGGGTGGATCCAGCCTCAGCTGTGCGTCTGCCTGTCAGACCCATACTCAACCTCGTGTGTCGGGCCCTCGCTGTCAGCTCCAAGAGCATAGTGAGCACACACACACACACGCACACACACACACTCAATATTCCACAATTATCATCAATTAATAGAGATGGTGTGTCATTTTGATGCCCCATTTGTTCACATGGTTCCCACTGAAATCTGTGTATGGATTTGTTTTTATGAATGGCCACCATTTTAATGTAATAATTACTACATACAAACTTAACTTGAACCAGTGTCCCACTAAAATGGACTTTTTATTTGAGCCTGTGTGTTTGTGTGTCAGAATTTAACAGGAGATGGAAGTGTGAAGTTACTGGTCCTGCCCATCATACACACCAACACACTGGAGGTCCTATCAGCTCTTATCACAGCGTGAGTAGTGATATACACACACTGTTTTGTTTTTAAGTTCATAGACATCATTTGATGTAGCTGGATGATTCTGAGGATACAAATACCCAACTTAGTAGTTGAAATGTTGTTTTGATGGTTGTGTGATTTTGATACTGTGTGTGTGTTGCCTGTGTGTTGTGTGTATTGCAGTGTACGTAGCGGCATGGTTCAGTATGCAGCTGTATTACAGAGGCTGTTTTCCCAAACTCTGTCTGCCTGGACACCTCTACCTGAAGCCAACCTGGGACAGCAGAGAGCCTACAGGTAACTGACAGACTTCGGGTGATACACAGGATATGGTTCGATAAGGTGCTGAAGTTGAACAAGGAGAGCTATTCAAACATCCTTAAGCAAAACGGGGAGCCAGCAGCGGTGTTGATGATGTGGTAACTTGAGATTGTGATGAGGTGGCTGAAGTATTTGAAGCATATTTCTGGTGTCTTTTTGTTCTTCCTGCAGCTCTGTGCGGGTGTCAGTGTACAGAACCTTAGAGCTGTGGGTCCAGGTGGCTGGAGCTTCTGCTAGTATTCTTCAGGGAAGCCCTGGGCACTCAGAACTCCTGTTTAGCCACCTGATAGGTGACATCACACCAGGGGCAGAGTCTGTCAAGGTGAGTTCAAGTTGCATGTAGTTAAGTAAATTTATTTAAGAACCATATGTTGTACACAAAATTACGTAGTTTTATCAATCACCTTTCGAAACTTGGAGGTACCAGTAGTTTGTAGGAGCAGGTGTCTGTCTGCTGTTACTGTAATGTAATGTAAATACTGTAATGACCTTTAAAAATCATTACATCATTACACACCTTCCGATTGCCTTGGATGAGAAAGTCTGTTCAAACTTTTGACTGGTACTGTACAGGTGAAAGAAAAACTATATTGGCTCCAACTGAACTGCACTCACCACACTTGCCTACCAAACAGAACATAAAAATGACTAGAGCTGCAACGATTAGTTGATTAATCAATTAGTTGTCAACTATTAAATAAATCGGCAACTATTTTGATAATCAATTAATTGTTTTGAGTCATTTTTTAAGAAAAAATGTCCAAATTCTCTGATTTCAGCTTCTCAAATGTGAATATTTTTTGGTTTCTTTAGTCCTCTGACAGTAAACACAATATCTTTGGGTTGTGGACAAAACAAGACAGTTGAGGACATCACCTGGGCGGCTGTGGCTCAGGAGGTAGAGCGGGTCGTCTACTAATCGGAAGATTGGCAGTGCGATTCCCGGCTCCTCCAGTCCGCGTGTCGAAGTATCCTTGGGCAAGATACTGAACCCCAAATTGCTCCTGATGGCTGTGCCATCAGTGTATGAATGTGTGTGAATGGTTAGCTTTCCTCTGATGGGCAGGTTGGGACCTTGTATGGTAGCACCTGTACCCATTCAGCGTATGAATGTGTGTGAATGGGTGACTTGACTCGTAGTGTTAAAAGCGCTTTGAGTAGTCGGATGACTAGAAAGGCGCTATACAAGTACAGTCCATTTGCCATTTACCTTGGGCTTTGGGAAACAGTGATCAACATTTTTCACCATTTCATGGACCAAACAACTAATTGATTAATTGCGATGAAAATAATCGTTAGTTGCACCCCTAAAAATGACAATGCTTGTGTCTCCTTTACAATAACACTGTATATCTATAATGTTCTGGTTGGTAAAACACAGTGGAAAACAAGGCAAAGCAAGCCTTTACATGTTCTTACAAGTTAAGGTTAGCGGAAGCTCCAGGTTATAGGTTGTTAAGTTTAAAAAAGGGCTCTCTGTGTTGGCTTGTCCTCCAGCTCCGGGCGGGTCTGTCAGCTGATGTGGTTCCTGGAGGGAAACCAGGCCCTCGGAGGACAAAACCATTGGTCATGGCAGATTCAGTCGGGGCATCACTCCAGAGGAAAGGAGACCTCTTGGCCAATCAGGATACTTGCATTTCAGCCCTGAGGGGTGAGACCCTCCCTCAGTTTGATTACAGTATGATGTACTGGTCTTCTGTAAATCTGATTTAATTACACAGATGTTCTCTTTTTTTACAGCACTAAGACAAATCATAATGACCAGTGGTACACTGCTAAAGGATGATATACACAAGGTAAGGCTGAGGTCACCAGTTCAATGAGCTGCTTTAGTAACTGACTGATGATGACATTGATAGTTCTCCTTTCCTGCCCATTTCAGAATAGATACCTCATTCTCTTTTTCAAGAGAAAACAGTCTGTTTTCTGCTCTGTGTTTTTATTTTCTCATAGCGTCTCCATGACGTGGTGCTGCCGCTGTGTGTGCGTCTGCAGCAGCAGCAGTCCAGCAGCAGTACTGCCTGTGAATCTGCAGGCGGCGTCAGCGGGCAGTACGGCAGTGCCCTCACCCGACGAGAACTATACAGGTACCACCTTCATTCACACCCCACAGTCCAAGTACAGTCCAGACAGTAAGTATCTGGACAGTTCCACATTTTCTGTTCTTTAGGCTCTGTGCTTCAGCACATTCAATATGAAATAAAATAATGGATACTACATTAAAGTGCCAAGTCTCAGCTTTAATTTTGAGTAGGTTTACATCAATGTAGAAAGAACCAAGTGGGAGATATAGCCCTTTTAACACATAGTACACAAAGTTTGGGGTGTTGCGGTGTATTGGCATCTGATGCTTTAGACACTTAATCTGTAGCTCCAACTGGACTTCCTGGATCGTACCTTTACAACACACCCCCGCCCCTTACACTGTTTTAATGCAGGACTGTTTTCAGTTTTATTGTAGCTTAAAGGGGACCTATTATGCTTTTCCTTATTTTCAGTCATATATATAATGTTACAATGTCGGATGTTCATGTTAAAAGTGGCCAACGTGTCAAATAATGGGTTACACGTACATAGAAGTAATCCCTGTGAGCAAAAAGAACTGGCTTTAGACTGCTGTGAACGCTCGGTTTCCGTAGTTTTTTTTCTACCTTCTGACATCAGCCTGTGTCAGATTTCTTTATATGGTCATCTGCTCCATGCACAGCGTGGTTCCGTTCTGCTTTTTCCATTGTTTTGGGGGTAGTCACACCGAGCCATGACTCCATTACACAGCACTGCAAAGTAAAATACATTGTTTGCCTGTTGGAGGTGTGCTGGTCGTCTGCAGCTCTTCATCAAACATCATCATCACTATGGCTGTTTCTGCTTGTACTATTCCTCCCTGCATTATTTCTAACTGATCCGCTGAACAAATAGCTCCAAATATCTCAATGTGTTGTTTTGATCAGTTTTTAGTGATGCTAACGAAGCTCCGCTAATTCAGTGAGGAACACTTTTCACTTCCTGTAAAACAGGAAATGTTGGGTTTGCATCAGCAGCAAGTTAACACAATTCTGGCCAATCAGAGCAGAGTGGGCTCAACGGGAGTGGGGAGATGAAGCCTATACTGAGGGGGCTGCATAAATGGTCAGTATAAGATAAAAAAAGGTTTTTTGAACTGTGAATCATGCAAAGCTCCTCTAGTGGAGTCCAAAATAAAAATATAGAGCTGGAAATGAGCAGCTCTAAATTTTTTGAGACGTAATATCCCTGGTTCAAATCCAAGCAGATACCTTGTTGTATGTCGTTCTTCCTCATCTGATTTCCTGTTAGCTTCAGTACTAAATAAAGGCAAAATGCCCCCAAAATACACAAATACACAAGACAGGTGACAAATTAAAGGAAAAACTTGAATAAATGAGAGAAACAACAAATGCAGATGGTTCCACACAGGTGTACTGCATGATACAATTAAGCAATTAACATCCAATCATGCTCTGTGGCATGTATAAAAATGCTGAGCAGGCCCAGTTTTGGCCAATTGAACACCTATGGGAGATTTTAGACCAACGTTTTGGATCGCGCTCTCCACCATCATCAAAACACCAAATGAGGGAATATCTTTTAGAAGGATGTTCTTCCATCCCTCCAGTAGAGTTCCAGAGACTCGTAAAATCAATGCCAAGGTGCATTCAAGCTGTTCCGGTGGCACATGGTGGCCAAACACTCTATGTTGGTTTTCTCCCGTCTGTATATAAGAAGGAGCAATACAAACTTTATCACAAGAACCGGTTGTAGCAAAAAGTATAAACTTATGGAATTAGATGTCAACTAGAAATGGCAATTTCTGAAGAAATTGCGGTATGAATGCTGGCTGTTGAAAGGCTGACACTAAACTGGATTGTTGCTTTAATTCGGATGAAGAAGCAGCTGAAGGAGTATGAATGAGTTGGAAAAGTGGGAAATGGGTGTGTCAAATTAAGAAATCTCAATCAGCTGTGTTGACTTCGAAAATTCTTCAAATTCAAAAGCTTCTCTTTTAGATGTCACCTACCAAATTTGAAGTCACTCAGGTTAATTCTCTAGGAGGAGTTTGTTAAAGTACAACACCTGTTAATGGCAAAAACTGAGCAAAAATTGCATAGTAAATTCAAAATGCTTCCTTTTGGACTTAGGGTATGGCTCCAAGAGGCTTTTTTAATGTCTTGATGTTACATCTGCCCACCAAATTCCGTGCATCTATGTAAAATTTAAAGTTGGTGGCTTTGACTTTGAAAATTGTTAGGGGGTGCTATCGAGGCAACTTGTCACATCGAAGCCCCAGAGCCATATTAGATAACAATTTTCGCCACTTCTGATGCATGTGCAAGGTTTCATGAGTCGTTGAGCACCCTTAGCACCTCAGAAATGTGTTTGAATCAGCAAATGCAGCAATGAATGCGCCCTTGCACTTTGTGTGCATCGGAGAGAGAGGCAGCCGTGGCATTGCTACTGGAGGTCAGTTGACATGGCTCTGAATTTTCAGGATTATCGGACACTGTGTGAATGGGTAAAATATAATTTCCTGTAGGCAGTACATTGTGCTGGAGATGACGTATTAGAAACTGGGTATACATTGAACTATGTGTCATATAGGCAAGCCATTATCCAGTCTACAGGTGGGCCTCAGAGCGCCATCTACTGGGCTGTGGAGGTAGTGGTTTGTTGTTTTTTTTCTGGTAATTTACAAAGCTAGTTATTTTTATATCTAAATGTGGTCAAGAATTCAGATAAGTAAAAAACGTCAAAAATAAAATGCATAATTTCAGTGACCAGTTCCATTTGAATATCACCACGCCAATCACGACACATCATTAGATAAAGACAAATGTGTTAGCACTGTTAGCTAGCTAGCTAGCTTTCTCTGTGGATCCTGCTTCAGAAGACATGGCTCTATCCACTGTGTTGGAAAATGAACTGAAGGATCTATCAGCAGACCGCAGCCTGAAGCTTCAGCTCACACAAGTTGACCTTACTTCATTCTGAATTTGGCTGTCAGTCATTATCCCTCTCTGTCAAAATGGGCAATCAAATTTCTGTTGCCTTTCACCACCACCTATTTATGTGAGTCAGGGGTTTCCATTGTGACTGTCACAAAATCAAAGGCAAGGAACAAACTGAAAGCAAATTGGAATGCTACTCTGTGTGTCAGCCTCTCACCCATCCCACCACGACTTGATCTCATTATTTCTCAGAAGCAAGCCCAAGTGTCTCACTAAGGGTAAGCAGAATATTTATTTTAGTCATTACAACTGACAGTAGCATAATACATATTTCCAGCCCAGGTTTTTGTCATGTTATGTTTTTTCTTATTTTTCATTTATTTGGAAGGCCTTTGGAATTTTTTTTTAACAATCAGATGTGGGCCTTAAGTTACAAAAGGTCGAAATCCCTGATTTAGGCTTTACTTCTTGTTGCCTATAGGCAATACTCCATAAGTGAAATATTAATGCAGCAATATATTTACCAGAGTGCAACTGACAAGGGTGTACATTTTCATGAATATTGGACATTGCATGTATGAGATAACTATCACTTCCTCGGTCCATTGTGTGACGCTAGAGAACACCCACTAATTACATTAGTGGGTGTAATTATGATATACAGTCATGTTCCTGTATATCATGTGTAGACCACACCATGTAAATTTCATATAAATCGGATGATGTTTGTCACATAAGGCTGATTTCCTGTTGTCAGTAGGTGGCACTATGACTCAATATGATAATACTATGACTCAGGCCTGGACTCTTATCAAACATGAGAAATTTGGGGCAGATTGGACAATGTATAGTGGCGTTACAACAACTTCCTGTTTTATGTTTTGGGCCAAATTGACCAGCATGCCACGCCAAGGGCGTTCCATGAAAACTCAAAAGCTTCACAATTTCACATCACAAAGGTCTTTAGCTATCACATACCAAATTTGAAGTTGCTCAGGTTAAATCTCTAGGTTAGTTAGTTAATGTACAACACCTGTAAATGGCTTCACTTTGCAAAAAATTGCAAAGTAAATTCAAAATGGCTGACTTCCTGTTGGGCTCAGGGTATGGCTTGGGGTATAAGTCTGGGGATGTTAATTCTGCCTACCACTACCTACCTTTCATACATTTACGTCAAATTTAAAGGGGGGGCTTTGACTTTGAAATTGACTGTAAAAACAAGGGACTTCATGGTACATTCAGGTGTACCTTGTAAACTCAGAAATCTATACTCGAATGGCAACATTTCAGATCGGATTCCAGCTCCAACATGTACAGATATATATAATAAGTTGAAATTTCAAGTAAAGAACGAGCAAAAGTAGTGAAATCCTGCTACTAAAGTTTGTTTCATGGTTTGTTGACGTAGCCTCCTGAGTGGCCAGAAGGTGGCCGTGACACAGTTTCCTGAAGCTAACCAATCAGAACAGAGTGGGCTCATCGGGAGGGGGGCCTTAAAGACACAGGAGCTAAAACGGGCTGTTTCAAACAGAGGCTGAACTGAGGGGCTGCATAAAGGGTCAGTATAAGACAAATAAGGACTTTTTAACTGTAAATCATGATAGATATTCCAAGATATCAAGATATTCCAGTAGAGCCCCAGAATATAAATAGACCTGGAAATGTGCTGAATATGTCCTCTTTAATGTTGGTCAATAGCAAAATAAGCAAAATCAATAGAAGGAGAACCTATATGAGAGTGTTGTATAGTGTAATGTCGAGTTGTGTAATTGTTTTGTCTGTGTGAATTTGCAGGTTATTGCTGGCTCTGGTCTTGGTCCCCTCACCCTGTTGGCCCCCACCTCTGACCTGTGCTGTGTCCATCCTCAGCAACTGTCGCACCGACCGAAACCTTAAGGTGACTATTCTGAGGGAGAGAGAGAATGACTGAGGGAGGGAGGGAGGGAGACAATAGAGAGTGGTGGAAGTGTTATTCATTACTCAATCCTTTGGTCAGGCTTGGGTATCAAGAACCAGCTCTGAATTGGAACCAGTTCCAAATGTATATAAGATGGAATTGTTTAATAAAAAAAAAAAAAATATATATATATATATATATATATATATATATATATATATGTATGTATATATATATATATATATATATATATATATATATATGTATGTATATATATATATATATATATATATATATATATATGTATGTATATGTATATATATATATATATATATATATATATATATGTATGTATATATATATGTATGTATATATATATATATGTATATATGTATGTATATATATATGTATGTATATATATATATATGTATATATATGTATATATATATATATATGTATATATATATATATGTATATATATATATGTATATATGTATATATATATATGTTGTTCATATCACAAGTCGTCTTGGTTTTCCAGGGCTACATGCAAATCAGGGTCAGTCCTACTCCAGACCAGACTAGACCACAACTATCCATAAACTAAAATATACACATGGATGAACTACAAGAGAAACAAAATACAGATCATACAGTGGTTGCACTGTATGTAGGGATCAGATAAACATACTACAGCAGCACAACACACTCTGAGTGATCGTATGTATTGAAAAAACTGGAGCTGCTTTCTTCCTGCCTCACCTAACTGGAACATACCATCTACTCAGGTTACCACAGGGTAACCTACACTGATACAAAGCTTTCAAAACATATATACTGATGTAGAACTTCTCTGTTACTGCTGAATACTGCTCACAGTTTCCTCTGGTCACACACACACAGCCATGAAGTGCACTAAATTATACAGTGTCATTTACGACAGAACAGTTTTATCCTTCCTACCTCAGAGCAGTGACTCACTGCTTAGTGCATCTAATAATGATAATGTCGCACACCTGTTGTCATTGTCATTATCATTGATTAGGCAGATGATCTGCCCACACATCACAAACCCTCAAAAAAACATCACAGCAGGACTGAAGTCCTTCAACAAAAATATAACATTGTTAAACACAATCTACTCAACTTAAACCTGTATTCCATCATTTGTGTAACACAACTGATAAATTAAGAAAAATGCTGGACTGAAATTAGTGATTTAATACACAGAACACTGGTAATGTAGGCAACCAGGGCCCAGTGAAAAGGGAGAGGAGCAACCTTTTTACTTACCTTTACTTACTTTAGCTGCCGTTATCACAAGGCTACTTCCACAGAAATCTTACGGACTTATTCATACTTGGGAGGTATTAAGATCATGTATGCATCTTGAAGATACTGTGTATTTACACCTTTTCAACATCCAACTTTACATTTTACTTTTTTGACTTTGGATAGCTAACCGATCATCCAGGATGTATGAAGGCTAAGTGTAAATGGCACAGTAGTTTAGGTTAACAGGTTTCCCACTGTTCTAAATTGTTGTGAGAAGCATATTAAACTGCAGGTAGCCATAGCAACAGTACATCTGCTAGTTACTATTTAGCTCTCGCTGGGTTAAACTCAGTATAAACAAATTTTTAAAAATGCTTGGTGTAAATGTGATAACACACCCAGACGTGTCCTGATATATGATGATAATGCACAACATACAAACAGCACCACATCCTGAAGCAGAGTGTCATGTACTCTGCTGATGCCTGTACTGGTTATTTTGTTGTCTGTTGTATCAATTTTTGACTCTCCCTCCTCCCTTCCCTCTCAGGTGTCCTCGTTCTGTACTGAGGCTCTGACCATCTGCAACTCCCTCCTCCACCCTCGCACTCCCTCCATCGCACTCCCCTTACCACCTCTCACCCTGAAACCCACCCCGACCGCTCCTGTCCTCTCCTCCTCCCAGGGACCAACCCCTGGACTTACTTTGCCAACCCTTCTAGGAGGCCCGGCCCCTGGTCCTCCCTTCCCCACCCGTCATTCCCTCGGCCTGAGCTCCGCCTCCCTGCTGGGCTCTCTGGAGAACCACCTCTCCCTTGTTCCGGGGCTGCCAGGCCAGGGCCATGGGCCAGGTGACATGATCCTGTCCCCGCACACACACCACCAGCCAGACCTGGCTGGGCTGGGCCCTCCAGAGGGGCAGAGACCCGTGTTTGTCCGCTACGACAAAGAGGAAGCGGAGGACGTGGAGATCTCTCTGGACAGCGACTCTGATGACAGTGTGGTCATCGTTCCTCCGGGGATGCTCAACATGGAGAACCAGCAGGATGAGACACCAGCAGCAGCAAACTCCCAGAACCTGTCCTCTGCTGCACCAGGGGGTGCTACTGTCACACTACCAGGAGGTGAATCTGTTACCATGGTCCCCACGACAGCAGCAACAACCACAATAGATGGAGTCTCCCTCCCCAACAACCTTGCCACCTCCTCCCCCCTCCTCACCACCTCCACCACCCCTATCAACTCCTTCCCTCCCACCGGCGCCTCAGTGGTCTCCCTTGTTCCACCTTTGAACTCCAGCACACTCACAGCTCCACCTGGCAGTTTGGGGGACTCGTTGCCTGGCAGACCCCAGCTCCAGCAGATGCTGATGCAGCCCTCCTCACAAGGCCAGCCAGGCCCCATGGGTATCCCCCTCCAAATGCACCAGCTGCAGAACCAACTGAGCCAGCAGGGAAGGCACGTCCACCAGCACCAACCACCACCTGCTAGCAATGAAGACTCCACTGTCATCAACATCAACAGCACCGACGACGAGGAGGAAGAGGAGGAGGACATGGAGGATGACGAAGAGCTGGAGGAAGATGAGGAAGATGAGGAAGGGATGGACGAGGAAGACGAGGTGAGTGATTTTGCAGAGGAAGAGTTCTATGACGGGGAGGAGTATGATGATTATGATGAAGAAGAGGGAGAAGAGCTGGAGGAGGAGGAGGAGGAGGAGGAGGATGGGGACATACCTCCTCTGGAGGGAGCAGAGGACAAGTCAGGAAAAGCGGGCATAGAGGAGGGGAAGGTGCTCCGAGCGACAGTGGATGAAGGAGGCATGGCTGGATTCGGTGTGGAGGGAGAGGCAGAAGGAGGGATTGAGGAGATCCAGACCAACAGAGCGATGTTTGGAGAAGACAGGATGAAGGTGCAGGAAGTGGAGAGCATTGGAGTCCTCGAGGAGACGAGGGAAGGGGAGGGAGAGGAAGACGAGAGTGAGAGGATGGATGACCCCACCATGCCCCAGATTCTGTGCGTCACTGGAGGAGCACTAGAGGAAAGGGAGGAGACCGAGGAGGAGGGAGGAGGAGCAGGAGGAGGAGCGCTGCAGGAGGAGACTAGCTCGTGGGAGCAAGGAGCCAATGAGGCGGAGCTGACTGCTGCCTCAGAAGAACATGCAACTAATCAGAATCAGCAGGTAGATACCACAACTTTAGTTGTCACCTCTGAAGTATTCAGACAACGTCAGAGTGCTGAAGTACCTTGAAATACAAACATGATGGAAGGATAAAGAAATGATGACAGACATGAAGTATACAAAAATGAGCTGTAATCAGTGAGAAGACCATTAGATTGACCATTAATTGAAATATAAGCAGTGAAAGCAGTTTAAGCCTTAGCAGTGAAGAATGAGAAAAGAGCTTGAGAGAGAGAAGTTCACACCCTGTCGATACGCAGACAATCACTGTGCAAAGTGCCTCTGATTGTTGGATTGTCTGTTTTGGAAAGTTCCAAAAATAGTCAAATGCAGCTCAGTGTTGGAAAGGTATAGGTGTAGATGGTTTCAGACACTGATGAGCATTTTGTTTCAAGCATCCTGCCCAAAGAGTGTACTTGCACAGATACAGAAAAGGATAGAAGGATTAATGAAACAAAGCAAGCCCCAAAAATGAGTCTAAGTGTGAACTATGAAAGGACTTGACCAAATCGAAATCATTACTAAGCATGGAAATGAGCTGTGGCTGTAGTATGGTGAAAGTATGCTGAACTTTGATTTGAAATGTACATGCTGACAAGATAAACTGTAATAAGTGAATCAGTTGAAGTGTAAGCACTGATATTAGCTTAAGTATAGTAAAAGGAGTTCAGATGTTGAATTGTATTAGCTGAAAGGAGGTGAAGTATCTGAGTGAAATCTAAGCACTGAAAAGAGTTGAGATGAGCTGAAGTGCACTAAATGGAGTGGAGGTGTGTTAAACCTGTTACAGAAGTAAGAAGGGAATAAGATAAGATACTGAACCCCAAATTGCTCCTGATGGCTGTGCCATCAGTGTATGAATGTGTGCGAATGGTTAGATTTCCTCTGATGGGCAGGTTGGGACCTTGTAGGGTAGCCCCTGTACCCATTCAGCGTATGAATGTGTGTGAATGGGTGAATTGACTCGTAGTGTTAAAAGCGCTTTGAGTAGTCGGGTGACTAGAAAGGCACTATACAAGTACAGTCCATTTACCATTTACCATTTATATTGGAAAAGAGAAGGGGAAGAATGAGAGGAATTCCAAAGAAAAGAAAGGGCAAAGGTTGGTAGGAGGGAAAGAATGGAGGGTGGTGTTGGATACATGAGCAGTAAGCCATCATAATAATTGAGGACACCGGTATGCATGATGGGTTTAATAAAAATCAAGCTGCTACTTGTCATAATTTATTCTTGAGAAAACTGGGCTGAAAAAAGTCAGGGTAAAAACAAATCAAAGGTATTGCTGCTTTATAAACCATTCAGAATAACATGATATATTGAGTCTTAAGTTGGAAATGGGCAGAAAGCTCTGAAAGAACATAGATCCACTTTAACACTTAGACACTCTGTACAGTTTGACGACATAACTAAGTGTTTTATCATGACTACTGAGGACATGTAGGGTTCAGCTTCTAGTTGACATTTAGGTGATGGCAGCAGACATTAATAGATCACAAAAAATAGTAGATTAAATTAAAATGGATCTTCTGGTCTGACTCTGAGTCCCAAAATGTAAGAATGTTTCTTTATTGAACATTCTCTGTGTTTTTGTTCCACTGATGTTGATAAATGAAGCGGGTATTGTTACAGTGTTGTTACAAGGAAACTGAAGTTGACTCCTTTCCTCTCACCAGGAGCCAGGGGCTGAACCTGCGCAGGAAGCCAGTGAGAGTGATAACCAGCCATCCAGTCATCAAGAGGAGCAGCTGGCAGCTATTCAAGAGGGGGATTTAGCGGCCGCAGATCCTGAAACCTCTGCAGGCCTGAATACAGAAGAGCAAGAGGAGAAGGATGCTGAGAAAAGAGACAAAACAGAAGCAGAACAGCAGGAGACACAGGGAGGAGTGGGAGACAGTGATGGAGAGGAGGGGAAAGGAGTGAAAAGGAAGAGAGAGGAGGTGCACAGGGACGACGAGGCGGGACAAACCCCCGAGAAGAAAAAGGTAAAAATTCATGACTAATTTCACATTAATCCTTAAAGGTACAGGAATGTTGACATGTATTGTAAAGTGCTTTGAGTGGTAGGAAGACTAGAAAGGCACTATATAAACATAGTAAATTTACTATTATTTCAGTTAGATTTCAAATAAAATCAAGAATACTAATTGAATAATTTAAATAATAACCTCAAAAGAACCACATAATAACAAATCTATATGTCTAGAACTGCATAAGTTAGTCAATTAATTGATTAGTTGCCAACTATTAAACTATTAAAACAGCCTTCAAAGTTCTCTTTGAATATTTGCTACTGCCACCAAGATCTGCACCCAGGCCACGCCCTAGGCCACGCGGTGGCCCCCCTACTCGTCGCAGCATAGCCCTCACAACTCTTGTTGCCGGCGATGGCCAGGTATGGGCCTGACGCTCCAGTGCCATCCATTTTCAGGGCTAGTTGATTTGGCATGTGAGTTGGACTTCACCCTCTGACTCGCGCGTGCGCTAGACTCCTTAGTCCTGCAACTATTTTGATAATCGATTAATCGTTTTGAGTCATTTTTAAGAAAAAAAAGTCCAAATTCTCTGATTCCAGCTTCTCAAATGTGAATATTTAATATTTTCTGCTTTTTCTTGAGTCCTCCATGACAGTAAACTGAATATCTTTGGGTTGTGGACTGTTGGTCGGGACAAAACGAGACATTTGAGGTCATTTTGAGCTTCGGGAAACAGTGATCATTTTTGAACATTTGAACAGTGAACATTTTTATGACATTTTATAGACCAACTAATCAATTATCAAGAAAAGAATTGACAGATTAATCAATAATTAAAATAATCGTTAGTTGCAGCCCTACATGTGTCTGATGTTGCTATGGCAACATGAATCATGGCACACAGTGTAAAGGTAACAGGATTCTTGCAGATGTAAATTGTATTTTTGAGCCAGATGAACGCTCAAGATAACAGTGTTGGTTTTGGCACCTGATCTTGATTCAGTTTAGTTTTTGTGTTAGTGTTAATTTTTGTCAGATTTGGTTGTTGTTAGTTTTAGCCAACAAAAACTTAAGACATTTTAATCTAATTTTCTACAGTGTCATTTATTTCATGCATTTTTAATTTTTATGTCTTCTAAACATTTTAAAGCTACAGCTGTCGCCATGTTTGTTGTGTGAGCAAAGATGTTGCTCACCTAGCATTCGCACAGCTAACTGTGCTCACTACTGTAAAACTAGAAAACACAACCAAATATTTGCAGTGCGTTTCTCTATTTGGTTGTGTTTTCCCACTATGCTTTTGTTTTGTCTATTTGTATGTATTTTCCAAGTTGCAGGTCATTGACAAATGTCCAGGTTACACAAACTTAATTGGAAGAGAAAATGAAGGTGAACAGTAAAATGATCACCCAAACTGTCCATTGTAAATGTCCATCACAGTTTACAGACCCATTTTCTGCTTCAGCTATGATGTGCTGTACTTACTGTAGTTAGTTACCTTTTTTTAAAGCCATTATGTGTAAATTGACATCTCCCAAACTTTTTTTTCTTTTGAAAAGGCAGACCGCTGCCCCACCCCCACCCCACTGGGATTGTCTGAAAACAAAACTTACACCATCAGAATAATTTGAAAGATGCCATAATCACTTAAAAATTCTAGTATCAATGTAGAAACATTTTCATCAGTTTCCCCTTCCTCAGCACCAGGCTCCTCTCTAACAACAGATCACAGCATGTTTCAGCAGTTGTCTCTCTGTCATGTGTCCTTCAGCTGGATGAAGAAGCCATGGCTTCAATGTTGGCTGATTTTGTCGCCTGTCCACCTGACGATGAAGACGGTGCTTCTGGATCCAACCGCTCATAAACTCTCACCCACCTGAACTGATGTGAAGTTATCATGGATACAGCAGATACTGCTCGGATACTCTATCATTAGTGACATTTCAAGGTTTAGTTTCCTCAAATAACTCTCGCCATTACATCAGTGTCATTCATCAGAGTGTTCACATTCATGCTGGTAGAAGTGTGGCCTCCAGCTTTCTTACTTTTAACATAATTGCTAACTTCCAAATACACTATGTGGGATGTGGGACTATTTAGGGAAAGGGAAGTCAGACATTTTTTTGTGTCACATCATCCAGCTTGTAATTGACAAGAACTAGTACATGAGCTAAAAGAAGTCAGTACATTTTCTATAGTCCAGCAGGGAGGTGAAGCTATATGAAAGGTATTACCAGAAAGCTAGCCTGTGTTCTTGTATACAGTGCATATTATCCTACAGTTAGTGTCTGAAGTGGCTTTCTTGGAATTATATGTATCTTTTATGCTCTTTATGTTTTGTCATCACTGTCGTATGCTTTGTTATAAAAAAAAAAAAGTTTAAAAAAAACACTCGACATTGCTTTTTTTCCCCCTTCAATTTAATTGTTAATCACATCAAGAACTCAGGTTTCACATTACACGAGGACACACAATGCGGTCTGTCGATTGTTCAGAGTAATCAGGAAACATTTTTTGGAAGGACATTTTGCTACTGAACATAATTTTCATTTGTGTTTTGAGCAACACAAACTAAATTCCATTCGCCATTGTATTGGGGTGACAGCAGAAATCTTAAAACCTAGACACATAAAACCAAAACTATCTGACCAGACAGATACAACTAGAGAGAAAAAAGTTTTTTGTAATTTAGGTGAACTCACGCTTTACAGTGAGACTATCAAGTGTTTTATCAGTTTCATACTGTATATACATAACTGTATATACAGTTAGTATTTAGTATGAACTTTTGTAGTGTATACTATATAGTATATTCTATATATTAAAGAATAGGTTTGAAGTTTTTCAAGTGTGTCTTAAAACAACAGGTGTCCATATGAACAGTGAAAGAGGTTTTCCTCGCTGTAATCATTCCTCCTGTTCATACTGGCTATTAAAAGATCCCCTTCAAATGTGCTTTCAATGGAAGTGATGGGGGCCAAAATCCACAGTGTGTCCACACAGTCATTTAGTGCAAAAATGCATTTAAAGGTTGATATGAAGCTTAAATGAGGCTTCAGCAGTCTGAGTTAGTCATATCAAGTGGATATCTGCCACATTTACAGTCTTTTTAGCATCAAATTCCCTTTACATTGTAAGTGCATTATGAAGGGATCTTCATATGGTCAGTGTGAACAGGAGGAATAATTACAGCAAGAAAAATATGTTTCACTGTTCATTTGGTCTCCTGACTTGTTTTAAGACACGTGGAAAAATTGTGAAACTGTCCTTTAACTGCCATAGTATTCTGTTTTTGCAGTTAGTATACAAAATGAAATCTGCATACGTTACAGTTCTGTGCTAACAGGAAATTATACAATACGTCAGTCATATGTCAGTACAGATGTCAGCAATTTTGCAACTTTGGAATGTCACTGATCATTTTTAACGAAACACAGACAGCAATTAGTAGTTCTTTTTTGTTAGCTCCACCTACCCACTGAATGTGGACATATTTCAAACTCTCCCAGTTTGAAACAGGCTTTCTGTTTTAAATTTGTATTTTCCAAATCCAAGTTGAGATAACCTTGACGACATCACTATGACATCATGAGGGCTTGTTGTCTCTAATGTGACAAAGCTTCTCCAGAGCCACAGAAGATATTATACAACTGTTTACACAGAGTACAAAGTATTAGTATACCATATTCAACATTGTTCTGTCATGATTAGGACTTTAATGTCTCAAGCTTCTGTTCTTCATGGTCTATTGGCAAAACTGACAGAAGAAGTGAAGTAAAACCAACATGTGACGTCACTATTCTGACAACAATTTATTTTGGGAAATGGTCCAGTTGTGATCTTGAGAAAAAGAGAGGTATGAAAAAAATAAATGTGTACCGCAGACATTTTTTCTCAGTAATGATGGTGCAGATTAAGTTGGGTTTGTGAATAATGACCTGAAGTCACAATCATGATGTGATGTTTTGTAAGAATTATTTCTTGGAAACTGCTGCAATTTTCTAGTGTCTCTTGGGTAGCCACTCCCACTAACCCTCTGTAGACAACCTTATCTTTAATGAATTATGTTTCAATGCAAATGTCCTGTGCTAGCACAGTTTGTTTTGGGAATGCAAAGTGGAATTTGTAGGACATGGTTGCAGTTATCTTCTATGTACCACAGTCTTATATACAATGGGTTTGTGAAATATTAATATGCCTTCACAATCTTCACAATGTTCTGTTTTACACTTCAACTTTTTAATTTTTTTGTCATTTATAGAATATATCGCATAATGACAAAGCAAGAGCATTATTTTGAAAATCAGCTGCATGACTTTCAAGACTTTAAATAATCAAGTAATTAAAACTGACATTCAAAAGTGTGCAACATTTAAATACAGCAGAGGTCATCATCCATTCTGTAGAAAACCTGAAGATCTCTGTGTCTAAAAGTTGCCTCCTGCTCCACAGTTCTGCCAGGCTTTTCTGGATGCCTTTATGATTAAATGTTTGTTTCTTACAAATATTTAATAGTAATCTTTTGAAACAAGCAAGAAATTCATATTTCACCCTTGTCGTGGTCAGGCTTTTATTTTAGACAGTTTGCTCAGCGATCAGTCATCCTTTCTTTCAGTTCCCTCCAGCTTAATGTGCTGTGTTTATTAGTCATTTCATCAGTAGATTAGGCTTCAAATCTAATGTCTTTCAGCAGTACTGTACATCTGCTCTGAGCCAGTTCCTTTAAAAATAGCTCTCTGTTCACACATTAAACACCAGTAGGCTTTTTACAGTTACAAGGAAAATTCCGAGCATTCCCTCTGCCCACACTGGCAAATACATCTCTGGTCTCCATTCAGTGGTATTTAAAGACAATGAGTGATGGGAAGAGGATGCAACCAGTCCACATAAATGCACTTTGTACAAACTTTCACGCAGAATATTCATAACACTCCCATACACATGCACAACATGAGTTACAACACAGCTGTGTTTCAGGGATGGTTACATCATCATCATAAAGGAAAATGAGATGATGCGACTGCTTCTTTTATTACCAAATATTGCTGAATTTTTTTGAAACCTCAGTGTAGGATCAACCGCAGTGAATGACATTTCATGCTGTTGAGTCAAATCTGACATCTATATAAGAGATTGAGAGAGAAATTCAGTGCAGTACAATATTTGAAGCTGCTTTCACCCCTTCATAAACAAAAACTCAAAGTGGCTAATTTTCCATTTTGAAGATCATGTTGAGCTAATATGTGTTATTTCTCTCCAGTTGCACTGCTTAACTAAAAGGTATCAAAAGGGAAAAATGTGCAATAATTCCTTAAAGTCCTGCATGAAAATTCCTACTACAGTAAAAGTACATAAGTATTATGAGCCTGATGTAGTTGCAATTAAAAAAAAGTGGTTTGGTCCCTCTGACTATATTATTATATATGACATCATTGGATTATTAATACTGAAGCATCAGTGTGTAAGCAGCATGTTACTGTTGTAGCTGCTGGAGGTGGAGCTAGTTTGAACTACTTTATATACAGTTAGCTAGTTTAATGGGAGACAAAAGAAGTAAAAAAGTTCTGAATACACAAATCTGTTTTCAGTTTTTGGACTTTTTCTCTAATCTTTGATTTTTGGTGAAATATTGGATCATTTGAACATTTATTGAAATGAAACCATGTGAGAAGTTTAGAGGGAAAAATCACTATTTGGTGGAGCTGTTAACAACTCATAGACATCTGAAATGTGACCCCAACTATACACTTTTTGTAAGACGTCAAAAGCCAAAAAGGTTGGAAACCACTGGTTTCATCTTTAACAATGTGTTGTATTTTAAAAGCTTGTTATATTATCCATTGTGTCAAATCTTCATCTGAAAAGTAACTAAGGCTGAAATGTAGTGGAGTGGAAGTATAAAGTAGCATCAAATGGAAATAAAGTAAAGTACAAGTACCCCAAAATTGTACTTAAGTACAGTACTTGAGTAAATGTACTTAGTTACTTTCCACCACTGCACCACTGTTTCAGGTGCAGTTAGCATTGAAGCTGTTCTCACACTGTGGGTGGTGGTTGCACATGGCTTCTAAAAGTCTTTTTCCCATTGTGGAGATGTTGTAACTGAACAAACCTAAGTCACTTTTTCAATTAGTGGTGACTGCAGTTTGCTAACTAAAAACATTTGTATTTTTTCCCCGTTTTGACAGAGTTAAGCTAAGCACATCCAGGAAATGGACTTCTCTGTCCTGGAGGTACAAAAAGGGAACTGATTAAATAATTTTATTTGACTATGGGAAAGACTGCAAATAAATATTTTTCAAAATCTTGGGGTGTTTATTCTCTTGGAACTTTTAAAGCTTTAGTATTGAAGACTGGAGCCAAAACTATACTAGGGACTCCTGAATGATTTGTTGTTTTTTGTTATCAGACAATCTTCTCTAACCTTGGTGTATTCCTTTCCTAAGTATTAACGTACTTCTCTCAATTCAGTCTTTGAATGTGAAGTTTTTACAGCTGCTGCTGGTATGCTACAACAGCTCTGTAGCGTGAGTCTTATCTGACATTCCAGATACTAACTCAACTTCCCTTTTGCAAGATAGTGTTTGCATGTTTGTGTGTGTGTGTGTGTGTGTGTGTGTGTGTGTGTGTGTGTGTGTGTGTGTGTGTGTGTGTGTGTGTGTGTGTGTGTGTGTGTGTGTGTGTGTGTGTGTGTGTGTGTGTGTGTGTGTGTGTGTGAGGTGCACCAGGCAGAAAGCTGATTGAGGGGAGTGTGAGAGAGTAAGTCAGTCCAGCTGTGAAGTAAGAGCGAGGGAGTGTGTATGAGAGACACTCTTGCGGAGCAAATTCAAACTAACCACAGAGAAACAGAAGATTATCATAGTTTCCATTAACTGTATGCTGTTGGATTTATAGCAGAGGTCTGTTAGGACTCTTAACCGAGAGAAAGAGAGAAGGTTAAAGATAGGGAGGGAGAGGAAAAGGAGGGAAGTGTCAGAATACAAACTGTGCCAAAGGTAATCTGTCTACAGGAGGAGAAAACAAGGAACTGATACTCATCTCTGAACACAACTTTGGACTAAGGTGAGTGTTTTTCTGCTGTTTCTTTGCTTCTGACATGCTAATAGGATCATGTATAGCTGACTCTTATTATTTAATCAGGATAAAGATAATAATCATATGTTGCTTCAATTGTATGAAGATGTTTATCAACAAACTAAGACCCTGTTAACACCTCTCATTAAAATGCGTCTTGGGTGATCCAATCACAAGCGGACAGCTCTATGTACAGGTGTGAATGTGTGTACGCAAATGTGTCCTGGGTCCCATTGAAGGACCTCCTACTCAACTGATGTCCTCTGCGTAAGTGAAAATACATACTCATTTGTGTCCTGTAGTAAAGTGGGTGTGTGGTGTAGATACTGCATGTTACTGCTGTGCCTGCAGCTTGATATACTTGCAACAACTGGCAGCAGGCCTGCATACCAAGGTCTTTGCAAACTTCTTTTACTTCTTTAATTCCCAGCAGACTAGGCATGGGAAGTGCATTGCTGCCTCTTGCTGGTTAAAAAAACATTTCGTCTTTGCAACAGAAATCATGTACGTGTTTATTTGCATAAAGTAAGATCCGATCACAAGTGGTCACTCGAGACACATGTGGAGATGCATTCTAATGCCAGGTGTGAACTGACGTACTTAGAGCTGTCCACTTCGGATCACCCAAGATGCATGTTAATAAGATGCAGCCAATAATTTTTGAGATATTTTTTTTTAAAAAGTCAACTCAGGGGATCGCCAAAGTCAGTAGCATTTATCCTCAGAGCATCATGCATATCTGTGTGCCAATCCATCCAGTAGATCCTGAGATATTTCATAGGATAAGTAAAAACCTGCTGGTGGCGCTAGAGGAAAGAGTCAGAGGATCACCAAAGTTATTAGAATGTATCCTCTAGGGACCTTGAATGTCTAGCAAATTTCATGTCAATCCATCCAATAGCTGTGAAAATATTTCACTCTAGACCACAAATGTTAGCCTCATGGTGGCAGTGGAGGAAAAGTCAGAGGATCAGCAGTTCAGAGTCATCCTCTGAGGAACATAAATGTCTGTACAACTCACATCTTTTGAGGTCAAAACAAATATTTTTCACACAAAGCAAGGTTAGAAAAAATAATAGCAGAGGAGATAATTTCAGTCAGGTTCAGAGTGACACATGGAAAGTGATATCTACTACTTATGTGTGTCCATGTTGGCATATTGATCCTCTGAAGTTAAGAAAACCCAAAAATAAATGGATAACACACTAATCTCTCTTTGATTGAGGTCGTAACGACAGTCCCTATGTGTAGTGAATACTTTATTGTTAGTTTTATGGCCAACAAAGTAGGGTAAAATATTCTTACTGGTTATGTGTAACATTTATTTGACTGAAAAGACTCTGCTGGGTTCAGAAATTACTACTTCAGAACTTTGGTTCAACAAAAGACACATAAACTAATCACAGTAAATGTCTTCTGCAGGTGTTATGAATGGATATTTCCTCCAAAACTCTTCACTGAAACTTGATGTGATGTTATATATTGATGTTTCAAATGGTTGTACATAAATGCATTTACACATAATTATATTGAATAAAGTAAAAATGTAAGCCTGTCAGGGGTTGTATGGTAGAAAAAACTATTCTCAGGAAAATTTAAATTTAGTAAACAGATTAATAAACTATTTGCACAAATTGATAAACTGTGCACTCACTTTAGCAATCTGTGCACACAAATTAAACCTGCAGTGCAGAACTTTTACATATAAACGAATGTCCATTACATTCAAGCCCTTGCCAAACAAGTTCACACAATGCTGATTAAGCCTATCACTGCCAGATAAATCTCTCTGTATTTTACAGTACACCAGAGTTTTTAATCTGGTGTCGGGTTTGACATTCCCGTGCTGGCCAGATGAATGCATACTGCGCATACTCTATGGGCAGAGCATGCGCACTAGAGACTTCTGCTGGCCAAGCTGGCTAACTTCTGGTTAGCTCTCTGCTAACTTGAATGAGGATGAAATGTGTGAAATGAGGGGGTTGTGTGATGCTCAAAACAATTCCACTGTTTTACAGTAGTGATGGAGTAGGCAGAGCCTATGATGTAAGTATGTGTCAACTGTGTTTTTGTATAACTCTCACTGCCAGAAGGGGAGAAAAAAATCCCGCACTCCAGCTTTAACCAACAGAGTACATAGAAGAATAAACCATGTAAAAACAGATTGCTAAACTCAGAGTATGAAAAAAGGTTGGATTACTAAGTGACTGAATAGACCCCGAGGGGCCCCAAATGCTCCAGATTCACTGGTTTTGGTAACTGAATTAATTGCTTATTTTATTGGGAAGTTGCACCATCTAAATACAGTATCAACTGGCAGGGTCTACATTATTAGAGGCTAATGTGACAGGCTGATGTGACCCTGTCTTGTGTGAAAATCTAGTCAGAAGACCTTGATTGTTTTAGTTTATATTGTGCTAATATGGTGCATTTTCCCAAATAAAGTTGTTTTCAGTCAAATATCCACACATTTCCATAAATGTAACTAATGCACAGAAAAGCAAAGCCAAAAAAAAGCAATATAATGCAATAACATATTAGTGAAAATACAATAATAAGCCATATGCTAAATGAAAATAAGTGAGTCACAGCTTTTTAGCAATCGTACAATTCCCCCCACTGCTTTTATTCTGAAGGTCAGAGGTCTGCAAACTGCATCATGACCTTTCCATTAATAAGTAAAACCGCAACACTTATTCTTCTACCATAAATAAAGATATTTGACTTTGAAGAGCTATAATGTGAACACATGGACATGACATACAGTCATGTCCTGCCACAAGTATGGCGGGCTGTAATATTTCCTGTTTCAGACTACTTATCAGCTCATTTGCATCAGTGTGGTTTACACATTTGGTAACTCTTGAAATAATATTCAAATTATTACCAGGGAATAATACTCACTTCACATCAGCATGTGCAAATGATGTTTAGGCACTACATGCTACACAACCTGGCCATCCTGTTCTGTGAGCTTGTGGAGCCTTTGTAGCTCAGCTGTTTTTGGATGGATTCCACTTCACAGTAACAGACTTTATTGGAAAGATGGCATCCTTTGACCATTACATGTTGAAAGTCACTGAGCTCTTCAGTACAATACAATCTACTGTATATGTTAGTCGAGACAATAGCTGTGCCCCAAGATTACACACTAATTCTAAGCAGGTGCTGAGTATGTAGTGTATTCACACTGGAATAGTCACTAAATTAAGTACACTCAAAACAGTTGGTATGCAGACCATAAAGCCCTTCATTTTTGAGTGTGCTGTTGGTAGACACAACTCTCCAATACAATGCCCAAAAGAAAATTGAGGAGCTACTCACAGCTAGACACTAAGCAGTAAGTAAGTAAGTAAGTAATAATAATAATAATAATATTTTTAGAGCGCTTTTCAGGGTACTCTAAGACACTTTACAGTTAAAGTAATAATAATAATTATGGATGGTGGTAAAACAGCTCCAGGAACACCTCATCTACTGAATTTTTGAAAAGACATTTTGGTGTGTTTGTTAGTTTTAACTAGCGGTGGCATTCTGTCACAGTTTGATTGCCTTTGCACAGCGCCTGCTAATCTCCTACTAATATGAAATTATGTATTATGTTGATTTCTTGTATAATAACCGCAATTAAGAAATGGCAATAGAATCAGTATCAGTATGTAGTATGGAACTGTGGAACTGGGACTTAGGTAATGTATGGCTCCATGCTTGAGTGGCTGAGGCAGCTAAGGATTGTCCACATACATATACAGTGTATGTTGAGACTCCCTTCATAATCCAGGGCTCAGAGTATAACAACATGTAAAACATAGGCTTCTTTCAATGGTGATCTGATTAAGTTTCATCCTGTAGTGTTCAATGAAAACAAGGCATCTGTAGGGACCTTCACATACCCACAAGTTGGCAATTGAACCCCCTATTCATCAACATGCTGTGTGTGTGTATATATATCCTTAGATGGAAGTCTACACTGTAACAGTGGCAACTGGTACATCTGAGTATTCAGGCACTAACAACTACATCTTTGTGACCCTGGTGGGGGAGAGAGGGGAGAGTGAGCGTACCCTGCTGGACAACCCTGGGCTGGACTTCTGTCGTGGAGCAGTAAGTGTGTGGAAGGCGTCAACGCAATTGTCAAAGAACGTTCAACAGCTTTTACACTCAAGTCACTCAAGATCTTTTGTTTGTCCATGTTGATGTATGATATCTGAAAAGATTTTGGTGAAATTGGGTGGAATGATATATCTCACATTTGTGCTCCAACATTTTGAAAATTCTGAGACAGACACCAGTTACAGTATGTCTACTTGAGGTGTTCCATACTAGAACAAATGAATCTTTAACACTAAATTTCTGAGTCTCTTTTAGCGTTGGAGATCCCCTTCCCTGCAGAAGAGGCCACAG
The DNA here is from genome assembly GCA_038419695.1 of Scomberomorus guttatus. Lineage (NCBI taxonomy): Eukaryota > Metazoa > Chordata > Actinopteri > Scombriformes > Scombridae > Scomberomorus > Scomberomorus guttatus. Next base: position 1,842,150 of record CM076467.1, on the reverse strand, counting down.
TATCTGACTTCCTAATTAAAAACCACATAATAATCATATTGTATTATCTCTATTACAAATCAGTAGCTGCTGAGCTACTAACCTTATAAGATTGTATAAAACTGGTTTACACTGGCTTGAGTGTAACAGTTAGAACCAGCAACACCCTGAAATTACTTTAATAGGCTCAGACTCAGTTGAAGGCAGATGCATCATCCTTAACATCACAGCATTCAGTGATACCATTGCTTAGATACAATTGCCAGTAGTAATTTGATGTCCAGTGGAGCATCCACTATTATTTAATTAAGTATTCCATCTGATTTGGTCATTCTAGCATTATGGGAGACCTTCTATATGAAGACCAGTGTAGTTCCAGTATAGCCAGTATATGTATAGTGGAGTGAACACGATTTCAATGATAGACGCTCACAATTCATATTCTGACATGGGAGCAACTTACTTTAAGACCAATTCGTCACCAGAGTAAGACATTATTACTGTATTTGATCAGTATTCTGAGCACCTGAAATGCTGCAGTAAGCAAGCAGTCAGCCAAGCAGAATTACAGAATCCCTCTTTGTAAAGGTCACTATTTCAGGAGTTGCTGCCCCCAGTGAAGGAGTTCAAGTATCTCAGGGTCTGAGGAAAGATTTGAGGCTAAGTGAGGGTAAGATTTACTATTGATTTACTGGTCAATCTACATTCCACTCCTTGCCAATGGTCATAAACTTTGGGTACTGACTGAAAGAATGAGATCTCAGATACAAGCCAGGGTGTCTGCACTCCCATTTGTGTGAGTGTGTGATTTGCCCAGTCATCTGGAAGGAGTGGAACCACTGCTCCTTCATGTCAAAAGGAATCAGCAAGGTTCAGGCAACTGATTAGGATGCCTCCTGTATGCCTCCCTTTAGAAGTTTTTCTGGGCCCATCTAGGAGGAGACCCTGGGGTAGATCAAGAGCATGCTGGAGAGATTATATATCCCGTTTGGTCTGGGAATATTGTGGAATCCTTCAGGAGGAGTTTGAGGATGTGGCTGTGGGGACGGATGTCTGAATTACCTTGCTTACTCTGCTGCCACTGCAAGCTAGACCAGGATAAGTGGTGGAGTCTGGATTGATCTTTGGAGAGGAAAAGAAGTTGTAAAGTTGTAAAGTATACAGAGCACACAGAGATCTTTGAATGCTGTAGTGTTTGTCTATGTTTATATGTATTGCTGCTGTTAAAGCTTGCAATGATGATTTTTATCTTTGTCATTTCTCTTTCTCCGTTCCCCATCCCTCCAAATCTGTCAGGTGGATCAGTACAAGGTGAACAGCCCTTCCCCTTTAGGCACTCTGCTACTGGTCAGACTGGAGAAACAGAAGTACTGGGTGGAAGATAATTGGTTCTGCCGCTACATCACTGTGGAACCTCCTGGTGAAGACAAAGTGCTGACTTTTCCATGTTACCGCTGGCTTATAGGAGACATAAAGGTGGAGATAAGAGAAGGAACAGGTAGGGAGGATTCTAGGCATTTCAATTCAATACAATTCAATTTTATTTATATAGCTCCTGTTGGGCCTTGGCTGCAAGTTTGGCTATCAGCAATAATTAGTGATTATCAGAGATAATTATGAATTATTAAAATCGATAGAACCTATTAATAAGAATTAATAATAACGGGGCACCACCCTGGAGTCAGGGAAAAGATAGCCAAATTCAGTCTCAAAATTTACTAAGCTATCAATTTGGAAACTTGATTAATAATTAACTCAATAACTATAACAAAATCACCATATCAATAGCTAGTTAAGGTTGAAGGATTTTGGAGTTCTTTGCAGAGCAGAGGTTGGCAAAATTCACTCTTGTGCAACATTAAACAGACAGCATATATATCCAAAAGCATTTATTTTTAAAAAAAAGTAAAAGATCAAAACACAATCTGTAATCTTATCTAAAATGTACTAAAAGAGTAAAAACACACAATATGGAATCTAACTACATGTACCTATATACAGAAGTGGATGTGTGTGTGTGGGTGTGGAAACAATAGCAAAATGGCACGTGGTGACTGAGCACACGGTATGCAGACAATATGGCCGACAAAGAGAACCACAGAGACAAAAGGCCAGACCATGTGGTGTCTTGAGCCACATGTGCTGCCTGAAGCCAATTGTGCAAAGTTGTGTTTTAAACCTCTTAACTGTGTGGGTCTCTGTACAGGGCCAATTGGTGTAAGATAAAGGTGCCAGGTTAGGAAGAGGTTAGGAAGAGAGGTTGCTGCTGCCTTCTGCAGCAGCAGTGGAAGAGAAGACGGGGAGCTTTGGTTTTGTTAGCCTGGGTCCATGGGTGGGGTTCACACCTGGGGCAAACAACCAAGGGCTGTAGGGGGTGGAGTTTCTTAAAGACTCCCTTTGTTTCTTAGAGTCTGGAAACATGTGGTCGGCTGGTGAGACCCAACATCCCCCCTTTGGTCTCAGGATTGCACTTGATGTGCGATCCTGGGAGCACAAACATACATGTACTGTACAGACCACATTTTCTAGAGTTCATTTGTCAGTTCGTTCAAGTTTGTAACATCTGGGCAGTTTGTTAACAAACTGGGCAGTGGTTCACACTATCTATCTTGGCTAAGCAACAACAGTTGGAGTTACAAAGAAAATCACGATAAACAACAATAATGGCATAGTCCACAATACATAACCTGTATTTCTCATTATTCATCGGAGTTAGTGAGAACAGGAATGTTAGTAATGTACACTTGTTAAGATGAGATGCAAAGAGAGTTGCACCTAAAACGATAAAGCCATTTCTGGAGTGTCCAAGAGTGTTTGTTGGTTCACTCATTGGATCTGATGACAATACTGACTACTTAATGTAGTACTCAGTCTGATCTCGGCTGACTTTACAACTCTGTCCTTCAGGCGAGTGTTACTGTAGAAGGGTGTCATCACATTTTCCAAAAATCTCAAAGTCCTAATGGCTGTATCATGGCTTTGTTTGGCAGTATGGTAATGTCCTAAACTTGTGTCGGATAAGGACATGTGTATGACTAGTTCTGTAAAGTCATAATGAGGTGTCCTAAGCTAGTGTTTTGCAGAAGTGATCTTATTGACAAAATACTACCAAGGAGCTCATCCAAGTGTACTTGCAAAGTTGAACAGTGGTGTCTGAGTAGAATCAGAATTTGGGCTTTTCTCAGCTAATAGTAAGGACGTCTAGCTATTAGTGAGTTCAGGATTACTGAGGTTGCCGTGGTTGCTAACAACCCAAGCTTGCCTATGTAACTGCAAGGAAGGTAAGCTACTGATATCTGTCTTACTGTCAGCACGGGGTGGACTGTGTTGTTATCTATGATCGTGAGAACGGAGCTCTGGAGCTCTTGTGCCTTAAGTTTATAACTCGTGGCTCAGGGCCGTAACGCTCCAGGTAGCCAGAGGGAGAGAGACATTCAGAGGCGCTGTCACCGTCTGATGGATGGTGACCATGTACTGAACTCTAGTCAGAGATGCTACGGTCATCGTCTGATCTGTCCATTGGCTGGTCATACTTCTGTCTGCTTCTATTTTGGGAATCCCTATCTCGACGCAGTTGGTGGACGTGGTGGTTACGCTCAGTGTCCCTATGCTGTCTTTTGTCACCCCCCTTTGGACGGTTGTGAGGGTGATCTTTTGGGGCAGTAGGTCTGTATGATGTTTTGGTATTTGAGCTGGCAGGCTCAGTTGTTTTCTCTCCTGCTTTGGGAGTGACAACAGTTTCCCAAGCCACCTGTGTCATCTTCCTTATCTCACACAGTGAGAAGTTACCTTGGTGTGTCATAAGTACAATGTGAGTGCGTACACATGGATGAAGGTTCTGCAAGAACAAGGACTTGAAGGTGGAGTTTTCTTCTAAGCCTGGTGCATTCTTGCCCAGGCGTGCCTCAAATGTTAGTAATAATCTCTGGGATGCTCATGACGGGAATGTTTAAATTGGAGGGCTGCAACCATTGATGTGGTCTCGTCAGCAGTAGGAGAGAATTCTTCTATTAGTGCTCGACAGAGCTCTTGGTAGTCATTTCTGACTCTGGGAGGTTGTGATTGTATAAACTTGTGGACAGCTTTAGAGCTGGTCTTCCACACAAGTTTAACTTTCTCACTTTGTGTTGCATGGGGCAAGTCAACTAGATTGTATTCTAGTTCTCTAAAGTAATCTTCGATGTGGTGATTACAGTTGTCAGGGTCAAAATGTTCAATGTCCTTAGCTATAAGCTCAAGCACTTTAAGGCGGGGACACTGTGAGGTCATTTCCAGTGAAGGCGAGACTAAGCTAGCACTACCATGGACGTGTGCATCACATGCTACAGTTCTCTCTGGTTGAAGGGCAGGGGCTGAACAACTGTCATCACTCTCCTGGCTGAAATTAATATTGCACAATTATGAATAATTTCCAACAATACTCTGTCTCACGTGGGGCGTCATTTTGTTTCTTAGAGTCTGGAAACATGTGGTCAGCTGGTGAGACCCAACACTCCAAATCATAACAAAAGTTATCTCAGGGCACTTTTAGAATAGAATTGTCAGCTGTAACGGTACAGTCAAAGTGCTTTTGACTGTACCTTTGTCAACCCCAACTGATCCAGTAGACTGCTCAGTGGCAGACTAGTTATCCTGAGCAGCTGCTCTTACACTGTGTCAATGGGACGCATTATGCCATTTAAATTTCTCTTGACAGTCAAGCATCAGGCATGGGGTTCTATTTTAGTGATGGCACAAGGCTGGGCACATGCAAATCTTGTGGACTGATCATTCTTTCTGTTTTGTAATGTTTTGTCGACCTGTATCTTTTATGAAAGTACTGCGAATTGAGTGACAAAGTTCTGCAATGCAAATTTTTTAAACAATTATTTCTTTCTACGATATCTTCACATGGCAACTATAGTATGGTAAAGGCAGGGGAAGATCATGATTATGAGTTAGGTAATAATGGTAAAGGTTTGACAATTCAAACACTTGGTATGAGAAAGGGTCAGGATGAGGGTTAGGGGTTGGGGGGGACACGTGGAAGATATTTCTCATGTGAAACTTGAATGTGCTACACACCAATCAATCACTCCTGTCTCCACAACCTTACTTTTTCCTTCTATACATAAAGACACATTACTTCCTGCATTGGCACTAAATGTTGGCATTGGACATACATCATGAACTATGGAATCCTTCAATATGAAGGTAATTTCTAGGATACTGGGCTGAAATTTCGGTACTACTGAGCTTTATCACCACTGCCCATTTCAAGATTCAATATTCAGGATTTAGTTTATTGTCATTTTCTTATGTATATGCATACCCCAAAAAAACAAAATGCTGTTCCTCCCAGCCCACAGCAGTGCAACAACAACAGAAAGATATACTATATGTCTAAAAAGTCCCTTTAAAAAAATGATAAAAACATATAAATCCCAAGAGAAAAAAAAAAAAAAAAAAAAGAATAAGCAGTTAGCAGCATAGTGCATTAAAGTGCATTTAGAGAGAAAAAGTACGTCTCAGTTCGATGTAGCAGCAGACCAAGCACTCAGCTAATTTAGCTCTCCCAGCCAGTATTTCTCATAGCAAAAGTCTTTGTTACGAGTGTCCAAAAGAAACTGACGATCATAGACATATTTCCCTTGAACTTCACACAATGACACAGATGTAAACGTAGACATGGAGAAAGACACTGCAAAGTCAGAACTAGGAGAGGCTGCCACAAATGTTGGTTGTGCCGCTATCACACCAGTTCATGAAGAGAGGACCCAAGGACCCTTTAATTTCTCTTCTTGTCTTCACAAAATCACTTTTGTTAGCTTCCTCTGTGCAGTTTCTCCTTTGGAATGTTGGTAACAGTGGCAGTTAGCAGTTAGCAGTTGACAGCTAGCTAGTTGTTTTGATTAAAAAAATACATCCAAAGATGATATTTCCTCTTCTGTTTTTGCTGATTAATGCTGTTACCTCTTCTTTAGAGTCTTTTCTGAAGATTATTTGAAAGTTATTTTGCCATATGTCCCACTTTTTAGGTCCAAGTTTGAGATGTATTCAGGAGCCTATATCTGGTGTAGTCACTCTCTCTCATAGAACTGTTACCCCATGTACACCTTGCATTAACATGCAATTGGTATCTGGATATCCTATCTGGAGAAAGAAAAACAAGTTAATACAGGTGTCAATGCAAGCAGAATGATTTGTGATTGGAATGTAATCTGAAGGTGATCTGACTCACATTGTGATCTGATCTCAGTCTGGTGGAAAAGGAATCTGTACAGTGTGATTTAAGTGAGAAATCTGCACAGCAAGTTGAAAGGTCATCTGACTCTGCCTCCTGCTGGCTTAAGCTGGCCGGCAAAAGCTACAAATAGTAGCAGTGGTAAGTCTTTCCTCACAAAAAGTGATTTAAAAATGAATGATGTCTGCCAATGGCACTGAAGTCCACCAGCCCCGACTAACTGATTTACATATTATGATCATATTGTGGTCAGAATGGAGATAATGAAAACACTTATTAATACCAAATATAAATGCAAAGGCCTGGAGATCAGATGTCATTATCTAGATAATGTATCCAGGGACAGATCAGAGAGGTCTGTATCTTCATGCACAAAGGGTGGAATGCTGGGGTTGCTATGACTGCTTTCCATTTCCATTTCATTGAAATTTGTTTAAAGATATTCAGGGTTCCCCTGATATTTCATCAATGGCCAACATCAGAGAGCATCTAAGAGGAAGACTTATGTTATAACTTTATGGCTTAAAAGGAAATAAGAAAGAAAGCTAAAATATTTTAAATTTCAAATTAAAAACAGCTAAGGGACTTCACATGAAAATAAAAGCATCTACATAATACTTATCAAGGTGAAATGTTTATATTTTTGCTTCTGTGACCATATTTCCCTTGCATTTTCCACACAGAGGCAAACATGACAAAAAGTCTACCAAAGTCAACACTAATTAGCTGATAAAAGTTGACCAATGATTGTTCAGTTGTTTTGGCCACTTGCAGTTGCAGCCACATCACAGCCAGTAGATTGTCTACCCACACCTCTACCCCTCCTCTCTGTGGGACCCTCCAAAATCTTCTGTGGGCATGATACCCTGTAGGTCTGTACTCAAGATGAACTTTCCTGTCTCTCTCCCTGTCCTGTCTCCTTAGCTAGGACACTGAAGGATGACTCCTTACCTCAGCTGCTGGCACACAGAAAGACAGAGCTGCAGGAGAGACAGAAGACTTACAGGTCCAATACACAAACAATAAAAATACAAAGACACAGCTTCACATTTGTATTGATATTTGTATGATACTGTTTGGGTGTGTCTGTCAGATGGGTGACATGGGCTCCAGGGATTCCCAGATGTATCGACGCTAAAACAGAAGCAGATTTACCCCAAGATGCCCGCTTTGACAATGAGAAAAGGAGTGACTTTGAACATTCCCTACACTATGCGTAGGTGGTGCACGCCCACACTCACACACACACAGTCACGTTTCCATCACTTCAGAGGACTTAAGAGACCTAGTCTAATCCCCTAACCCTAACCACTAAGTGCCAAACCCTAACCCCTGACCCTAACCCTAACCTTACTTTAACTTTAAACCAAATCTTTACCCTAAAATTTAATATTTTACGTTATGGAGAGACGAGTCCCCACATGTGACTGTGTAAACAAGTCCCCACAACATGTGGAATATCTGGTACAGACAGACAGACAGACAGACAGACAGACAGACAGACAGACAGACAGACACACACACACACACACACACGCGCACACACACACAAACTCTACTTTCAGGGATCAGTAAACTGAAATTAAAAAAGCATGTTGTAACAAATCCTCATTGCATATACATTTGGAATCTCCTGCTCTTGGAACTATTTCTCCCAAATAAAATGGTTAAACTGGTGAAAACACATTTTTTAGTGGATGAGAGTTGAGTTCACACCTGTAACTGTATAATCACATCTGTATAAACATCAATTATACATGCAACCTTCCTTCTCATCAGCTTGCTGGAGTTGTCTCTGAAAAAGATGGCCATCAGGTTTGGGAGGTCCTGGAAAGACCTGGATGATTTCAAACGGATCTTCTGGAAGCTGCGAAGTCCCATAGCTGGTGGGTTGATACACACATCCACTCGGCCAGTCTGCAAGTTTTTCTGTGCTCTTTATTGCTTGTCACTGGTTGATTTGATGACACCTGTGGTTTCATACTACAGCAAAAACACATTAAGCAGCTACTTTGTAAGAAATACAGCAGAAGAACAACAGGTGTATCTGTTCACGGAGCAGCCAGACAAACTCATTTTCTTTTAATAAATAAGTTGGTCAATAATAATTGCTATCACAATCTGATATAACACTGCACACAATGCGAGTAGTTTTCCACACAACAGTAGAACACAGTGTGCTGTAACCGGTAACAGGAGTTGCTGAAGTTGGAGGTGTGCTGATCCGCTACCTTGTTTTGAAGATGGATTTTTGATGAACGTAGTCAACGCAAACCTCTGTGACAAATACATTCTGTTTTCTGTGGCTTGCTCACAAAAAAGTCACCCCATGTTTTGCCAGTTGAATGTGAAGCAGCAGCAGTAGGATTAGCAGTAACAATACAGCTCTGATATGACTGTAGGAGAGTGAACAGTAAACAATGAGGCTGATATCAGTGAGCTCAAATAACAAACCCCAGCATGAGATTACATGCTGCATCATTTCCTATCAATCCCTCGTGTGTGAGGGCAGTTTCAATCCAGAGTGAAAATGGCAGACTCCACTACTAACGATAAGAAATAATGTATAAAGCGGTAATTACAGAATGTATATACATTTAATGGTTATTGCCAAAAATAGTATAAAACATGGAAATTTTAAGGATTAAAAATTTATATGCCACAGTCTGCCTCGATGTGTAGAATTTTTTTATGGGATTATAGCATTTTAGCATTAAATTATTCTGATGGAATTTAGTTTTTATTAATAGAAAAATTACAAAATCTTAAAGAGAACTGGTGCAGAACTTATCTCTCAACCTATCTTTTTTCATTTGTCCCACAACCACTTCTGTCACTTTTCATGTGAACGCATGCAACATATGTGCACCATTATTCTCACTTTTGCCTTTAGACATGGTCACATGAATCGTCATACAACCTAGTTCATTTGCAGCATACTGAGGCCTTTAGACCTTTGCGACACCAAAACCCAGAGTTAGCTGTCTAAACCACTAAATATATTTTCTTGTGGGTTTTTGGCAAACCAATTACACCTTTTGACTCTACAGGATTCTTTAGATTGACAGACCAATGGGTCAGATTTGTAATTAAATTAATCCCTGTACTTCTTCTGTGAGGTGGTTGAGCAGTTAAAAACATTTGGCTAAAGCAGATGGGAACAGGGTTGGTTGAGAGTCATCTCTACAATCAAAGACAGACCTACACCTACCCTACTTCCTGGGCTAGCTTCTGTTCCAAAAGCCTGGAACAGAAAACACAATGAGTTTTCCCAAAGAAGGTATCTATGTCCAGGCTGTCTTTAAAGATGTAATATGAGTCTAAGACATAGAGCTTGTATCCAAGCCTCATGGGAAGTGCTGTTGTTCAATGCTAACAAAATAACTATTATCTTTGTTAACATAACAGGATGCCTTAACATAACTGGCATGTACAGTCTATACACATTTCTCTTAAAGACAGAAACCACTAGTGTTGATTACTCACCCAGTATGACATATGTCTTTGACTCAGAGTACTGTATGGAGCACTGGAAAGAAGACTGGTTCTTTGGATATCAGTGTCTGAATGGCTCCAACCCAAGAATGATCCAGAGGTGCATGACGCTGCCAGGGAACTTTCCCGTCACACCAGACATGGTGCAGAGTTCCCTGCCTCCTAGGACCAACCTGAACAAAGAGTTAAAGGTGGAGAAATGCTCTACATCTGTCTGTACACTCTGTACAGGTTTTGATGGGACACCACAAATTTATCAGTTCATGGAGATCAACTTCTGTGAGATTTCTGTTTGGAAAGTGTTCATTCATCTCATATTCTCCTTCTTCCATTAGTGGTAGTAACTAAGTACATTTACTCAAGTACTGTACTTAAGTACAATTTTGAGATACTTATACTTTACTTGAGTATTTCCATTTGATGCTACTTTATACTTCCACTCCACTACATTTCAGAGGGAAATATCGTACTTTCTACTCCACTACATTTATTTGACAGCTTTAGTTACAGTTGAAGATTTGACACAATGGATAATATAACAAGCTTTTAAAATACAACACATTGTTAAAGACGAAACCAGGTTTCCAACCTTTTTGGCTTTTGACGTCTTACAAAAAGCAGTGTGTAGTCGGGGTCACATTTCAGATGTCTATGAGTTGTTAACAGCTCCACCAAATAGTGATTTTTCCCTCTATACTTCTCACATGGTTTCATCTCCAGCAGCTACAACATTAACATGCTGCTTACACACTGATGCTTCAGTATTAATAATATAATGAGTATATGAGAATATATCAGTCAGAGGGACCAAACCACTTCTTTTACTTTTAAGGCCAAAACACACCGCTGCTGAACAGCGTACGTCAAAACAGCCACCCCTATTGTTTTCTATGTACAACCCCCACACTGGCGGCTAGGCACGCATCACTTCACACCACTGTCCTATTTCCAGGGTCGTCTTCACTGAAGAAACGAATTTTTTCCAGACAAAAAGCTGTTTTGTAATTCAATATGTGCCCAACTACAGACGTTATTTACTAGTTTTTCTCTGTAGTTTTAACTATTTCACTTGTGCCTGTATACAAGGCAAAAATTAATTAATTGGTGATTGATCTGCAGCTTTCAAAACATAATTTCACAGCTCAAATTATTATTTTTCAAGTTATTAATCAAAAATAGATAACTTCAATAGGTAACTCACCAATGGCATTTCGTTGTCCCGTGTTGTACTTATAAAACTGGAGTTACATCCAGATATCTACCATATTGATGCGCTGCAGCGCAACGTTCTTATTGGTGCTAGGGGCAGCACTTGATGAGCGTCATATGATGCACTTTCATAGTGTGTTTTTTTAGCTCAATACTTTAACTACATTTTGCTGCTAAAACTTATGTGGGATACTTTTTTATGTAGGATTTCTTGTGCAGGACTTGTAATGGAATATTTTTACATTGCTGGATTGGTACCTTTATTGAAGTAAAGGACCTGAGTACTACTTCCATCACTGCCTCCTTTAATATCCTCACTTCTTCCCATTGATCAACTCCTCTCCTGTCCAGGCAGGGAATATCTTCTTGTTAGACTATGTCATCGTGGATGGGATTCCCACCAACACAATCAGGGGTAAACCTCAGTACATCGCTGCTCCCCTGTGTCTCCTGTACCAACATCCAGACCAAGGACTCATACCTATTGCTATACAGGTAGATGTATACCAGAGAAACTGTAATGAAGATCTCAGAATATTGATTGACAACTGCCAAAAAAAATCTGAGAATGAATAAAAACCTGAGAATACTGAATGTAAACCTGTGAATATTAAATGTAAATCTGATTTCCTTTTTTTCTGAGAATCTGAGAATATTGAAGGAAAACTTACACTGATAATATACAAGAAATTTGTATAAAATCAAAGAAAACTGAATGAAACCCTGAGCATACTGAATGTTAACCTTGGAATATTATATGTAATCCTGAAAGTTTGAACATACAAAAGGAAAATCCAAGAGATTTTATTAAAATCTGAAAAGAAAAATCTGACTGGCTGAACCAGCTAGCAGGTTTTGCTTCAGTAAATGCAAACCAGAGAATACTGAATGAATGTCAGAATGGCTGCATAGCTGACACATTTTTTAAAATGACACACTCCCTTGGGTTGAAGATACTGGAAGAACAGAGAAAACAAAACTGGTGACTGATATCTGAACTTCATATGGTCTGAGAGGTTCTAGATATGGAATAGTAACAGTTTCCCTCCTCATCCCCAGCTCGGGCAGACTCCAGGCCTGGACACACCCATCTTCCTGCCCAGAGACCCACCCCTGGCTTGGCTAATGGCTAAGATGTGGGTACGTCACTCTGAGTTCCAGGTGTTCCAGGTTCTGTCTCACCTGCTCAGGACTCACCTGGTGGTAGAGGTGTTTTGTGTGGCGACTCTTAGACAGCTGCCTGCTGTACATCCTATATATAAGGTAAACATACACACACACAATATTATTCATAACTGTATTTTTCTGTTAGAAAATTTCATCCATGTCTGTATACAATTGTGGGGACAAAGTTAAGCAGAGAGTTGTTGTAAATTTATATTATGTGTGAAAGAGAACCAGACCTTTAATTATTTACAAGCTTATATTAGGCACGTCTTTATTTCTACTTCTACTACTACTGCTTAATGCAAACTCAGCCTTCCTCCATATTTACCTGTTGTCTTGACAAATTCAATGTAATCTACATTTCCAAGGGCACATGTTCCATCATTACAGCAACAGAGTCATGCTCACCACTCTATGTTTCTGTGCTTTTCAAAACCAGTTACACATCACTGTTAAACAATAATGATGTTTTATGATGTGACAGTGCTTTGGTTAAGATCTGGTTAGGTTTAGGCACAAAAACTACTTAAATTTAGGGAAAGATCATGGTTTGGGTTAAAATTTATTACTTTACATTACTTTGTTCAGATTAGAGAAACATGTGGTGTGGGTTAAAGTTACTACTTCCTTAAAGTTAGGCCACCTTTGCCATCATAACAATAATAAACGCCATGGGATTAAGATTAAGGGATGATCATAGTTACAGTTTTTAAAATACTGTCACAATTACTACAACCGCTAGATATTATCTCTCCCTCAAACATAACTATAGGTAATTTTTGGGGCGGCTGACATTATGAACTATTGTGTTTTCTTGAGGGGACAGTCTTGTTGAGTTTCACTGATGGTAGTTTAACAGCGTTAAAAGAAACCCTAAAAAAATAAGTAAGCAATTGAATTAATTAGTGAATAAAAACAGTATTCACCATGAATGTGTTCAGGTAATTCCGCAGCTCCAGTTCAATTGTTAGTGCTATTATTTGAGACTCTATTTGACTATTTGAATACTGGCTTTTATTTGAGAATTTGTGCTAATTTGGTTTAATGTTGGTTTGTCAAACTGTAGACAACACATACATGTTGTGCCCTGAATCGTTTTGTGTGTCTTGTTGCTGCAGCTCCTGGCTCCTCATCTGCGCTACACGCTAGAGATCAACTGCAGGGGGCGCACTCAGCTCATCTCAGCTAATGGCATCTTCAAACGGGTTTGTCTGGCTTTTCAAATGTTTGAACTTTTAATGTGGGCTTGATATACTTTGCCAGAGACTGTTATAGTGACCAGGCTTTCCACTTTGCCTCTCTCTTTGATGTCTGATACAAAAGAAACCAAAAACAAACTGTTGATGGGTGTGATGTTAATGAAGATGATGATGGTCATGTTTGTGTGTAGGTTGTGTCTACAGGTGGTGATGGCCTGTTGATTCTGGCTCAGAGGGAGTACAAGGTGCTGACCTACCGCTCCCTCCAGCCCTGCCACGACTTCACTGACAGAGGGGTTTCCCACCTCCCAAACTATTTTTACAGGGAACATGGACTGATGCTGTGGGATGCCATACACAGGTAGACAACGCACACAATGCTCATTCTAGCATGGTGCTGGGTCTGCTTTATTCTGAATGATTTAGGAAATTTAAAGTCACAGTGAAACAGAAATGAATGTCAGTAATGTGACAAATTTCTGAGTAAAATGGAATATGTGGACTGGGTATGGCTGCTAGAGGGATTTAAAACTTTGTTTTAGCGTATTAAATTGTATTAAATAGTTTTCAGTGTGCTAAACAATATCTAGCAGACGTCACGTGGCTCATCAACACACTGGATAAGTCTCTAGGTAGTAAGGGTTTATGGGATACCTCTGAAAAAGTGAATACAGAACACAGATAGCTTTCTGTTTCTATTCACAGTTTGTGGAAGACTGAGAGAGGTCATATTCATTCCATAAATATAGCTTGGACATGAATTCCCATACTCAGTGAAAATGGCATATTATCAGTGAGAAGAGAATTGTGGCATATAGTGCCATTTTAAGATTTAGTCGAGTGTGTTTTCCAACATTTCACCAAATGGAGAGACGAGGGAAAAATGGGCCTGGACATAATTTGGTTATTTACTCTCATTTGGAAATGAGAGTAAAGTGCATTTTGTCATCAATGAGGGTCACCTAAATTTCTCAAATGACCTCCAGGATACAACCAGACTCCAGTAAAACCATGTGGCCATATTACACTACATAGTTTTATACAGTGCTCCTTTCCTTTCCATGTAAAATTTAAAAATTTGTTATACTGCAGTAACTGAGTATGGAGAAAAGGGTTATCAGTGAGTGAGAATAACAAGAAGACCCAGGGCAGTACGTCTGTCTACATAATGATACAGGCTTAAAGGACAGGTTCACAAATTTTCAAGGGTGTCTTAAAACAATTGTCAAGAGCCCAAATGAACAGTGAAACATGTTTTTCTTGCTGTAATCATTCCTCCTGTTCATACTGACCATTAGAAGATCCCTTCATAATGCACTTACAACGTAAGTGATGGGGGACAAAATCCACAGTCCTCCTTCTGTGCAAAAATGTATTTAAAAGTTTATCTGAAGCTAATATGTAGCTGATCATTGATTTTTTATTCAAGTTAATGTTATTGAATTGAATTGAATTTTTTTTCTTTCAATTGTAGAAAATGAAACCACTCACCACCTTACTCTAACTGAAGTAAAGGAAAATAAATGCTTTGAAATGGAACCTGCTGACTGCTTCTCCTGTGTTCATATCCATTATGTCAAGTCTAGTGTATTCCTACATTTACAGTGTTTTTAGTGCCAAAGTCCCTCTTTTTGTTACTATACTTCCACCACAGCTCAACAGGGAAACACTGTCCGAGGAAACACAAAGAGGGAATTTGATGCTAAAAAGACTGTAAATGTGGCAGATGTCCACTTGATATGACTGCTGAAGCCTCATATATTATGGGATATTTTAATAGGCAGTATGAACAGGAGAAATTATTTTTGCAAGGAAACCCTCTTTCAGTGGTTATATGGGCACCTGACTGTTGTTTTAAAACACAATTGAACCTGTCCTTTAAGAGGTACAATATGCACACGCAGAGCTCCCTGAAGTCCTGAGAGATAATGTATGTTTTTTTGTGAGTGTTGTAATCTTTCAGCATGGGTATGTAGGTACGCAGGTTTGACAAATGGTCAAACAAATGGAGACAGCTGGTTATATGCCAGTATGCGTTGAAAATGTTGCTGTAGTATACGTTGGCTATACCCAGATACTTTAAAGAAGGAAGAGAAATCTCAGCAGTCAGTCCATATTTAAAAGCCACAATGACTTCAGGCAATTTTACCCCTGGATAAAAAGACAACTATCGTGTGTGTGTATATATATATATATATATATATATATATATATATATATATATATATTGTGTGTGTAAAGAGATATTTAGTCTGAGGTGTTGGTGAAGGTGATGCACAGATTTAGTTCAGTAGATACAGAAAACAAAAATGGTAAACAGGGGCAGCCCTGATGGGTGCCTTGAAATGTGGGAAAGTAACTGTAATGAAGATTGTGAACACACTGGAAAAAATAACTTTTATCATATTAATAACATTTGTACCTGGCCAAATTGCTTTAGACGTGATAATGGTCAGTGCCCAGTCTTCATTTGGCTTAGGCAGCTGTGTATTAATAGCTGAATTTATATTAACCTTTGTCTCTAAAATATGCAATCATCAGCTTGCCCAATAGGTCCCCAAATGTAGCCATGTACATTTAGAGTCTTCACCTCCTCATCTGAGAGGGTTGGAGGATTGAGATTTTGAACTGTTTACATCAAGTTCTATCAAAAGAGATACCAGAATAAGAAAAGCATGATAAGATCTAGATTCTGTATTTATATCCCAGGGGTCAATAAACACAGTGAGGGATGTCAGCCTCATTACAATGTGCTTTGATCTGCATTCTCTTGGGCTAAGCCAATGTCACCAAATTCTGAAATGTTTGCATCGTACACATGAGGTTAATTTAAGACTTAGTGTTAATTTATGGCTATTGGCTTGAGGGAATGAATTCTGTAATTTGAGGGCACCATTAAGGACCAGATGACTTTGAGTAATAACTAACTGACTTTTCCTTCAGTTTTGTCTCAGATATGGTTGGATTGTTCTACCAGTCAGACCATGATGTGCAGGAAGACCTGGAGCTCCAAGCCTGGATCAAAGACATAACACAAGAAGGCTTCACAGAGCTCCCCAACTTTGGTCAGTTTCAACCATAACACCTAACAGAGATCCAAGTGGACTTACAATCATCCTTATAGTTAACAGTTATAGTTACATTTGGGGAAATATTTGAATTTGTTTGAATTTGTTTTCTTTTCTGGAAGTGGGTGTGTTCTCTAGAGCTGGAGTCAGGATGTGCTTATCTTCTTAGCATAAAGACTGAAAGCAAGGAGAGAAGGCTAGCTTGGTTCCATCCAAAGTCCAAAAGTACACCTTCAGACACCTCTAAAGTTCACTAATTTACATGTCGTATCATGTTTGTTTAACCTATACACCAACAGAAATTAAATAACAAAACAAAACAACTATTTGTGTTTTTAGGGGAGTTATGAGCTGGAACTAGCAGGAACCACTTCCAGTCTTTATGCTAAGCTAAGCTAACCACATCATTAGTCACAACCTGAATCCATTCACACACACACATTACTGTCAGCAGAAGAGATGATTTACTGCTTGTGTGTATCTTACACTTGATGGTGGATGTATTTCAGGTCTGCCCAGTAAGCTCAGCACCAGAGAGGAACTGACCACTCTGTTGGCAGTCACCATTTTCACCAGTACAGCCCAGCATGCTGCTACTAACAACGGACAGGTGCATAACACTCAGACACTGTGAATTATGGTTGCAGACATGTTGAAAGCTCCCAGCTCCCAGTGTTGATGGTTTGAAACCCACTCTTCTGACTTTCAGAACATCATGAATGAACTAGAATTTTTTAAATTTTGGATGGAATTGGCTTGTCATGAACATTCAGCCCCCACCACAGGGCTTTAACCCATTCCCTCCATGTTATTGTTTAGTTTGACTGGTGTGCCTGGGTACCCAACACCCCTTGCACCATGAGACACCCCCCACCAACAGACAAGGATGCTGTTACCATGGACATGATCATGGCCACTCTTCCTGATGTCAGCCAGTCCTGCGTGCAGATGGCAATCACATGGCATCTGGGACGTGCACAACCAGATGCAGTAAGTCCATCCATGTTTGCTTTATATGACTGCAGATCACACATTATATGAGGACTCCAAAATCTGATTTTAATAAGCTGACATTACTGATAATTTTATATTTTTTGTTTTCTGTTACCCCGTGTGATTTTTATTCAAGCAGATAGTTTTGGTTTTATGTTTCCAGGTTTTCAGATATATGTCTCAGAGATTATCTGCATCCACAAAACAATGGAGATGAATGGACTTTCATTTGTGGTGCTCACTGTATTGAAAAACAATGAAAAAAATCCACCAGCTGTGTCTTTCCAAGGTCCCTGTAATTTTTTTATAATCCACAGAACACAAAAATGTGAGGTCTGCATGTTATCAGTAAAATAAGTGCAGATACAGAGCACAGATATAAATATTGAAGTGCATTGAGGTTGTATAAACAATGCAAGTAGCAAAAATGAGGTGCAAAAATATGATTTTAAACAATGAAGGTATAAAAGTACATCCAGTGTTTGACATAGGGTCCTATCCACACTCACGAAGCACTTTATTAGGAACACCTGTGTAATCCACTACAAAAGCTCTGCCTCTTTATGTTCATTATTGGAGTGGATTATATTGAAAGGTGTTCCTAATATTTTGTCCACCCCATTAACATACATGATGTCACACATTAGGTTACATAAGTTTTGTTTTACTGGCTTGTTTTACCGTTTTTTTCTACCTAGATTCCTTTAGGCCAATACACAGAGGAGCACTTCACTGAAGAGCGGGCCCAGGAGGTGATTGACAGGTTCAGAAAGGAGCTGAAGGAGATCGAGGGCCACATCCTGAGTCAGAATGAGGGACTGGAGCTTCAGTACCTTTTCCTCCTGCCCAGCCGCATAGAAAACAGCATCACTATATAGAAATACTAACAGACTGTTCAACCCAAGCTTTACTTGTTTGTACGTTAAATTTTTTTTTCTGTTTAAATATCTTTTTATGGAGCATCAGCAAAATATACTTCATTGCGTGGACAGATGATCATATATCACATTTTTTGTTCTGTAGAATTTCATCCGTAACTGGATGAGTGAAACTTTTAGCTTTCTTTGTGAATTTCCAGCTGACACAATATCCACGCATAAAGTTCCCAATAGGCATGTCACTGGTGACCCATAATGTACTGTGGATATGTGGACCTGCTTTGACAATCCTGTCTTTAATCCTCCTGCTGTAAAAAGTAAAGTTTTGTTATTAACATTTTCCAGTTGTGGATTTTTTTGCAGAATGTGCCAAATCTCTCCATCCTCTTCTGTTTCTTTTTATTTTGATTTAATTATTGTTATTCTTAGTTTCTTTCACCATGTATTATCATTTCAACATTTTCCAGAACCTTCAAGAGGGAGCCTGTCCACTTTGAGATGGGTAATGGGCATGAAATACTGTGGAAAGTTTTTCTGGTTTGGTGGATTAAGGCTTCCCCTGCTATGTCATTCATATTAGCACGGCTCATAACTTCTACTAGAGACTGTATAGAGGACCTCCAAACTGCATCTATGAGTCAATGTTTTAAAGAAATAAAGGAATACAAAAAAGTTCAAAAGCACTTGTTGGTACTTTATTTATTAGCAAAAATGTTTTGTATGTCATTCCTTAGACCTTTTTTTCATTTATACCTCATTTACCTTGAAGAAGCAACATGTCTGTATTGAGAGAAGAAGTAACCTAAAGCAGTTTGGTTGTGTACTCTGATAACATTTGGACACATGGAGAGAAGTACAAATGTTGGAATCAATACACAAGGTTTCAATGTCAGCAATCACAGGAGCCAGGTGCTAGCTTTACATGTCCACCACAGCACTTTTCACTGGACTGTAAATGCAACTGAACCCTGAAATATACTTTTCTATGGAAATGCTGTAGAAATAGAATATTTATCCACAAAAAAGTCATTTTTTAATCTTTAAAAAAGCGGAGCATACAAAAGAGCAGCACCTGAACTGAGTGTAAGACGCTCTGCTAGAATGACTGATCTGCTTCAGCAGCTTTAGCACAGCTGGATCACATCTGGTGGACATTAGGATGAAGACAAACTGTACAGACAAATGGACAAACAGAAATTAGCTGAAAGAAATGAATAATTTTAATGACTAACATTCCAAACCCAGTTGGATACTGGCAATAATCAGAAATACATTCTCTTGTACAGTAGGTCTGGAAGACACAAAGACTAAATAAATTACAACTTGAAATGTTTAACAAGAATAATCATTTAAACTCTGGAGAACAACACAACTGTTGAGTTTGAGTGGATATAATTTCAAATAATTTAAGCACTTATGATCAGAGGTAGAAAAATATTATAATACATGAAGGTGCAGAACATCCATCTGCTGTCACACAGCATCCAGAGTCTTTCCTGTGGCTTCTGATTAAGAATTTAAAACCCCAGGGCAGGTCAATAATCAGGGAACAGGTGAAGGTTCAGACACAGCATCCACTGCTGTGAGAGTACTGGTGTCCACCTCCTCAGTCCAGCAGGTGGCACTAGTGCACCAGGTACTCCTAAAGAACGAGTCGGTAACATGAGTACACATTACAGACTGTGGCAAATAAAACATCCTTAATCAGTTACATTAAATATTATACTGATTGTGAGAAAAAATAAATATTTGTATTGTATCATGAATACACTATACTTATTCTGCTCTGAGCTACTGCTCATACTGTATCAGATTTAATGTTCAAAACAACAAAATGTGACATTTTTAGCCCCATTACTGGTAATCAAGTATGTTGCTTGCTCTGTCCAAAACATTCATATTGTGTGTAATAATCACTGAATCATATGGGGGGAGCAAGTGGATCATATCTGGCCTAAAATGTACACTCAAAAAAGTCAAAAGGAATGAACTCACCCTCTGCTTGTTAAGCCTCATTTGACAGCAGGAGAAAGCTCCAAACAGGACATAGATAGCAGCTGCTATGAAGCAGTTGTGCCCCACTTTGCTGTAGAGATTGTAGATCCTCTGCGGAGGGTTCGTACTGAGGGCACACAAAACATCATCACAGTCCGTACAACCTAAAGTACACATCAGACACAGGCTGCTCGAGGTGTCATTGAGACCTGCGATAGAACTCTAGTGACGTCATTGTGAGCTACTATGGTAGCCTTCGAGCTCAGCAGCCCTGCGCATTAATGTGTATGCATGTGCGTCAAAGCATGTAAAGACCTAGTCACCTTAACACATATAATTACCCTGTGTTAGCCTGTATACAGCTAGGAGCAACCACTTTCCCTGTGATTTGGGGGTGGGGGGGTAGGGAGTAGTTTAAAAGTCTTGATCTTTTGCCCCTCGGGGACCTCCTGGCCTTCCTCTCGCTTTGCTGTTGTGATGAACTTGTTGAAGTTTTGTTAAATTCTGTTTTTAAATTCTTGTGTTCCACTGTATAGTTATTTTCATCTAAAACTGAAAGTTAACTTGTATTGAATAATTCATTATGTTGGAGTTGAACCAGACATCACTGTAAAACAACAGTTGATTGATTCAAAAAAAAGAAAGAGTTTGTCTGTGAAACTAGTTTTTTTTTTTGGCTGTTAAGCTCCACAAATGCTGCTGAATGTCATAACTTAATGGTATTGAAGCTTTACGTATTTACACATGCATGCCTGGTGAGTTCAATGGCTTGCCATAAACTACAATACAACACTAGTGATGTCATTGAGAGTCACAGGAGAACTGAATGTGTACCACCAACTGCATCCATATAGAAAGTCTGACATGTCAGACCTCATCACAGCTACAGTACAGTGTTTAGGCAGGGAGCTGGAGTGAGGTGTGACAGTAAAAGCCTTACTCTTGATGGATATCTTCAACTTTCACAGGTACATCTTCAATCAGAACTGCTGAATGTGTTGTGAAGAAAATCCCCAGCATGGCCTGAGAGGGAGGAGGGAGACTTGTTACTGAAGGAAAAAAATAGTGTCTGGCTACATTACCAACTCTACCATTATATAAAGTAAACAACCGATCCTAGACTAAGATTTGTAATTCAATTCAATTCATATTTTTGTCCGATTTTTTGTAAACACATGTGAGGCTATATATCTATAGGGCGAGTAGCTGATTAATTGATTATTCTATCAACAGAAAATTAATAGCACCTATTTTGTTAATCAAATAATAGCTGTAGGAATTTTTTTAAGCAAAAATGCAACAAAAAAACTGCTGGTTGCAGCTTCTGGAATGTACGCATTTGAAACTTTTCTGTGTCATACATGATACTAAAACTCAATATCTTTTATGTATTTTGGACTGTTGATCAGACAAAACAAGACATTTGAGGACGTCACCATGAGCTATGAGAAATGATAACAGGAATTTTTCATTATTTTCTGACATTTTATTGACAAAGCGATCAAATAATCAGCAGATTCATCGATGAAATAACTATTAGTTGCAGCCCTATATATCTATATAAACTTATAGATAGATACTAGCAGGTATGCGGCTAGTATTAGGCTAAAATGAATGCATTCAGATTGAGCAGCCCAGCAACAATTACATTTTTGTTCCAAATGTTTTAGAGAGGCGTTGACTCAACTTTATGGGAGCTTTGTGCTGCTGTTAAATCAGATTAAACTCATCACAAAGGAAAAGTAAAACTCACCAACATGATGACCCCCCACGTGCTCAGCACAATCCCACACGCGGCGAGTTTCGGTCCACAGATCAACCCGCGCATCATTAATATTAGTTGTATTAGAAAGGAAAAAGAAGCTGATTTGTTCGTCAAACTTGTGTAACTTGTTCAGTCAGGTGACTCTGACTGCACACCGGAAGTTTCCGTGACGTCGAAAAAGTTACTTTTAGTTTTGAAGTTGAATTTAAAAGTTTGGGTTGAAAGTTGATTTTAATTATCGACAGAAATATTAAATATTTACTCAAGTATGCTATTTAATTGAAATATACGACTAGATACATTTAATTTGATATTGATTCTGAAAGGTAAATAACTGCATTAGAATTCCTATTATGTAATTATAACTGGCAGTTATCCGTGTAAGACAAAAACAGCGTGTGGCATGATACAAAATATTTAACATTAATTGTCTGATACAAAATAATGTGACCTAGTCTTAAGTCACGTGACTGTCCTCTCAACGGTCGTGCCGCGGGCCACGGTGCTAATACGTTCACGGTGCTATTATGCTGCGTTCAGGTACTGTCGGAAATACAAACCTTTAAGGACAGGTTCACCATTTTTTAATTGTCAGGTGTCCATATGAACAGTGAAAGAGGTTTTCCTCGCTGTAATCATTCCTCCTGTTCATACTGGCTATTAAAAGATGCCCTTCAAATGTGCTTTCAATGTAAGTGATGGGGGCAAAATCCACCCACACAGGGTGCCCACTCCGTTACTTTGTGCAAAAATACAAAGTTGATGTGAAGCTTATATGAGGCTTCAGCAGTCTGAGTTAGTCTTATCAAGTGGATAATTGCCACATTTACAGTCTTTTAGTATCAAATTGTGTTTCCGCGGACAGTGTTGCCCTGTTGAGTTGTGGTGGAAGTATAGGAACAGAAAGAGGCACCAGAAAGACTGTGAATAATGTTGTAATGTAATATTATTTTCTGTGAGTGTTATTTTCAGTCAGGCAGTCAGATGACCACCATGGGGGCCTACGTGGAGTACTGGAGTTTTTGTTTGTTTGTTTGTTTTTGTGGGGTACTGGAGTTGGAGTCAGGTGATAAGCTGTGTCTGTTGGGATTGCCAAGTATGCTTATATGTTTTTCTGTAAAGTCACTTACAAATATTGGTAGTCACAGGTTGTTTTTTTTTGGGCTTGTTTCTAAAGTTTAGTTACTTATTTGTGCTTGCTCCCTGTATGTCTATCATTAAATAAAATTTTACTGAATTCCAACTAAGTTGTCAAATATCACTGCCTGCAGTCAGAACCACGCATGTAACATTACTAGTCGACATTAAAATCCTTACCTGCGTGGTTCACCATTTACTGGACTGTGAATCATTTCTGGAAGCCTGACATTATTACATTGGTGACAGGAATGAACTGTGGTCTCGGCTAATAATGGCGACATACAGCAAAATCAGTGAGTTTGACCTTGAATCGGATGACTGGCAGCAGTATTTGAAGCATCTGGACATCTACTTGTAACAAAATCGCAGAGGCAGAACAAATGTGAGCCATCTTCTTGGGTGCATGTGGTGGGAAAGGCTACCGGATTTGTGTCATCCGGGTAAGCCTGGAGATTTTTCTTTGACTGAGCTACTGAAGATTTTGAGTGACCACTTCAGCAGGAATTGAATGCCCTGCTCTCACAACATGGGGATGTTTTTGAAGATGAGCTGGGCACTTTAGTGGGGGCTACAGCAAAGATCTACGTGGACCCAAATGCCAAGCAGTGGTACTTTGAAGCCAGGCCCCTGCAAAATGCTCTCAAAGAGAAAGTTGAGACAGAGTTGGTCATATTGGAGGGGGAAGACATCATTGAGCCTGTGAGCTGCCCCAATAGTTCCCATACTAAAATAAGACAAAACAACGAAAATATGTACTGACTATAAAGTCACAGTGAATCCAATGTCCAAGTTAGACAACTACCCCATTCCAAATTGTCGGCTGTATTGGGGTTTGGGATTTTTCACCGGATAAAAAATCCATGATGTTTACAACAATAAACACACACCGTGGTCTGTATCAGTATACCAGGCTACCCTAAGGGTGTCATACCGGGGCATATACCAGCGCACCATGGATAACCCATTATAAGGACTGCACCAGGTAGTTGCGAGAGTAGATGATGTCCTGGTGACCAGGGATGATGATGCCAGCCATCTGCAGAACCTAGGGGTCATACTGGGGAGACTCTCAGCTGCAGGACCTTATCTGAGGAGACACAAATGTGTCTTTATGGTACCAGAAGTGTTATACCTGGGTTACAGAATTAACCACAAAGGGATTCATCCAGTAGCTGACAAGGTTAAAGCCATTGTGAATGCCCCACACACAACCAACCAGACACAGTTCAAGTCTTTCCTGGGCTTAATTACTACCACAGGGTCCTTTTCAAATGTCTCCATCATGCTGGAGCCACTACATGTGCTCTTGAGGAGTGTGCTCCTCATGGAGATGGGGAAAATGTCAGAGCCTTGTTCTTAGTCTTTCACACCCAAAAAACTTTACAGGCAATTCTATTTATTATAGTGTACTACCCTCCTGGCCTGTACTGTGAATTTTTATCTTAATTCTCTGAGTTTTTATCAAACTTAGTCCTTAGTTCAGATAAAGTAATTATAGTAGGTGACTTTAATATCCATGTGGTCGTTGATAATGATAGCCTTAGCACTGTGTTTATCTCATTATTAGACTCAATTGGCTTCTCTCAGAATGTAAATAAACCCACTCACTGTTTTAACCACACCCTCGACCTTGTTCTGACATATGGCATCGAAGTTGAACATTTAATAGTCTCTCTACAAAATCCTACTTTATCAGATCATTACATAATAATTTTTGAAATCCTATTACTGGACTACGTGCCATTAGACAAAAATGTCTTTACTAGATCTCTCTATCTGATAGTGCTGCAGCTAAATTTAAGGAAGCAATTCCATCAGTACTGAATTTAATGCCATGTCTCAATACAACAGAGGACTCTTATGCTAACTTTAGTCCCTCTGAAACTGATGATCTTGTTGATAGTGTCACAGTCTCATTGTGAATGACACTCGACTCCATCGCCCCTTTAAAAAAGAAGATAATAAAACAAAAGAGGTTAACTCCATTTATAACTCCCAAACCCGCAAAATGTAGCAAACATCACGAAAACCTGAAAAGGAGAAGGCCCTCTGTAATGCCAAAGCCGCCTATTACTAATCATTCCTATAGCTCTCAGTGATAAACTTCATGAGCTTCTTTAATGATAAAATTAGAGACAAAATTCATCACCTCCTACCCTCAACAGGCACTGATTTATCCACAAACACCGGAACCTTAGAAACAGCTGTAAAACCTGATATATATCTAGACTGTTCAATCAATCTTCTCGATCGAACTTCAACGATTTCTTCATCTAAACCATCAACCTGTCTCTTAGACTGCATCCTAACTAGGCTGCTTAAGGATGTTTTACCGTTAGTTAGCACTTATTTACTAGATATGACCAATCTGTCTTTATTAATAGGCTATACACTACAGTCCTTTAAAGTAGCTGTGATTAAACATCTTCTCAAAAAGCCTACTCTTGATTCAGGCATTTTAGCCAACTATATACCTATATCTAACCTTCCCTTTCTCTCTAAGATCCTTGAGAAAGCAGTCGCCAATCAGTGGTGTAACTTTCTACATAACAATAGTTTATTTGAGAATTTTCAGTCAGGATTTAGAGCGCATCATAGCACAGAGACAGCACTGGTAAAAGTTACAAATGACCACCTACTTGCATCTCTGTACTAGATCTTAGTGCTGCATTTGACACCATTGACCATCACATCCTATTACAGAGACTGAAAAATTTAATTGGCATTAAAGGAAATGCAAGCTGGTTTAAGTCCTATTTATCAGATCGATTTCAGTTTGTACATGTTAACGATGAATCCTCCAAAAGTTGGACACGGAGGTTCTGTACTTGGACCAATACTATTCACCACATATGATAATAGGTAATATTATTAGGAAACACTCCATAAACTGACAGACAAAACTGAAGTTATTGTGCTTTGCCCTTAAACACCTTAGAAACACATTATCTAATGATATAGCTACTCTGGATAACATTACCCTGGCCTCGAGCACCATTGTAAGGAATCTGGGAGTTACACACGTGGACAAAATTGTTGGTACCCCTCAGTTAATGAAAGAAAAACCCACAATTCTCACTGAAATCATTTGAAATGTACAAAAGTAACCATGAATAAAAATGTATTGAAAATTAAACAATCAAAATCAGCCATTACTTTTGAATTGTTGATTAACATAATTATTTTAAAAAAATGAAACTAATGAAACTAATGAAACAGGCCTGGACAAAAATGATGGTACCCATAATTTAATATTTTGTTGCACCACCTTTTGAGGCAATCACTGCAATTAAACGATTTCTATATTTGTCAATGAGCCTTCTAGATCTATCAACAGGTATTTTGGCCCACTCCTCGTGAGCAAACTGCTCCAGTTGTGTCAAGTTTGATGGGTGTCTTCTCCAGATGGCATGTTTCAGCTCCTTCCACAGATGTTCAATGGGATTCAGATCTGGGCTCATAGAAGGCCACTTCAGAATAGTCCAACGCTTTTCTCTTAGCCATTCTTGGGTGTTTTTGGCTGTGTGTTTTGGATCGTTGTCCTGTTGGAAGACCCATGACCTGCGACTGAGACCTAGCTTTCTGACACTAGGCAGCACATTTCTCTCCAGAATGCCTTGATAGTCTTGAGATTTCATTGTACCTCGCACAGATTCAAGACATCCTGTGCCAGATGCAGCAAAGCAGCCCCAAAACATAACTGAGCCTCCTCCATGTTTCACCGTAGGGACAGTGTTCTTTTCTTCATACGCTTGATTTTTGAGTCTATGAACATAGAGTTGATGTGCTTTACCAAAAAGCTCCAGTTTTGTCTCATCTGTCCAAAGGACATTCTCCCAAAAGCTTTGTGGCTTGTCGACATGCATTTTTGCAAATTCCAGTCTCGCTTTTTTATGATTTGCTTTCAACAGTGGTGTCCTCCTTGGTCGTCTCCCATGAAGTCCACTTTGGCTCAAACAACGACGAATGGTGCGATCTGACACTGATGTACCTTGGCCTTGGAGTTCACCTTTAATATCTTTGGAGGTTGTTCTGGGCTCTTTGGTTACAATTCGAACTATCCGTCTCTTCAACTTGTCATCAATTTTCTTCTTGCGGCCACGTCCAGGGAGGTTGGCTACTGTCCCGTGGAATCTGAATAATATGTGCCACTGTTGTCACAGGAACTTCAAGCTGCTTAGAGATGGTCTTATAGCCTTTACCTTTAAGATGTTTGTCTATAATTTTGTTTCGAATGTCCTGGGACAATTCTCTCCTTTGCTTTCTGTTGTCCATGTTCAGTGTGGTACACACCTTGTCACCAAACAGCACAGTGACTATTTGTCACCCTTTAAATAGGCAGACTGACTGATTATGAGCTTGAAGACACCTGTGATGTCAATTAAAGGACACACCTGAGTTAAACATGTCCCTCTGGTCAAATTATTTTCAATCTTTTATAGGGGTACCATCATTTTTGTCCAGGCCTGTTTCATTAGTTTGTTTTTTTAAATAATTATGTTAATCAACAATTCAAAAGTGATGGCTGGTTTTGATTGTTTAATTTTCAACACATTTTTATTTATTATTACTTTTGTAAGTTTCAAGTGATTTCAGTGAGAATTGTGGGTTTTTTCTTTCATTAACTGAGGGGTACCAACAATTTTGTCCACGTGTGTATCTTTGGTCAAGATATGTCCTTTAACTCCCACATAAAACAAATTTCAAGGACTGCCTTTTCACTTACGTAACACTGCAAAAATCAGGCATCAAAAAGATGCAGAAAAACTAGTCCATGCATTTGTTACTTCTAGGCTGGATTATTGCAAAAACTCCTTGTAAAATCCAGAATTCAATTTAAAATCCTTCTCCTCACCTACAAAGCCCTTAATGGTCAGGCACCATCATATCTTGAAGAGCTCATAGTACCCTATTACCTGAGTTAGAACACTGTGCTCCCAGAATGCAGGCTTACGTGTGGTTCCTAGAATCTCCATGAATGGGAGGCAGAGCCTTCAAATATTAGGCTTCTCTCCTGTGGAACCATCTTCCATTTTTGGTCCGGGAGGCAGACGACACCCTCTACATTTAAGAGTAGGCTAAAAACGTTCCTTTTTGATAAAGCTTATTGTTAGGGCTGTCCCAGGCTTGCCTTGGACCAGCCCTTAGTTATGCTGCTATAGGGCTAGACTGCTGGGGGACTTCCCATGATGCACTGAGGTCCACTCTCCTCCTCACACTCCATTTGTACACAATCATGTACCAACTCAGCATCTTTCCCGTAATTTTGTGCTTTCTCGTCTCGCAGGAGACCTTCGGCTACAGACCGACAGATGTCCACCTTCGCTGCTGCTGTTATTATTAGTCATTTTTGCCTACTGCTATTGTTATTATGACATTATTAGCTCTTATTATTAGTCATATTTCTATTATTATTATTATTGTTGTTGTTATTGTTATTATTGTTCTCAGCCCCTCTCTCTTTCTCCCTTAACCCAACCAGTCAAGGCAGATGGCCGCCCACCAAGAGCCTGGTTCTGCTCGAAGTTTCTTCCCATTAAAGGGGAGTTTTTCCTTGCTGCTGTCGCCAAGTGCTTGCTCATGGGGAATGTTGGGTCTCTGTAAATTAAAGAGTATGGTCTAGACCTGCTCTATGTGAAAAGTGACCTGAGATAACTTCTGTTGTGATTTGACGCTATATAAATAAAATTGAATTGATTTGACATAAATAATGTGAATAATCTTGTAATGTGAATGTTATTTTCTGTGTTATTTTCAGTCAGGCAGTCAGATGACCAACGTGGGGGCCTACATGGGGTCCTGGAGTTAGTTGCAGTCAGGTGATAAACTGTGTGAGTGTTGGGATTGTACAGGGAGTTTGGAGGTTACAATAAACTCCAAGTTAAATGAACATCCTGGACTGTGAATTATTTTTGGAAGCCTGACATTGTTACAATAAAGTTGAAAGATATCTACTTGATTTGACTCATTTGGACGACTGAAGCTTCATATTAGCTTCAAATAAACTTTTAAATACATTTTTGTACAGAAGGAGGACTGTGGATTTTGTCCCCCATCACTTACATTGTAAGTGCATTATGAAGGGATCTTCTAATGGTCAGAGAAAAAACATGTTTCAGTGTTCATTTGGGCTCCTGACAGTTGTTTTAAGACAAACTTGTTTTAAGACAAACTGAAAAATTGTGAACATGTCCTTTAAGCCCTGATACATGACAAGATGGTAATAACACAGTAGCTGCATTCTAATTGAGCAACGACTTAAAAATACCAAAAGAGTGTTATATCTGGCCATCCACCTACATATTCATGTTTTTGATTGTATTTATTCATTTCATTTATTTACACTCTTCTTGATTAGCTTTGTCTGTTTTTCAAGGTCCACCACTGGATATGGCACTCATTGTGTCTCCTGGACGTGGCTTCTCCTCTTCCTAAACACAATTCAAAATGGTGCATTCAGGTCCTCCTCATGTTCTAAAGTCATATTATTTCCATGTTTATAACATAATCAGGAAGTTTTAACAGCTGACACAGTAGTAAATGTCAGTGGGGAACATGGGTAAGTCCCATGTTGTCTACAAGATGTGAGATTTCACTTAAGCATATGGTGGAAATTAGCTATCAACTTAATGTTAATATCCCTATATAACTTTGTAGTTAACATGAGGAGTTTTTATTATCAGCCTACACTACGTATGTATGTATGTATGTATGTATGTATGTATGTATATATAAAGTCCTCCATTAGAATTTTAATTAGGTTGTTTTTGTTTGTGTCTTGTTTTGTTTTCGTTTTTTGCTTGCTCCCACTATTATCAACACTAATACTATTGGTGGAGAGCATTACATGGTTTACATATTAGCACTGGTGGAAACTAAGTACTCAGTACTCATGTACTGTACTTAAATCAATTTTTCCATTTTATGCTACTTTACACTGCTACTTTACTACCACAGCTATTCTTACTTGTTACTTTTATGTAAAAAAAAAACTATGATCAGTTTGTAAAACATGATGCATTGTTAAAGATTACCTAATCAATAGTATAAAGTAGTAAAAATGAGCTTCGACCTCCAGCTTATGAGTGCTTTTACTTTTGATACTCTCAGGCTACATTTTACCAATAATTAACTTTTACCTTTTTTAATAACTTTTATTTGCAATTAAGCAGCCTATTTCTAAATTGTAGTATTGCTACGTTTACTTAAATAAAGTATCTGAATACTTCTTGTACCCTTGCATGGTCTGTTGTTTTACATACTGTTGTTGTTTCTAATGTTCCATGTCTTAAAGTTGTATTCTGGGTGTAGTCAAAGACACATTTAAACAATGGTCGACAATAAATATTATTGTAATATTACAATATTGTAGTTAAACTTTGACATAATCTTCTATACCAGTACACATGAGGTATTGGAACTACGAAATGACTGACGTGTCGTCTTGAATTGCTGCTATACTTTCTGCCACCAGGTGTCACTGTGGTGCTGAGTTCAAGGCCCGAAGCCTCATATATTTTAGCGACAGGAAGCACTACTCTATGTTACTGTATTGTAGTGTGGACGTAATTTAAGAAGTAAATGGTTGTATAGTCTGTAGCGTTCAATCATTGTCCAAAATAATTCACACAAGTCAAAATGTACTTTTCAACCTAAACCCCCTAAAACACAGCACACAATAAGTTGAATAACCGAACGTGGAGTTTACGAGGAGACCTCGAAGGCAGCACCAGTTCTCTCATTTATTGTATTCAGTGAATGAACTGACCTGTCTACTTCCAGCAGTAATGTAATTCACTGTAGCTAAAGCTTTTATAGCACTGTCCCTCGGCCTGTTCAGATGTTTGACTTTTCCAGACGTCGACACTAAGAGTGGAAGAACAGCAGCACAGGTTGTAACTTAGCCGCACCAAATGCTACCTAGCTACACTGTTAGCATCCTAGCAGCTGCTACGTCCACTTCAAAGCATCATTGAATCCCACTCACAGACTGTATTCAGTCTATGGTGCTACAGAGAGCAGCACCATGACCTCAGCTTCTACTAAAGTAAGTCCTCTAAAGACATGAACGACTGAGTTGTCTGTCGCCGGAGAGTGAAGTTAGCCCGATCTGCATCTTATTAACTTGTAACGTTACACAAACAAACGAGCCGCTTCAAGTTTTCCAGCTACGAAGAATATCAGTCAGCGTTGAGAGATGGATTCAGGAAAGTCAGAGACTTAAATTAGTTGTTTGGAGAAACAGTAAGACATGCTCTACTGAACGACTGGGATGTTGCTGTTCGTCATGTCTTAAAGGATAGGTTCACCGTTTTGTGTCTTAAAACAACAGTCAGGTGTCCATATGAACAGTGAAAGAGGTTTTCCTTGCTGTAATCATTCCTCCTGTTTATACTGGTTATTAAAAGATCCCCTTCAAATGTGCTTTCAATGTAAGTGATGGGGGCCAAAATCCACAGTGTGCCCACACAGTCATTTAGTGCATTTAAATGCAAATGCATTTAAAAGTTGATGTGAAGCTTATATGAGGCTTCAGCAGTCTGAGTTAGTCATATCAAGTATGTGCGGAGGTTCTTCTTTCTGGTGAGTATGGGAACTAGCACTGGCTGGAGAATGTTCTTAACATAATACTCAGTGTTGATGGTGGTGCCCTGGGGTACAACATGCAACTCAGACAGCCCTCAAGATGACATCGCCCCCCAGACCATGCAATAGGTGCTGAACTTGACCTGTTCAGAAGGTGGTACTTCCATTCGATTGTCAGTGTAAATGCAGTCGTTTTGGCTGTTGGGAGTTGGAAATAAGTGGAGTGGAGAGGGCACTCATCAGAGAAAACCCAGTTTTCCCAGTCTCTTGGGGTCATTTTAGCATACTTCTTTGCAAAAGCAAGCTGCTTCTCCTTTTGCAGTTTGGTAAGGCGAGGAATCCGCTGTCTTCTGTATGCTCTCAGACCCAGTTTCTCAGTCAGAAAACGATGGATGGTACTCTTAGAGACTGCTTCCCCAAGATTCTTCAGTCTTCGACTGAGTCTGCGGCAGGATTGGTGTCTCTTTCCCTTGGCCTTGCGGATGAGGTCCTTGGCACTTTGAACTCAGAACTGAGGGGCGACCTGCACGGGGCATGTCTTCAAGGGAGTAAGAACTCTGGTATCTCTGCCACCACTTTTTCACCCATCGTATGCTTCTGCCAAGGTCCTGAGCTACCTCCCTGCAAGTTTTCCCTGCCCTGTGCAAGGCAATGGCTTGAGCATGGACTTGAGGCTTTGAAAGTGCAGCTTTTCCAGATTTTTGTTTGGCCATCGTGGCAACACTACCAAAAAGGTTCTCTCAGTGACATGCTTCATGGTCAACCAACAAATTTATAGGCCTATTACAAACAGATGAACTAATTAAACAACCTCACAACACCTGGCTGACCAGGTGCAACCCATTTTGGAGACAACGGACAAAAATGTTGCATGAACTTTTG
Source organism: Scomberomorus guttatus (assembly GCA_038419695.1). Taxonomy (NCBI): domain Eukaryota; kingdom Metazoa; phylum Chordata; class Actinopteri; order Scombriformes; family Scombridae; genus Scomberomorus; species Scomberomorus guttatus. Next base: position 1,809,571 of record CM076467.1, on the reverse strand, counting down.
GGACACGGTGTAATGCTCTTGGGAGCAAATCCCTGCAGCCAGGTTCCAACATCTGTTGGAAAGCCTGAAACCAGCAGACTGGAGGCTGTTATAGCAACAGATTAATGAACATGGAATCAGAGTCATAGGTTTAACTATTACATATGGGTGGAATGTTTGGGTGTCTGCATACTTTTGGCCACGTAGGGCATCTCTCATACTGAGTGTTACAGTATGTGTTTGTGTTTTGCACAGGTTGGGGAAATCTTTTCTGCAGCTGGAGCCGCCTTCACCAAACTAGGAGAGCTCACCATGCAGCTTCACCCAGTGGCTGACTCCAGTCCTGCAGGGTAACACACACGCACACATTCAGACACACAGACTATACATGTATAAAATACATGGTAAATTCAACAGTGAAGTTTGTGACGAAACTTTGTATTCAGTGGATGAGAGCAGACAGGGATCTTGTGAAGAATTGATGATCATATTTATCTGGTAGATAGGTCAGGTCTGGTAGATATGTAGCCTAATTAAGCACAAAAACTGGTATTTCTCTCCTTGTCAACCTTATGTTTCATTTCAACAAGGAGGCACTCCACTGTTATTTTGTCCTTTAACTTCCTGTCTATGCTGAAAGTGGGAAAATATCCTATTGTGTTGGTTGACTCTGCTGCATTGTAGCAAATATTTGACCATTTTTATAATAAAACATATAGTGGTAAAGACTGCCAGCTGGACAAAAATCAGGGACATCGGCTAGTTATTAGATCGGTACTCCTGTTCAGCACCAGATCAACTGCTCATGTTGTTGTTATCAAGTGACTGGTCAGAAGTAATTGGTGGTTGTGTTTTCAATGTGTATATATACACTGTATAAATCATATCATAATATATATCATTACAGAAAATTGAGTATGCACAATCAAATCATGCATTAATACAATGTAATTGTGTAATTACACAACCACTTTAACTTTATTGAGAATCACAAAGTTGTTGCGATCCAACCAAAAAATCCAAAAAGGTTTTTCCACACATGATGTTATAAAAACCCTCCAGACCAAAAAAAAAAAAACAAAAACAAAAATCAGCTGATTGCATGTGGAGTGGACTCATCTTTATTCACCCTGTATAAAGGTATAACCACCTGTCTGTGAACAGTCCATACAATACACATTTACAAAAGATTGGGAGACAAAAGCGAAAATGGAAAGTTTAGTCTATAAAATGTTAGAAAAAAAAGACCAGAGCCTAAGGTTACATCTTCAGGTGTCTTATTTTGTTTCACCAACAGTCCAAAACTAAAGTCTAAATACTAAAGTCAGGTTAGTTCCCATCTTCCCTCCAGTGGTCAGACGAAGAGCACAGTGAAGAGGAAGCTGTATGAAGATGGCGTGCTGCCACCCTCCTCTGACGGGCCCAAGAAAGTTATCAAGAAAGCAGCGGCTGCCATTGCCATGGCAACACAGGGCACTCCAACCGTCATCTCTGTGCCCACAGCGCAGGTTGTTGTGGCGTCGGGACTACAGGGTCCAGCTGCCGGCCGGCCCCCCATGAAGAAACAGAAGACTGCAGGTAAGTGAACCAGCACTACCTGACAAACTTATCTCTGGAGCTGTAAACAAATACACACAAGTCAGTGTGTGTATTAGATTACATGGATTATACTTTTACCTCCATTATATTAGGCATTTACTCTGGATATAGATGTTGATTTTTCTAAATGATTTTCCATTGCTGTGAACATCACATATGAAATTCCATTCTCTATTCTCACCTCTGTTGTACTGGGGTGAAGGCGGAAATCTCAGAGACAAATACCTTACAACCTGTGAAAATAAAACCACTAGATGTAACACCTTTTCCTTTTTGGTAATTTGGGTGAACTGACCTTTTGGATGGACTGGGAAATGACAGGCTGCAGTGTATTTTGGAACAAACTGTTTCATCTGTCCCAAAACACAATAATGCAACCCCAGATATGAACATACATCAGCCCAAATCTGCTGACAATGGTAGAGAATATCTTTTTTTAGCTGAATTTATTTTATTTATTATTTTTATTTAGCTTACAAAACACGCAACAAGACAAAACTCCAGTAGCTTATGGTACAGTAAAATGTGTTTGCATTATTACTATATTTTTTGTTATTTACTCAAAAGATTAGAGAGGGTGCTTTCAGGAGATGGATATACTTCCATGCCACTAGTGCCACTACTGCAAATATGGTGAGACATTGCATTTAAGCAGCAAAACTGAAATCTCAGTGTAATAATAAACATAATACAAATAAACGAAACTAGAGGATACAGAGTTTGGACTCTCCACAGCTCTGATGGAGCTCAGGACTCATCCTGAGGATGGCTACTTTATTTCAAATCATTTCACTGTATAAACTTGGAGTCTGTTTGTAACATCTTACCTCTCTGATGTGTAGAAAAACACAGAACATCAGTTACTCTTAGATCCTGACCTGTCCTGCCACCATTTTGGGAGATTTACATAATGAATGAAGTCACCTGCTGTACCATGTGTCTTTCTCAGTTTGGGGATGCACATATGCTGCAGCTCTGTGATGGCTACAGACATGTAATAACTCAAAGGACAAAATCCTACACACAGACAGCTGTTTACAAACAGAACATCAGTATTGATGTTTCTGCAAAAGCTATACAGCTATAGTTTTCATTACAGATTGGCTTTGTGTGAAAGTGGGTTATTAACACAAATCACCTCTTCAACTATACATCTTAATAGTTTCCCTTTTTAAGCCATCGACTCTTGCTCTTTTTTTTTGTCAATGTCAATTTCTTATTTGTATAGCCCCAATTCACAAATTTGCCTCAGGGGGCAGTTTGTAGAGCAATATAACATCCTCTATCCTTAGACCCTTGATTCAAATAAAGAAAAACTCCCTAAAAATGAAAGAAACCTCAGGAAGAACAAAAGAGGAGGATCCCTCTCCCAGGATGGACAGACATGCAATAGATATGTGTACAGAATAGACCAAGAAGGCAGAAATACAGCATGGATGACAAACAGGATGACAAAATTATAGATGGACTGATAATATATAAGACGAATCTGATCAGGAGCACCTGAGCCATGCAACCTCCATCTCCATGGAGATCTTTTTTTTTTTAGTAATTTTTAGTCAACTTTTTTTACATTGTTTACTAATAATACAACACATTTTCATCTTTCTGGTGTGTGTGTGTGTGTGTGTGTGTGTGTGTGTGTGTGTGTGTGTGTGTGTGTGTGTGTGTGTGTGTGTGTGTGTGTGTGTGTGTGTGTGTGTGTGTGTGTGTGTGTGTGTGTGTGTGTGTGTGTGTGTGTGTGTGTGTGTAGATGTGACGCTCAGTGCTTTGAATGACTCGGATGTCAACAGTGATCTTGTGGACATGGAGGGACTGGGTGAAGGATCCAACTCCAAAAAACTCAACAACTTTGATCAAGGTGAAGTTCATGAGACAAGGACTTAGGATCAAACCTCAGTACTATTTTTGGTACAGACTGACATGCACTGAATATTGAAAATGGACATCAAATGTTTGGTCTGATTGATAATCTTCTTGACTTTGTCTTTGATCAGATAGATCCTGATTTAAATCAACATTTTGTCATTTTTACTCTGTATTTTTATTTAGACAGTGTTCTTGTATGGCAGCTTGTGCTTAGACAACATTTAACTTTTGATAACTTTTGCTTCTTCCACTGTTATCAAAGGTATCAAGAAAAGTATCATGTTTACTGTGTTGTATGCTCAAATTACTAAAAGTCACAAGCTTGTCTTAAAGTCCCCACCTACGATTTTTAATGTGATTGTAGCATATTTCAAATTATTCTGATGCATTAGTTGTGTTTTTAGAAACTAAAGATCTAAATAATTTAAACAGTTCTATAGACTCAGATATTCTTTACACAGGAGCTTTAATTCAAATGGTTTATGCATGTTTATTTTTGTGATAACACATAATTCATGTGTTTAAACATGTTCAAAACATATATTTGGTGATGTCCAGGATTTTTCTTCTTGTCAAGAAATCCCATGTGCAGAGCCAAACCGCACACAATAGTGGTATATCTTCTTCCTCTGTGTCATAGAGCTCCATTTTTATCCAAAAACTATTAAACACACATCAGTGAGCCCCACCGCTGCCAGAAATGCTCACTAAAGCACTAAATGTAGATTAATCCGCCACTGAAGATAGTCCCCAACAAATGCATTTTTCTTAAATTTCCTCCTGTTTGATTAACATTTTCTAAAAACTACAGTGACCAGCTGCTTTATTGTATTTTTATCCTTGATAATTTAATTGTACATCAGGACTGGGTGACTGCAGTCTTGTATGTACTTTTATTGTTTAATAAATCTAGCTATCTAACTGAACTTTAAAAAAAAAAGTTTAAAAAAATATTTTAAAGATTTATGTCTTCAGTAGGAACAAGTGGACTTGGAGCTGAGAGCCACAGACAGGTTAGAGAAGTACTGAGAGATGGACTAACACATTGTTTTTGTGTGGGTCTGCCCAGGGGATTTATTGACAATAAGAAAAATATTGATATAAATATATACTTTACAAATGCTGTTTTTGTGTGACTCTATAGATAACCTGAACCTGGACTCCAGCCTCATCATGAATCCCAGTGACCTTCCTCTGCTGTCCCGTTGACCTTTCACTTCCTGTGGATTTCATAGAAACAATGGACAAAACTATGAAAATAAGACACAAGTTGTAATAAACTGGACAGATGATGCTGACCACCAGAGTAAATATAGCAGCATTGGATGTTGTGTTGGGTCATGCACACTACTGCAAGACATTTTTGTTTGAGACCATTTCTCCTTCTGCTAATTGATTTTGCTTTGTAGGAACATCTAGGAAATCCTAAATATAAAAGTCTTTAGCCAGTACTTCCTGTGTTTCTTTAAAGAGAAGCCAGGAAAACAGAAACAACCCAGCAGAAGCCTTTTACAATGCCTGCATCAATGAGAAGAAACAGGAATTGTCTAAATTCCTTTCTTCCTTGCCAGCTTAAGTGTGTTAGAGGTTGTGAGAGCACAGAGGGTCAGATCATACAGTTGACACTTTCTGTATCAGTCAAGGAAAAACCAAATAATGAGGTTGTGGCTGGCATTATATCATAATTATCTCATTTTCTTTGGATAAAATATGTTTTTATAGTGATAGTATACATTTGTAAGACATAGAGATATCAAAATGGCAGAAACATATGAGTAGATACTAGGTGTGGACGCCATTTATCTAAACTTAAACCTACAGGCTTTTTCCGGAGCTTTCAACCACATCATAAAGTCCTAATTAGTGGGTGGAGTTTGCCCAGGTGTTATGTGGAGGTGGCATCATCCGCTGATGAAGACTGAAAATATGTGTGAAAGCTTAGAAAACAGTAAGTTTTTTTTTTTACATTTTTTAAGAAAATAATTTGGGAAATATGCTTCTTTACTGTTTTTCTGAGAGTTAGATGATCAATATCAATCTAATGTCTGTGCCTGAAGTATGAAGGCAATTAGCCTAGCTTAGCATAAAGACTAGAAGCAGATGGAAATGGTTAGCCTGGCTCTGTCCAAAGTTCAAAAATACACCTACCAACATCTTAAACTAAAAAATCTTAAATGTTATTAACATTATTACTACTAATCTCAGCTTCTGTACTTAAGGAATAACCATGGCATGATGTCTGACAGATCAGAGTAATTCAAATGTGCATAGATACTACTGGGAAATACTCACTTGGCTATGTATCATGACATCAGTTCATCTGTGTGAAAGTGAAGTCACATTTAAGATCGTTCCGGTTCTTATCCTGTATTTCCATGTGGATGTCCTATAGCAATAACCCATATTTATACCAGACTTGCATAGAAAACATAATTAAGGAAGGTGAAATGCCATAACAGGTGATCTGGTTGTTTCTTCTGTCAAACTTGTTTTAGCCTGTCATTCATATTTGACATTGCAAAGCATGATGTAGTGTTTTATATTTTTTTAATGTGATTTTCCACTATTGAGGCAGCCATTGGCTTTCATTTATTTCAGTAAATGTGAAGTTGAAGTTTGTCAGTCCATCATCATGTGTGCTTTAATTGTTGTCAAGTTACCATAAGACAGTGACACATTCATAATTATAGTACAACTATACAAAATTAATGACAACTGAGCAAATTCCGTCCACTGATGAAGACCTTGTGATGTGGTTGAAAGCACTGGTAAAACTAGTGCAAATCTTTTTTTGGTAAAATTTTAACTCATTCATTTAAATTTGATTTATCAAGACATTCATATTTATCTCCCAGCCCTATCTGGACATGATTTTCACAACAATTAGTGCAGACATCATGTTCACTGTGATAGCAGGTTTCATGAATTAATTTCAGTGGAAAATGTTTGGTAGGAATGTATAGTATAGGTTATTAGTTTTAAATTGTATAAAACATGCAAAACCGGTGGTGTTGTCCTTTAAAGGTGGACAAATCCATGTTGAAGTGCACCATTCTTTAGGAAGGAGTGATTAATAGATTAACAAGCTATTTAATAAAACTGATTTGTAGATTGTACTGATGATTTTTTTCTTATCAAACTACATTCTGTCTCCTCAGTCCAGTTTGGCCTACCTGTGTTCTCATTTTCAGTCACAATTTTATCTGTATAGTCTCTTTTCTGTGAGTGCAACAATTTGAAATGCTTCCTTTTCCAAAGTTAGTATTTCACTTTAGGATTATTTTTCCTAAGTGAAAGTGGCTTTGGAAACCTGCCACCACAGCTTAGTTTCATGCATCTTTATTAGTTTAGTATGAAGAAGTGTATAAAACATGAATGGAGCAGACACTTTGTTTTTCAATATTGGGCTTTTATTAATAGTGTAATAGTATCCAAACAAATCTTAAATAATCCTTCAAAGACCCACACATTAAACTAGGTCATATTTAATAAATTACACTGTACAGATGTTTGTTTTTTCAGTTACAAGAAAAGTTTAAAATGTACAAATACATTTCCTTATTTGTTGGTGGAAGAGGATGTGGATGAAGAGGAGTGTGTGTCTGACAGGAGCAGCACATATCATACTGGCAATACAGAGAGGAGAAATACCAGTAATGATGTGCTGCTACAGCCTGACACACTGACTGCTAGTCTCAAAGCATACACACACACACACACACACACAGATGGAGAGAGAGAGAGAGAGAGAGAGAGAGGAAAAATCAAAGAATATCCACACACAAGTACTTGTTGAATAAATACTGAGGTAGGCTTGGTTGAGTTGGTCAGTTTATTAGCTTTCCATTTCAACAAGCTTGTGTCTGTGAATGACCTGTAGTGTCTTCCATTGGCTGCACACAGCTAAATTCATCAGAAGTACAAAGCAGGTGAATCATAGACACAAACTACATTTAAACTAATATTCAGTAGGGCTGCACAGTTGTTCAGTATTTAATCATCTACATGTTTTCATTTTAACCATATCAAACTTTCTGTTGAATGTTACTGGCCAGGTGTGAAAGGATGAAGTTAAAACTGAAACTTTTGGTGCATTTCTAAAAACCTTTAGTGATGACTGAAGGGATCAGATTTCCTCTTTTGGCATTTACAGAAACTCCACTCACAGTCACAGTGTGGCTGTCAGCATCTCACAGGGAGGCTTTCACACATCCACCTGCTGAAAAACAACAACAACAAAAAAAAAAGTAGCATAGGTTGTCAGACATGTTCTCCACTGAGTGTCAGTATTCTGTTCTCATGTTTAGTCATGATCAGGACAGCTACATACTTATAAAGAAGTAGAGTACAACACCACAGTTATTGTAGAACAGAAATCCACCAGTGGCAACTAGACACCTTACGGAAATTATGTGACATTTGTGGTTATTTAATCTGCAAACATTTCAATGTAGTGTGTCTATATTTTAACGTTTCATGAATTCAAATACTCTGCAAAGCATAAGGAAATATACAGAACCTGGTAGGCTCTTTGACTAATTAAAAAAAAATCCTTGCACATAATTAAGTTACTTATAGTTTAAAAAGTAACACATTAAGAGTGTTCTGATATTAACAGGAACTGATGTAATAGGTTGGTGTCAGTGACAGACCAACAGCTGTGTTTTGGTATTAAGATGGCTACAAATACTGAATTTATTTTTTATATTATTGTATTAACCATATTAATATCGCTATCATATTTACAGCATCTGTCCTTGTAGTGTACTACAAGGACAGATGCAGTAATAGTGTACTGGTAATATTGTACTACATTGGACATTCTTTAAGCAATACTGACCAGCACTTTCGGCTGCTTTCAGTGAGCAACTACACAGTTGGCTACACAACAGTGCAGAGTTTACTTTAGATTTTGGACAGGCATACGTGGATATACAGGGGGCTGTTACAGAATGCCATTTATTTATACCCACTTCATGAACACATGGATTCATCTGTGTCAGAAAAACAGAATACTGCAAAACCTGTCCTTTTGTGTGCTGCATATAATAGTGACCATCAGCCAATCAGAACAGAGTATGAATTAGACTCATAGATCATACTTGATAATTACTGCGTACAACATGTATTGCAGTATTTGAATTATTTTTTGCATTTTTTTTACTCTGTGCTTTCAATCAGCTGACATGACAATTAAAGGATAATTAATATTACATTAGTTATCATTTCTTTCTAAATCAGAATTATAATTTGCTGCTTTTATTCTGAATGTCAGATACATGTTCCCAGTTTTACTTTAAAATGTTCCCTAAACTGTGTTTACATCCATCCTTAATCCATGCTTACAGTTCATTAATCCATTCACATGGATTTGCACTGCAATATTTTTTTCTACCATGCAACCCCTGGATGGCTGCTTAGTAACTCACAAGAAACGTGTGAACAGAAACATGCAGTTTGTGTTCTAGAAATTGTTATTTTAATAAACTTGACCTCATTTTGTTATTTCACCAGTACTGTTCGTAGTTCATAAAAATGAAATGGGTTTATGGGAGGCATGGCAGAAAAAGATTGTGTAATACTGTATTTTAATAATGAATGTTAATGAGGAAACACTCTCGCTCTCCCTCCCTCCCTCTCTCTCTTTCTCTCTCTCTCTTTATATATATATATATATGTGTGTGTGTGTGTATGTATGTATATATATATATATATATATATATATATATATATATACACACATACACACACACACATATATGTAAATGCTTTGTTAGGACACTTACTTGTTGCACTGGTAAACACAGTGTGGTGAATAATCTACAGTTTACACACTCACTGGCTGACACAGGCCTGATAACATACACTAACCATAAAATATACTACATACTACTATCTGAAAATTGTGAAAGGTATTGTTAAAAAGATACACTACTGGTGTCAGTACAATACAGAATTTCAATACTGATGATTTTTTTTAATTTTTCTAGGTAGAAAATGATTTTCTATATTTTTTCTTCTCAGAGAACATTTCAAAGAATGTGGACAACACTCAGAGTGCTGATGCACAGTACCATACCCAGGCTTAATCTTAACTGATGTGTCAGAGGACACAGTGATGCAGACACAAGTATAAGTTCCTATTATGTTGCTGGGAATCCCAGGGCTCACGGTGGCAGCACATAATGATTTGGAGTGATTCAGCATATATCTGCAAAACATGATGTGCTGCTAGAGCGCACCCTGGACACACTGAGACTATCAGAGTTACTGCCTCATGCTGCACACACTCAAAGGGAAAACACACCAGTTTAACACCCAGACAGAAACAGGGAAATTCATGTGTTATAGTGTTTTTCTTTTAAACATTTTTCCTTGTTAATTTAGGTACCAATTAATTAATAATCTATTTAATGTACACCAAACATTCTTTGATGTGTATAATAGCTACAAGTTGCTTAAAAATGTTTTTATTTTATTTTAGCAGCTGCTCACTTCAATCAAATGTGTAACAATCTGTAGTAAATAACTGAATTAATTTCATTATTCAGAAAAAACACCATTGACCAACACAGACCAAATAGTTTTTCAGTGTTCTATATCATTTGTAAAGGAAATCTAACACAAACAAAATGGTTGAGGGAGACAAAATGGAGGAAGAGGAAAAGAAAAAAAGAGGAAGCACTAGAAATGAAGAGTACACCAGAAACACTGCTTATCTGCTTTAAGAATTACTACAGAAAAATTGAACAAAGTCTGCAGTTATGTTCAGGACTATAATAGAACTGGATTTGTTATATGGGGAATACCATATTCTCACTTTCTTCCCCCATTTGTCTCCTTTTTCTCATTGTGTAGAAATGTTCAGTGAGCAAAAAACTTTGATTTTTCATTTCAGGCATATTTCACATATTACAAAATTCATTTTATGTAAATTTACACTAAAACATACAACAAAACAAATATAATTACATACAGTTACATTGTAATACTCAGGATGAAATAACACATTTTGCCTGAAACAACTGGAAAGTTGGGAAAAAAACCCTAAAATTTTAAGTACACAACTCCACATCTCTGCTAACTCTGATCTGAATCATACATGAAGGTACATTATATTTGCTAATTGCAATAATCCAACACTTAATCTTTTTTTAAAAAAGTTTAAAGTTAAAAGGTTAAAAAATCAGCCGATGATTGTTATTTGAATAGTTTATAGCTCAGATCAGCTTTAGTGACGTATTTCTTGATATTAGTGCAGTTATCTGCCTTATTCTGCCATGATTTCAAGATACTGATGATTTCCCCAAAACTGATGAAAATTGGAAGCAGCTCCATTACTGAAGTAATCATACCACATTAGCAGATTTCTTTTAATTTAAGAAAATTTGATTTTTGGAACTGTAAAACAATATTCTTAAATTATTTATTAATCTGCTCTGTGTCACTGACTGCCACACACAGAGTGTGGACACATCTGATGAAGCCAACTTCTGTTTTAATTTTCAAAACTCTCTAGAGTCCACTGCCCATAAAAGAACCATAAAGAGAGCAGGATTGTAATGTCTGCTGTTAAAACTTAATACATATCAGCCTTGTAAAGAACATCAACTGGTATTTAAATAAGTAAAAATCAACCATGTGAAACAGGTTCAAATAAAAACTAAATAATAAAAAGACCAGATGAAGTTTGTAACAAAAGGAATAAAGATGAAGAGGGAAGGTGTGATCAGCTGAACAGCATCTTACCTGCAGGCCCGCAGAGGGTCACACATTTAACACTTGAAAAGGGAAAAGATGAGTTAGTGGGAGGGGGGGGGGGTGCCTTGGCAGGTCATGTGATGCTGATGTGGCCCTTAGGAAATAATCCAGACTCATGCCACATACTATAGTATTAAAAACTGTTGTTGTTTGGTCGAGCTCAGTGTTCTCCATCCCTACACACGTCATTTTACACTTCACTTTATTCCTGAATCTACTCAACTGCTGCTGAAGTGACATGGAGCTCAGACAGGATAAGAAAGTACAACATGGTGCTGGAGAAGGATCCAACAAGTCGGAGTGAAGGAATCATCCTAACCTGTTTGTGTTTTATTCAAGAAGCTGTAAAAATTAAATAGAGAAGATGTACAACTTCTGTCCATACAGCTGAACACACTCTCCATCACGGAAAGCTACAACCATTATTTTCTTTATCCACTAATCCATCTGTTCACTGATTCATTTTTAATTGATTGATCATTTAGCCTATATGTCAAGACCCTTAAGTAATTAGTCCAAATAACAACCTGAAACCCCAAAATATTCAATTCTCAGTGATATGAAACAGAGAAAAGAAGCAAACAAACATCTGACTCACATAATTAGCCCATCATCAAAATTGTCATGTGGCACAATTTTCTGTCAATGAAGGAATCATTTTAGAAAACAACAAACCCTGTAATTGATCTTATTATATGTATTGTATGTTACTTGTGATACTGATTGTTTACACAAGTGAGCAGCCATATTAATGCCACAAAACCAACCAGACACCTGAGCCATGTGAGTAGGAAATGAAACTGCTCCAGTAGGATTACAACCAAACAACATGAACAACAATCAGAACACAGACTAATGGCTACATTAAGTGTTATGTTAGTAATTAAGTGAGTAGTAGCATAAGCTGTTTTTCACTGTCACCAGTGTGGAATCTGTTCTGCTCTGGCATATAGGTGTGTATGAATAAGAAGAATAAAACGGTTCTACTTTAAAATACAGAATATACAACTACAAAACAGGGGTGGGTGATCCTCTATCAGGGAACATGTTATTTGATATCACGATATCCATATATATCGTGATATAATTAATTTTCTGTATGAAAATTAACTAAGAAATTATTAATAGATAAAATACCCTGATAGGACTGTTTTTATTTAGTGAATTAAATATCTGTTGAATCAAGTCACCTTATTTCATTATGCAAAAATCAAATGATATCAATCAGTCCTCCCCACTGGTTTCCTACATCAGCCACAATGGTTTAATATAGATGTCACAGGGATAGACACCTGGGTATTAACAGTATGATGGTTGACCAATTTACATGTCTCAGAGTATATATGGTCATATCGCCCAACGCTACCACAAAGTGATAACTACAGTAGAGCTACAACTAATGATTATTGATTTCATGTCTTCTGTCAGAAAATAGTGAAAGATCCAAGTCCAAGGTGATGTCTTCAAAAGTAACTTTTCTCTTAACATTTTAAAACCCAAAGACGTGTTTGATATTTTTACTCGATAAATTACTTTGATGAATAATTGATTATGAAAATTGTTGGCAATGTATTTTCTGTTAATCGACAATCTATTCCTTACTTCATCATTTCAGTAACAAACTAAAGTGTATACAAGGTGTAACAAAAAATCTAGAGATGGGCTGTATAGGGCTGCAAATAATGATTATTTTCTTTTTCAAGTGATGTGCAATTTTTTTTCTCAATTTAATTGTTTGCTTGGTAAAATGTCAGAAAATAATGAAATATGCCCATTATAGGTTCCCAGAACCCAAAGTGACACCTGAATGTCTTGATTAGTTTGACCAACAGACCAAAACCCCCAGATTTTCAATTTTAAATTATATAAAACAGAATTGCAGCAAATACTCACATTGGAGAAGCTGGAACCACAGATTATTTGGCATTTTTGCTTAAATTTGGCTTTAAAAGATTTACCTATTTTTCCCAATTGTAATTTGTTAATTTGTTAATCAACTAATCAATTAACTGACTATTTGTCAGCACTATACACACACACACACACACACACACATAGACACACACACACACACACACACACACACACACATATATATAGTATATATAATATGTAACTGCAAACCTAGAATTGTGGTTTCACTTTCAAACTAAGCTAAAATAAAGTTTGAGAGCAGAGGAAAGGAAAGAATCATGGCCTGTAAGCACCACACCCACCCTGGTGTACTTTAAGATTTTTAGTTTCAGAAAAGTTGGGTTTGAGTGATGAAAATGCTCAAATACATCAAATGCTCTGCCACAAATTAAATTTTAGAAAATCAAATACACAAATACGCAGAAAAAAAACAGATTATGAGGAGGCCCAAATTTAAGACAAAAATGAACTTGATGAAGTGGAAAGGGCATTGTAAGTCATACTGAGCCTCGCACACTGCTCACACTGAGCCTTGTACAAGCATACGACCATTCAATCAAAAGGAGAAGGAATGATAGGAGATGATTGGATTTAAAACAAGAGATCATAACAACAGTGAGAGCAGCGACAGACGGGTGTTAGAGTCAGACCCAAACTTCCAGCCTCATTCAAAAAAAAAAAAAAAAAAAAAAAAGCATGAAACAGAGAGAGAGGTAGACTGAGGAGGGGGGTGAGAGAGAGGAGGAAAAAAAGAGCGCAACTAAAATTGTGGTGGAGGGAAAGGAAGAAAGAGAGAGAGAAGCAAAGCAGAGCTGTGTCTCTGTGGCCTGCTGCTCTCTCCATTCACAGCAACAGAGGCCATTTTAAACACTTCAGAGAAAAAAATAAAGATTCACTTACCGTCTGCTGCAGAGATCATAAAGCAAATGAATGAAGCACTAACAAGCCCTAACTACTAACTAACACAGAAAACACTGCTAGTCATCTGAACACAAGTCCATCCTCACTTTGTGGGGATGCGCTTACCAAAAGGCCAGTGTCACGAGTCACAGACTAACTAGTCCACAGTTAGAACTAGTCCTGAAAAATAAAAAATAAAAAACACACGCACACACACACACACACACGCACGCACGCGCGTGTGTGCGCGCGCGTGCACACACACACACACAGACGGACGCTGCACTGAAGCTACAGGATGACAAAGATATTCAAATAAAAATTAAAACAGGAAAAACACCAGGCCTAAAAACGTCACTAAAACACACATATGCTCCATACAAACACATATCAATGGGAATATGCCCAGTCTACTATTGTGACAGGGAGAGCAGAAAAAAGGCCTGTTAGGGATTTCTGGTTGCTCCTGCTTCTGTTCCTAGTAAGAAGGGGGGGTCTGTGGGGGGTTGGGGGGGATCAGGTCCCAGTCCCAAAAATTGGCCCCCAAAAACTGAGTGTGTCCCCCTCATCCTTTCTTCCTGGCCCTTCACATCTTCACCTCCTAGCTATGTGAGTGTGTGTGTCCCCGTCCTCCTGTGCTGCCTGCTGCCTCGCTGGAGCCCCAGCTACGCACACTGAGACAGTGAGGAGGCTCAGTAGGCATAAAAACCTAAAGGGCTGCAGCCTTTTTCCCCGGCCATCACTTTCTACAATACAAATCAACATTTTTGGGGGCACCGAAAAATCTGAAAAAAAATCAGGGCGGCCCCCGGGGTGTGTGTGAGACAGGTGTGAAAGGAGGGGTCTGTCAGTGTTACCACTTGTGAGTAAAAAATTAATTTGTGGAAGGCGAGGGGGCTGCTGCGCTGTGCCGAGCGCTGAGTTGTAAGCCTGCCAAGCTGCTCGGCTGTCAGACTGAAAGAAAAAGACTGAGGAGACAGGGAGGGAGGAGAGGGAGGGAAATAAAATGAAGAAAGTGTGGCTGTGAGAGGAAGCTCTCCATGCTTTCATACACAGGGTTTAAGAAGTCTGCTTGTAAGGGTAAAGTTGCAAAACTAAAACCAAAAACCACAGCAAAACTATGAGGAGAGTGAGTGAGACTGGCCGACTTTTATACAAAGAAACACGAAAGGAGAGGGCTGAGCAGAGACACAGGTGGACTGGCATTAATGCAGAAATATGTTGTTAATTGCACTAATGGCTGGGCTCAGTGTCTGCTCCACTCTCCCGTATTTTCTCGTGTCATTTGGTCATGAGATGGGAGTCGACGGGAAGGAGGCTGGCCCTCAGACTGCTGAAAGTGCTGCTCTCAAACTACACTGCTTTACCAGGACACAGAGGCTCTGCCCACCCCCTTTCTGTTATGCGTGCATGCGTACACACACACACACACACACACACACACACACACACACACACACACACACACACACACACACACACACACACACACACACACACACACACACACACACACACACACACACACACACACACACACACACACACAAATAACCATATAGTGCACAAAATGAAAAAAAAAAGACTAAGGCTCTGCTCTCACTGTGGTGGTTGAATTCTGACTTTGAAAATCTTCTGTAGTACTCAGTTTAACACTAGCTACCACAGTAAAGCTTCCAGGGGGACCCAAAAATACGGAGCTGTCATTTTACTGTAATTCCATTCACTAGAAGTGATCTCAGTCACACAGTATGTAATATAACCACCAGGCTCCAGACTTACACATCATAATGTAAGCAATGGCATTAGTATTAAGCATGGTTTCTTAGACCACCTATGGAACCTCTGGGACTTTTGAGCACTGCCTGAATTTTGACCATAGTTTTTCTAATCACACTTAGAAGTTTTAAGCTTCTTAGACTTGTTTTAATTAAATATTTCCTGATTTAAATTCAAAATTCTATTATTTTTTCTGTAGTTTTATTTAAGTTAAGTTCTTGTATATCTGTATGTGTTAAGAACATTAAAGAGTGATGCAGTTGAGATGTTGGGCTTAAAGTAAAGTCAAAGAGAAAAAGGGTTTTGTAGAAAAACAGGTGTTTACTCAACAAGGTAAGTTATGCAAAAGATATTATTTTGGGTATCTGTACCGAAAATCAGGCATTGGCACTAGTATCAAAGTATTTCAATACCCAGCTGCTCTAGGGCTGAAACAATTAGTTTATTAATTGATCAACAGAAAATTAATTGGCAACAATTTTTTATTAAGACTAATTATTTATGTAATTTATCAATCAAAGATGTCGAACACTGTCAGGATGAAATGTGATGATTTGCTGCTTTTCTCTGTTTTATATCATTGTAAACTGAAGATCTTAGAGTTTTGGACTGCTGGTCCAACAAAACAACAATCTGAAGATGAAGAGAAGAATTTTTCACTATTTTCTGATATTTTATAGACTAAATGACTAATCAATTGACGATGAAAATTATCTATAAATGTAAAAAGAGACGGGTACTATAATGGTTCTGAAAGTTAACATCCTAAAATGTGGGTAAACTGGTAGCATCATAAAAACACATGTAAGTTGATAAATAGTTTAGTTAGTAATGTAAAAAAGTAATTTTCATATTTTGGATTTGACAGAGAGTGTTTTAGGAAGGACCAGTGGAGTTCTGTTTTGTCTGAAAGCTAAATTTCACTCCCCACACCACATAGTCTCATAGTCAGTGCAGATAGTTCTTATGAATCTTGTAAAAGAATTAAGAGAATTCTCACAGACAAAATTAATTTTACAACCTACTATTTATCACCTCTAAAAATGATTTATGTAGCACTGCAATAAAAACATCAACTTATCAATTCAGTCAGTTAACAGGAAATAGACTGATGACAGGAAAATTGCCACACATTTGCTTCTCACAGCTATTCGAATATGATGAACACCTTCTGTTTTTTTCTGATTGATCTAATTTCAAATTGAACAGTTTGGGGGTTTTTGGATTATTGGTCAGACAAAGTTAACTGTTCAAAGACATCACCTTTGTCTCGTAACATAATAGATTTCAGCGATAACCGATGATTATTGATGATGCCTACCGCAGTTACTTTTAGATTTTTTATTGATGAAATCTATTTAGAATAATAATAATAATAATAATCAATATATTAACTGATAATGAAAGTAATCAATAGTTGAAGCCCCTGAAATGACAAAATGTAATGATGAGTACATTTTTGCCAAAATTCACTTCATCTGAGCACCTGTTTCAGTTATATTCAACTATATTACCACAGAATGGGTGCTGATTCTCAGAAATATTTTATAAAAAGAAACAGCAGAGGTTCAGTTTAACTACTTGACTTACACTTTACACCTCACAAGACAATTCATAAAAAAGGGTTCAAACAATAAACCAATACTCAATATTTAAACATTTTCTAATAATGACACTGTATATTGCTAACAACCAGAGCACTAAATTATGAGGAGAGGAGGGGAGGGGGGCATGGCGGAATATGTACACATGTCGATGGGCTTCTAACCCCCCCCTTCCACACACACACACACACACACACACACACACACACACACACACACACACACACACACACACACACACACAAAGGGACCCATATTCCTCATATTCGATACATAATTCTTATGTATTCCAATAAGGGAGGATACTGGCTGTCTCAATGACTTGCTGAAGTGTCTGCACTGTTCGTGGTTGGGCCTCAACTAGAAAAGTGTTGTTTTTAGTAAATGACAGCTACACTATTTTCATTTTGCTGGAAAATTCCACTAGCAATACAGCAAAACATAAAGGGCATAGAGAGCCAAATCTTCATATTGTTCTAAATATTTTGATATGTTTATGAAGGACTTTTTAAACTAATGAATGAAAAAGTCTGTTTTATAATTTAACACCAAACACCAAATTTGACAGAAATCTACTGTAACGCTTTAGTTTAATGTAAAATGTGATAATTAATAATGTATAACTAGCTATAAAGACTCAGTAGCTTATCAGCGAAATTATCAACAGGATAAAAGTCATTAAGGATGACTTGGCTTGTGTTTCGATAAGTGC
Organism: Scomberomorus guttatus; assembly: GCA_038419695.1. Lineage (NCBI taxonomy): Eukaryota > Metazoa > Chordata > Actinopteri > Scombriformes > Scombridae > Scomberomorus > Scomberomorus guttatus. The sequence goes on along the minus strand of CM076467.1, from coordinate 1,791,454 downwards.
ACCTGGCCGTGGCATTGTATCGAACCGAGCTGTGGAAATACTGTCCACAACCTGCTAACAATGTAATGGCAACATGACAGGGGCGAGTCCTCGATAAACTGCTGAGTCAGTCCTAGTACGTTCTCGTCCTAGCACTCATTCTACATAATGTAAACTGGATTGCCTTTAGTCTCAGATGTAGTTGCGGGTTCGTTTTAATATGGTTAAAATCAAATTTCAAAGCGTATTTAGTCGGAGTGAACGGCCGGAGTGGGTTGGGGTCTTTGGGGAGGGGGCTGTGACTGGGGGAGTGTCCGCTTCCTCAGTTATCTCTTAACTCTTTTGTACAGAAATATAAAACAATTCCTCCGATGTTAACGTAAGCCAATATAGAAACGATTTTTTCAATCGACCTGCCTCAACGAAGAAAAGGATAAACTAGCAGCCGTGCGTCCAGCAGTAGAGCCGTGCAAAGCTTCGGCTGTAATGCCAAACAGCCTTTGTTTCAAACTGTAGTTCGTTGATAGCCTACCAAGCAGGAGGTTACAGGGCAGCTTCACTGTAACTTACAGTAACTCCAAATTCACTCAGAATCCGCTCAGTTTTTCCCTACAGCTGATTATAACAAGCCCAAAAAGTTAATTACTGGACTACAAATAGTACTAAAAACAAAAATAAACGTATCATCTCAATTATAACAAAAATAGATAAAATATTTAATGACTGAATTCCTTACCTTCCGAAGAAAAAATTGTCCAAAAGAGAAGGGGTGTAAAGATATTCCTCGTCTAACAGTAATTATGAAAAAGAGAAATTATGTGGTGTGTAAATGTGACTCGCTGTGTCAGTGGAAGATTTGAAAGTGGCGCCAACCGCTCTGCTCTTCAGCTACCCACACAGCCGTCACACACACAAAAAATAAATAGAAATTTCAACGCGCGCGCAGCAATATTTTACTCGTATCAAAATGTGCCTGTCGACCAGCACAATCGATCTATGTCGTTGGTTTTGAATAATATGGCTCGTGTGATTTTTATTTATTTTTTATGTTAAATTAAAATAACCGTCAGAGACTTTTCATTGCCGCGGTGCAGGACGGGAGATTTTCCCAAGGCGGTTGTGTTTTGAATTTCAAACCGGTTAGAGCCTTGCGCGCGCGCGCGCGCGTGTGTATGTGTGTGCGTGTGTGTGTGTGTGTGTGTACACGTGTCGACAGTCTTTACTTGTCAAGTCAAACTTTATTCACTCGTAATAGCACAATCAACAAGGAATTTAAACAAAAAAGTGCTTCAAACATGACATTTGTTTGAAAGAATTTTAAGTAGCAACTGGAAATTAAAGGGCCAAGATATTTTTATAGGAATATATATATATAACTTTATTATATTCTATTCATTAAATGTGATCATACCACACCCATAAACATGATTAGCTTATTTGGATTCAGATTCAGACTACTTTTTTGTCCGTTAAATTTACATAAAAGGGAAATTCGTCTTTGGCACTGACATATAAGACAAACCACATCATACACAACAATACACTATAGTTATACATTAAAGGTAGGATAAAATCTTAAAATGAGTAAGTGGCAAGTGGCAGTTATAAAATGATGAGTGGATTGTTCTTGGCATGCAAGTAAGTCCATCATTACCATCACAGCAATGCGTATTACACAGCAGTACTTAAGAATAATTGAATAAATAAATAAATATACATTAAAAGAAGTGATGGGGTTGGTTGCAGAATGTCCTAAAGAGCAGCCTTATAATAATAATAATAATAATAATAATAATAATAATAATAATAATAATAATAATAATAATAATAATAATAATAATAATAATAATGGGGGGGGGGGGTGTTCCAAGGGGCCTTTTTAAATAAAAAAAAAATTATTTCTTGTAATCTTTCCTCCTGGCTATTGTCTGCGGCATGATTGCAGCAACTGACATGCTGAGTGAAGAGGATGGGTGGGGTCATTGTAGATCTGGATTGCCTTTTTGGTTATGGATTGAGAAAATAAGTCCTGGAGTTGGAGCTGTTTGACTCCAGTGATCTTGCTGGCCTGATTGACGACCTGAGTCAGTTTGTTATTTTGTTTTACTGAGAGGTTTCCATACCATGAGACAATGTTAAATGTGAGGACACTCTCAGTTAGTTAAACCATGGACAGGGTGTGCTGGCTGGAGTTAAAGCTCCTCAGTTTCCTGAGGAGAGCGAGGCAATGTCTTGCTTTCTTGTAGATGTAGTCAACATTGTCCTGAAAGGTGAGTTTATTGTCTATTACTGTTCCCAGATATTTGAAGTGGGTGAGCTGCTCCATTTTCTGGCCCTTCATACTGATTAGCTTGTAGGTAGGACCTGCGCTGCCTGCTCTCCTGTTGCCTCCTAGACACAGCTCCTTGGTCTTGGTGACATTAAGGTCTAAAAAGCTGTTGTCAAACCAGGAGGCAAGGCAGTTGATGTACTGGCAGTAGGAGGCGCAGTTCATATCCTGCTGGCAGGAGACCAGGGCCATGTCATCTGCGTGTACTTAATAAGGGAGAGGTCACTGCTGTTACATTGCTCTTCATTTGTATATATTGAGAACAGCGGAGGAGATAGTATACATCCCTGAGGGACACCTGTATTCAGGTCAAGGCAGTCAGTAAAGGTGTTGTTGATGCAGACACGCTGAGGTCGATCTCTCAGGAATTCCATGACCCAAATAATCAAACTACTGCTGACATTCAGGTCACTCAGGTGCTTTAAGAGAAGGTGGGGCTGGACTGTATTAAAAGCAGAGGAGAAATCCATAAAAAGAATGCAGACATGAGTGTTGGCTTTGTCTAGATGAAAGTGGACTTATCCAAGAGAGTGAGTGTGGCATCTTCAACACCTTGATTAGCTCGGTATATGAAGCCTACATTCTAAAATATAAGTTGATGAAGTCAGTGATCATTTACAAACCTCATTTCCATTGAAAAAGAATAAAAATGTACATGACAGGAGCTTCTATCAAGAGGAAGGATGTAACAAATCCTGTAACAAATCAAGAATTTCAGAATAATGCAAGTATTGCATCTCAGGAGGCCATGTTAAATTTCTTAGGAAAAAAATATATGTCCATTTTGTATTTTTTAATTCCAGAAGTTAAACTTCAGTAATCCAGTATGAATAAAGATTGGTCAGTTAATGGGGTTTTATAGACTTTTTTTTACAGTTTATAGTGTTTCTGTAAGTGTTCTTACTATAACCAAGACACCAGAGACTTGAGGTGCATGTTAACCAAACATTAAAGAAGGACTGACCACCAACCAATCACTGTCAACCTTGTATATTTGGCAGAGTGATATCATTATTCTGCGGAGCATGACATGATCATAACAGTAAGCTCTTGTGAAGACACCTGGGAAAAGGCCCTCCTTTCACCAACTAAGCACCAGCAGAGAGCGCCAGAAACACAGCCAGTGCAGATTAAATGAAAATAGTGGGACATTTATACACAAAAAAGTCACTTTTTATGACAATAACATACAAGTCATAAGTGGGGGATTTTCTTTCTTTAGGTGTTCGTTTAGGTGTTTAGATAGCAAAGACACAATGCAAAATGCACAATCAGACTTACACATTGAGGCAGATCTAACCCTTCATAACAAAGGGATAAAAAAGGCTTATATGGAGATCATATGTATAATGTATTACAGATACCTGCATAATGAGTTGCTGTCTAATTCATTATAAGAGTTGCTCTAAACCTTCATTATGCTTATGTTCTATTTGTTATGTCATAAGGTATTGTGACATAACAGGTATGTTGTGGATGTGCATGATACACTAGAAGAGGTAAATAAGAAATAAAATAAAAACATAAATAACTATCATATTAACTAGAAACTGAGAGAAGACCATACTCTACCTTTGAATATATAAAATGATAGTGCCTGGTAATATACTGGACATTGGTAGTACAATTCTAGTAGATTCTGTATACTGTTTGTATTGGCATGACAAGGTGCTTCATTGGAATTGCATGGGTGGGTAACTACAAGGTGAGTATATAGCAGTTTGAATACAATAACACAGCAATATGAAAATCGGCAATACTGATATATCTGATATGGATATCCGATAAAGACAAAAAGGCTGATGCTTCACTGTACAGCTGTCAGAAGAGCCCCTGGTCCCAAAACTCTCAGGTGATCCGAGAGTGTCGACAGCTGGTAGGAATGAGTTCTTGCAGTGTTCCTTGTGGCAGCAGAGGCAAAAATGAACGTGTTTCAGCTAGAAGCCATCATCAGCATAATCAAAAGCGGAAATGACAATTTATATATAAAACAGGTGAGGTTTGACACCAATCAGCAAAGAGAATACATAATTGCATAATATGATCCATCTGTGAATGAACCACCAAGATACAGACCTCTCCTAATGAAGGTGATGTGACCACAATAATCAGAGAACACAATGACTAGTGTCACAAGCTGAAAGGTAATGAATATATAATAATAATTATAATATATAATAATTGCTCTATGTAAATAGAGAGCTCAAACTACTCAGTTAATAGAAAAACAAGCAAAAGAATTGCAGCATGGACAACATAACTGAAGAACAAGCTATTGATACCTGTAATCGTTTCAGAGATAGAGGCTATAATGATCATGTGGTTAGAAACAGTTTGGATAAAGTGAAAAACGTAGACAGAAACAGTTTATTAACTCTTAAACCTCACTCAAAAATTGTGTTGGCTACCATGTTTTCTCTGTTATCCAATGAGATTAAGAGGTGTGTTATCAAACACTGGCATATTTTATCCAGTCATTCTTTCAAAGATTTGCCAATCTTTGCCAATAAGCACGCCAGGAACCTAAGGGACACCTTGGTTAGGACAAATTGTTATGTATCTCCTCAACATTTTTTGTCTGACCTACCAGGTGGTAATTTCCCATGTTTGAGCTATGCCTAGTGTAGTGCTATGATTAGAGATGTTTTTTTTACATCCCCAAAGAACATCACGAACAAGATCTTTTGCAGAACCAAATATGTGGTATATCACTTGAATGTCCTTGTGGGTTAGCATATATAGGTAAAACTAAACTGGAGTTAAAAACTAGGATTTCTGAACATAAAAGTAGCATAAGAAATAAAGATGAAAAATCCCTGGTGGCCAGACACTTCAATTCAGCTGGCCATGATGTATGTTCCCTTAAATTTCAAGGTATAGATATGGTAGGTATATCCTTTTAAAAGGGGTGGTGATAGGGACAATTTTCTGTTACAAAGAAAAGCATATTGGATCCATACATTACAAACTGAGAGCCCAAAGGGTCTGAATGAAGAATTGCTGTTGGGTTGCTTCTTACAATCTATCGGGGTCCCTACTATATTAGGATACCATATTTAGAATGTGTAGATGTATTTATTCTTGTCATTTATTCTTGAAATTGTGTCTACAATATTTTACTGTGCTCTCTTGAAAAGATTCAAGCTAGTTGACAGGGTCATATAGCTTTTAATTAGTTTTCTTTTACATGCTATTTATCCTTACTATATTTTGTAGATGTAGTTTGTCTTGACATTTTAGCTATGATATTTTTTTATATACCTGAAATATACTTGAAAGGGTTCAAATTATTTAATGGGGTCATATAGCTCTTAATTAAATTTTACATGCTATTTGTCCTTGCAGTATTTGGATTTTTTATATGTATGAGGATCTATCTATTCTTGACATTTTTTCTACAACATTTTCTATGCTCTCTTGATAAAGTCAAACTATTTGGGCTAACAGGGTTATATAGCTCCTAATTAATTTCCTTTTACATGCTATGTGTCCCCATTATAGACAAATCTTGTTTCGGAGATTTTTCTATTAACTGAGTAGTTTGAGCCCTCTATTTACATAGAGCATTCATTAGTGCATTTTGGATAGTTTTAAGCATAGACTCATTTTATTATTATTTTTCCTCAGTTGAGGTCATACACAATGTGAATGTATGTGCACTATGAAGGTTATTTCTTTAATATGTTTTGCAGTAATTGTTTTTTATTTGTGTGCATCTTCATTCATTAATCTGGTTTGTATGGTTCTTTATATATAGTCTCTTGCTATATGTTTCTGGTCTTGGACTTTCAGTTTTATATATTCATTATCTTTCAGCTTGTGACACTATTCATTGTTTTTTCTGATTATTGTGGTCACAGCACCTTCATTAGGAGAGGTCCGTATCTGGGTTGTTCATTCACAGATGCTATTATGCAATTATGCATTCTCTTTGCTGATTGGTGTTTCAACCTCACCTGTTTTGTATATAAATTGTCATTTCTGCTGTTTTGATTATGCTGCTGATGGCTTCTAGCTGAAATGCATTCGTTTTTGCCTACAATAAATAAGAAGACTATTAATCTCTGAGTGCTGGTGTTCTGTTTGTTTTCCATTAAAAATTATGAAGTGTAATGTAACATGATGCTTTCCGTGTGGGTGGAAAGTGTGGTAATGGTTTGTTCTGGTATTCTGTTTGTTTTGATCCTTACCACAACCGCACACCTGATACAGTGTTCAAGATTTGGAGCTGTGCATGCTGCTCCTTTTCACTATAACTTTTTAAGTAAAACCTTCAGAATCTGTTATGTTTTTAGACTTCATGAAAAATGTTACTGAACTTTGTCGTGTTTCCAATTTAGCTATTTGCAAAAAACACTTTTTTAGATGAAATTCTTACATTGGAATTTGTTGTTAGCCCTGCTTTGTTGTCTGTCATATAGTTCAGAAAATGTCCATACCTATATTGTATGGACCTGAACATTTTACATGCAAAAAGTGTTACTATTATTGTACACAGTAACATTTCTATACTGGTAGCATATAGTTACAATATAATAATATACTAATTCAGACACAGAAAAGGAATTTCAATTTGAGCTTTTTCATAATGGTAGCAGCATGGCTGTTGTATTGGGAAATATCTCTGCCATGCATGCCACTGTTCCCCATAGGGAAATCAAGGCTGCCATTGTCTGTTCCATTTCTCTCATAAGTCAGGTGAACTTGATTGATCCCGAGGAAGTGAGTTAATCATGATATAATCTTCAGGAGCACATGTTGAGACTTGGTATTTGCAACTGTTTCAGCCTGCTTTGTTGTGCTCAAGGGTTGGTAGATGATGACCAACAAACATGTCCCTAGTGCTGAGCCATTTAGACACAAAATTCTGTGATCACATTTTCAAAAGATTTTCACTTCAGACTAGCAGCAATCCCAAAGCTGTTTGAAATCTTGTATCACCTGGTCTTTGTTCACAGTAGAGTGAACTAAACCCAAGTGACTCTGAGAAGAACGCTTCACTGTACAGTGTACAGTGATGCTGTGCTCCAATGCCTAACATACAATAATGCATTCATAATACTCAACACACACTACAATTTATACCTGTCCAACACTTCAGTTTAAGTCAGGTCAAGATTTATTTAAGTGCATCATCACACTGAGGTGCCACACATTTACAAAAAAAAACCAAACAACATTAGTGGAAGTAGTAACACTGTACTCTGCATTAATGTTCAATAAGTGAGAAAATAACAACAAAATAGTAACAATGTTAAGGATAAAATTATAAAATAATGAAAACAATGTTCATTAAAATGGTAAAGTACAGGATCTGTGTTACAGATATATGGGTTGAACCAGCCAAACAGGTTGCAGTGTGGGTTTAAGTCTGGCCTTGAAGGTTTCCAAAGAAGGAGCTTTTCTAATGTAGGTGGGAAGACTTTTACAAAAGTAAGGACCATGAAAGGAATATGCTCTGACACCTGATAACTTTTTATGTTAGTAACCATACTAAAGAGAACATTTACTGTGTGTTTAGTATTATAATGAGATATGAAGCCAAGCGCTAGTCAGAGTGAGAATTTTAGAATTTGCTCACTCTCAGTGGAGATAGTGGTGTGAAGTGATCAAATGTTCTGGTTAGGATGTGCATTCTAGCAGCAGTGTTGTGAACAATGTGAAGGCTTTTGACAGAAGGCTGCACAGGAGAAAATGACACCCGTCAAGTCTTGAGGAAATGAATAAGTGAATTTAATTATCTGATTTTAAAAAAATTGATGGATTCTGGCTATGCTGCAGAGGAAAAACTATCTTGACAGTATGCTTTCAAGAAATTAATTTGTACCAAGACTCATCTGAACATGTCTAAAGGCAAAAATGTTTAAAACTGGTTCCGAATGGTCACATTTGAAGGTGGGGGGAAAAGCCTGCCATCATAGAGAGGGAAAAGATGTGATGAATTGTACAAATGTGGAAAATGACATACTTTTGGACAATCTCTCCTGGAAGGCATTCATGTTGCTGTACACAGAAAAAGTGATGGAAGTAGTTGTGTAGATAATGAAAAACAAGCGAGCTTGAAGCTTCAAACCCTGGTCTTCAAACCCTTTCACATCCTTACAATCCTGGCTAATCACCAACTGAAGCGGATGTGATTGTCAGTTTTGTAAAGCTATAAATTGTATGCGTGTGTGTGGGGTATCCAGATCCTGTTTGACAATTCAACAAGCACTTCCTATAAAGCACACCAACGCCTTTTGCTTCTAGTGATAAATCAGCACAATCTGCCACTTTTAACGTGAACAGTTCAACACCATGAATATCTGAATGAATGAATGAATATATGAGAAGAGACTGTCCGAAAGTGTGCTCTGTGCTCTTCCCTCTTTTAATTGATTATCGCATTTTGCCCCACTCTATGATGGCAGACTTTTCAACCCACATTCAAGTGTGGCCATTTGGACAAATTATAAACACTTCTGCCTCTAGACGTGTTCAAATGACTTTGTTTCAAGCATAATCTGGCCTTAAAAGGAAATCCATCAATTATCCCAGTGTAGAACTTTTACTCTGTAACACATTATAAATGTACACCCTGCACAAAAAGCAACAGATTGTCATCATATTGAGGTGTCATATTTGGATACATATTGGAACTTCTTGGGTCACTTTTAAATATGACTAGCAATTAGATACATAAAATTAGAAATAAAAGGCATGTTACTGGGCTTCTTGCTTAGGTCTTCTTTAATCATTGCTTTTGCTACAGTGCTCATATTATATATTATATAATATTTTGTTTTTCAATAAAAGACTACAGTGCATCTAAAAGTAATTCTTTAATTCAGCATGAAACATTTATTCAACTAAATATCTGACTTTTGCTCTGTTCATGTATGATGGACTGTTGTGAAATGATTTATTCTCCTTATTGTTAATCACATCTTCCACCTTCCCCTCCTCTGCATTCTCTGCTTTTCCCATCATCCTCAGTGGCAACAGAAGCCCACCGTGTTGTTGGGTGGTGGTGTTTACCACCTGACAACAGTGAGCTCCCCCCTTGTCTTTAGTCAGGAAGTAAAGGAGGGCGTTGAGCCATGCATTAAATGATGCCAAGGGCCTTGTGATCTTGTAGCACATGGAGACCATGGTCATGGTGTGACAGGGAACTCCCTTGGTCACTTTCAAAAGGAGAAAGATAGTTCTGGTAACATGGAAGGGGAAGAAACACAGAGCAAAGAGAAGGGTGATGGTGATGATGGTCTTGATAGATTTTCGTCTGCGATTGGCATACGGGGAGTGGGTGCCAAGGAAAATGGAAATCCCTTCTTCTTTTCCCAGTGCCCTTGACAGTCCATTGCTTCCTCTTCTTCCTCGTCCAACTATTCTAGGACTACTCCTCTCTCGTCTCTCCACTCCCTCATGTCCTCCCTCTCTTGGACCTCTGCGGGATGAGGGTTGAGAATGCAGAGTCCTAAATATGGTTAGAACTACATGAGAGTAACACCAAGCAATTATGGAAAAAGGCACAAAGAAGCCTAACAAATGGAGGATGATGCCATAGGGCACATAATCAGAAAACTCTTTATCTATGGCATCATCCCAACAGTTCTGGTACTCCTCAACCATCCCTCCCCAGTTACCCTGGCTGATATTACTATTTATCGATAATTGCTCATGGTTGGGGTTGTCAGCATTGCTTGCATTGCCGCCAAGCCCTGCCAATCTTGTCACATGACCAGTCTGAGCAAACCGGAAGATAGGACAGGTCAGAGCGAACACTACAATCCAAACCAGGACACAAGTGCACTTTACAGCCTTCTTGGTCTCTAGTGTAATGACTTTCATTGGGTGGCAGATACCAAGGTACCTGTGGACAGAGATGCAAGTGAGGAAGAAGATGGAGCAGTAGAGGTTAAAGTAGAAAAGAAAACGGACCAGGCGACACATGAAGTCCCCAAAAACCCAACGGTCACGCATGATGTAACTGGCCACAAGGAATGGCAGTGACAGACCGTACATGAAGTCTGTGGAGGCCAGGTTGACCATGTAGATCAGCGAAGCATTCCAGCGCTTGGTTCGGCGAAAGGAACGGTAGAGGACGACAGAGTTGAGGGAGATGCTAAAGATGAAGGTGAATGAGTAACAGATAGGGAGAAAGATGTACTTGTAGGACTCATCAATGCTGCAAGACAGAGGTGGAGGGGTAGTGGAGGGAGTGGAAGAAGGCAAGTAGGAGCTTAGGAAGTCATGGAGTATGGAGACACTGATGTTTTTAGAAACTCCACTGCTGGATGCCATCATGAGGGATTAAATGATTTTCATGTGAGGGAGAAGCTGAACAAGGCTGTAGGTTGTACGTTTGGCATTCTGTCAGGCTTCTTTGTCATCCTTGTACTCCGTGATGTGAAATGTTTTGTATGATCCTTTACAGTATACTCTAGATGACTTTAGATGGTCAGGTCCAGGAGTGGGTGTTCACCTAAAGATAAAGAGACAAATTAGTCATAGTCACTAATTCTACTTCTACTTTGCCATTTTTTTATTGCTGAAAGCTCCTTTCAATGAATCTCAACACTCCCGGGAGATGTTTAACATTAAAAATTGTGAAGATATGCAACCTCAAGTAATCCTTTTGAGATTACTTTTTATTCAACTACTGTTTCCAGCAAAGAAGTGGAAACTGGCTCAACTTTTATAGCAACATAATGCAACGTCATGTGGCAACGAACTGCTTTATGAGTATGAGTGTGCACATTACAGGTAATGTGAAGAGTGAAATTCTACTGTTTACCTGTTTACCTTATCGTCAAGACATGATAAAATGATTGCTGCCGTGATAACATTGCTGTTATAAGATCCTGTCTCATTTTATTATAAACCACTGTGAAGTGTTGTAGTGTCTAGAAGGCCTTCAGACTCATGGATCTATCAGTCAAATTCATACTTTGTTGATCCCCTGACCTTTCATTTAGTGCCACCACCACGTCAAAGTTTTACATTTTTCAGTGAAATATCTCAACATTTACTGAATGGATTGGTACAAAATTTGATGAATGAATCCTAAGGACTTGGGTGATACCCTGACTTTTTCTCTAGTGCCACCATATACACGTATAAATTATTATAATAACAGGAGACATTTTTTGGTGTAGATTGAAATGTTTCGACAACTATTGGGTGGATATCTATGAGATTTAATATAGACATTCATGTTTCCCACACAATGAAATGCACTAACTTTGTTGATCCTCTGAAATTTAATCTAGAGCCAACATCAGGTCAAAATGTCAGTTTGTCCAACACCTGCAAAACTAATGACATTCCCATCAGCCTCAGTTGCACTTTGTGTTTAGTGCTACTTAGCAAATGTTGGCATCCTAGCATGCTAAAGTAAGATGAACATGGTAAACGTTACCTCATTAACATCAGCCACATTGTTAGTATTGCCTTTTGAGCATGTTAGTATGCTGAAATGAGCATATTAGTATGCTGAAATGAGCATTTAGCTCAAGACATCACTCTAAGCACAGCCTGACAGAGCTGCTAGTTGTTATTGACTCTTTGTCTATTTAAAATCCTCTTGAAAAAACAGTCTATTTTTGTTTTCTTGGCTCATATTGAGGGGGAGGACTGGAAAGAGGTAGTGCTTTCTACCACCCCACCTTCCCCTATCATTTGACTGTTGACTAGGGCCTTTGCACAATGTGTTGACCTCCTGTTGTATGCTGCTGATTCTTAGTGCTTGTTTGCCTTCCTGTGCACAAGGGTATGCTGCTGATTCAGTCTCTTCTCACCCCATTAACTCAGCAATAAGTAACCACGCTTCCCCTAGGTGTCTCCATGCATCCATCTGTACATTGGTCTTACTCTCACTCTACATACTATGTCAGTGATGACCTCACAATCCCCAAATTTAATCAAATTTTATGTCATATATACAGGAGCTACAACAACATCTAAGCCAACATTTTCCAAATAAACATTTACTCAGGTGATGCTTCACCATCAGCTGTACCCCTGCATATTAGGATCAGCACACAGGCAGGTGCAACTCTGTATGTTTGTGCAAGTGTTAAGTGAGCCATTGCCAGGTTATACCACCACTTCACTATGGAGTTCAAGTAAATAAGGGTAATGTGTCAACCAGTAACATGACATATTAGCATGTACAGCACAAATAAGAAAAAAGGTCTATATTCTATAACCTAAACATGATCTTACAACCTGTGGGAGTCTCATTGATATGCTGAAGTTTGATGATTCTGTCTCACAGCTAAAAACAAGAGCCAAGCTTGACATTTTAGAACTGATTTCTGGTTTTAATGGTTTATGAAATAACCCACATTAATGTAGTAAACCATTCATATAATCATTTGCATCAGGTGGTGTAATTACCCTTTTAAAGGACCACCAGTGTCTTTGCAAAGCTTAGCTCTTTAACTACAAATCATGTACACATTTTAATACATAATTTTGCAGAGAATCAACCAACTTGCTGTAATTCAGTGAAAGGTCTGCACTGTGTTACCTCATAATGATAATGTAAGTTGACAAAAGTGAATTCAGACATGTTGTTCACTGTAATGAATTACACAACTTCAGCAATTTTCAAGAGTCTGTTAATTGATACAATATGGAAACCAATGGCTGCCTAAAAGGGTAGGAAGAAGCAGACATACTTTAAATCATAGATATCCATTTTGCAAACCTGCTGAAGTGTTTTACTGTTCTACTATGCCATTGGTTTCCATTCATTTCTGTACAATATCGTAATCAATTAGTTGTTCCTTGAAACTTGCTGGATGTTTAGACTTGATGTTCACTGCAATGGATTACACATCTCACCCAAGTTTTAATACCATATGGAAATGAATGGAAATTATGGCTGCCTGAAATGGTATAGATGTTAAGTATACATGATTTGTCGTTGAGTAGCTCAAACACAATGGATACAAACACATTCCTTTAAGACAGGTTAACTAAAAATCTTACAGGCAAACATCATACATTCTTGTTCAAGTGCATTCAGCTCTATCATTGTCAAATTAGTGGCATATTTTGTATGGGGCTTTGTTAAAGGTAAGTACCACATTTTCTTTGATTTTCTCTGTGGAGTTTAGGATGATAGGTCATTCAGTTTATCTTAAAAAACTGACAGCAAGAAGTATAAAGTATATTAGTTTCAACATATTGTAATATGCAATCACAACATATTGCAATACTTTGGCTTAGATTTTATAGGTGATCAAATACTAATTCTGCTTAAAAATATTCTTTAAAATAAATTATTTATTTATTTATTTTTTATGAACCCATCAATAAGAATGATTTTTTTCTTTCCAAAACAAGAAGTGAATCGTACTGAATAGAGGCCAAATCAAAGTTGTTTTCCAGGAGCAACTACTAGCTTCTGAGAAAACCCAGGATACACAAAGTCCACCCTGATGTATCATCTCCCTCTGAATTCATTTTCATTCTCATTAAGAAATATTCCAGGACAGTTTTTGAATGGACTCAAAATTAGTTAAGAAAACAAATCATTAAACAGATGTTTAAAAATGAACTGTTTTACTGCTTTGGCAAATGCTCCGGACCAAAAATAATCGCTACGAAGTCTTTATGTGTAAATGGAACTGCATCTAACTCATAAATACCTGCATCGCTGCAATCTGCTGTTCCACAAAGAGCTTACCTGTGCCAGCGGTGACTTTTGCTCCATATGTCTCCTGTTCTATCTGTCCCCCATCAGAATAATCACAAGAAAATACAAAAACATCCAACAGGGTTTGCCTGCAGTGCAACTACATATCAGCAGCTTCAAAAGCACCTTTTCCTGGTTATTTAAAAAAACTCAGCAGACATAAGTTGTAATCAGTGACAGTTATGCTCTTGCAGTCTGTGACCTTGACTGTTTGACTACTTCAGCTTTCACCCTTTTCTGGTGCTTCTCTGAATAGTCCAGCCAGTTTCTATGGTAATTCAGTCCCTCCCTCTGTCCCTCTGTGTGTCATCCAGTTCTTCCCCACTTCACCTTTGTGTATGTGTGTGTTTGTGTGTGTGTGTGTGTGTCTGTGTGTGTGTGTAAGAGAGAGGGAGTGCTCAGACTGCCTCTCTGCTCACCTGTTGATCTGAGCTGATGTTTTGCAATGGGAGCTGGTCACCCTGAGAACACACAGATAGATGAATTGATCCCACAAATACATTTATATACTTGTGTACATTCATTTCCTATACACTAACAGCACTGATACACCAGTCATGTATTCAGTGTTGTTTCTGGGAATTTGCAGGCTTTAACAACCTGAGGAGTTCGCATTCAACAATGACACATTTTATTTAAGTTTATTTAACAGGGGCAATACATATAAACATTTAGTTGTATATAGGGTGTCAAGCAGAAGCTAAATTCAAGTTAAAACCAGATTCAGGATATCAAGACTGTACAGCCATGCTAGCGGCTCATTGAGTCTCTACTTGAGATAAATACCAACAAACATGCTCCTAGTATCGATGCTAACATGGTGATATTTAGCATGTGCACCATCTTAGTTAAGTGTGTACCAAAGTATTGGCCAAATTAGAATTTTGGCCCGATGAATGTCTCTAATGTCACTAATTAGGACATTTAAATAAACTACAAATGTGAATCTCATGGTGGCACTAGAGTAAAACTCTTTGAATTCTTTAGAATACATAATCTATGTATTCTATGAATGTCTCAGTCTGTACAAAATTTTGTGTAATAAAGGCATAAAGTGCCCCAAAAGTTAAATTGAGCCTCGTAGAGACCATGAGCCATCAAATTTCATGGCAGTTGGCAAAGTCAAAATATTTCACTCTAAACCGCAAATATCAACCTCATGATGGCACTAGAGGAAAAGTTATGGGATCACCAAAGTCATTAGGATTCGTCCTCTGAATATACAACATTTTTTGGTAATCTATCCAATAGTTTTTGAGATGAAATTGACAACCCTAGAGCTGTGGCTAAAAACAACTGAACAGACAAAACAGACTGTGTGGGGCATCCTGGTGGTCTAGTGGTTAAGTCACATATTCATTACAACACCCAGCCTTCGATTCCGAGGTGTTTCCTCATTTGCTTTTTAAACATTGATTTCTGTGTTATTTTAGTATTACATCATTTTAAGGTATTCCATATCTGTGAGCCTTTCATTGAAAAAGTTGACTGACCAAAAGTGTTTAGCAATTTTTACTGATTTTCCATTAAACCCACCATACATTCGTTTGCAGCATATATTGGAAATAAAAGTATACACAAGCATAGGGCCCCACTGATTCCTCCCCAATCATACCCACTTGTCTCCTTAAGTCCAGATTTTCACAAGGGTGATTGTCCATTGAGGTGTTTGTCCAACCAGGGATTACAGAAGGAGTACATACAATATACATATGTACACAATGTTTAAGGATAAGTGAAGAAATATCAGTACAAGGAAAAAGAAAGGAAAAAAGGGCAAGAAAGAAAAAAAGATAAATAGAACTGAACTAGAACTATAAAGTAAATAAAATAACATTAATAATGTGACATTTTCTAGGGCGTGCCCTTGTGCAAAGATTTGTGAGTTCTCGAGCAACTCTAGCACCTCAAAAATGCTAAAAGTAATTAGGGGGCGCTATAGAGCTGACGTGCCACGCCCATACCCAATTGTGGTATCAAATCAAAATATTTACTAATTTAAACATGGGTACAAAGTTCCGTGAGTTTTTGTGCATCCTAAAAGCCTCAAACATGTGTTCGTAATATGACAATTGACGCACGAAATCCAGAATGGCTGACCTGCTTTCATGCAAAAAAAATTCAAAAAAGTATATTATGTCCAGAATGATGACAGCAATGATCCCACCAAATCTGATGAACATCAAAGCAACTTTATCCCAATATGGCCCTGCATTTAGGGGTGCTATGGAGCCTGCTGGCCACGCCTGAGCCCAAAGACTACAGAACTTTGCAACTTTCCACCAGTTCTGACATGTGTGCCAATTGTCGTGAGTTTTTGAGCATCCCAAGCCCCTCAAAAATGAAATGGCATAGAGGAACAATAATAATAATCTTTACAAAAACAATAGGTTCCTCGCACTTTCAGTGCTAGCGACCATGCTCGGGCCCTTATGATAATCATAACACCGGCTGAAGAGGTGGAGTTGCAGCCATTTTCAAATCAAGCCTAATAATCAACCCGAGACGTAAACTTAATTATGACTCATTTGAAAGCCATGTTGTTAGTCTTTCACATCCATCCTGGAAAACTTTACAGCCAATTGTATTTGTTATAGTGTACCATCCTCTTGATCTGTACTCTGAATTTTTATCTGAATTCTCTGAGTTTTTATGAAACTTAGTTTCTTAGTACAGATAAAGTAATTATAGTAGGTAGTATTGTATATGTATAGACTTTGATATTCATGTGGACGTCGATAATGATAGCCTTAGCACTGCATTTATCTCATTATTAGACTTATGGCTTATCTCAGAGTGTAAATAAACCCATTCACTGTCTTAATCACACCTTCAACCTTGTTCTGACATATGGCATTGAAATGGAACATTTAATAGTCATTCCACAAAATCCTATTTTATCAGATTTACTGATTTACCATTACTTAATAACTTTTGAATTCAGATTACTGGACTACACGCCATTAGACAAAAATGTCTTCACTAGATGTCTATCTGATAAATTTAAGGAAGCAATTCCATCAGTACTGAATTCAATGCCTTGTCTCAATACAACAGGGGACTCTTATGCTATCTTTAGTCTCTCCCAAATTGATCATCTTGTTGATAGTGCCGCTTGCTCACTGTGAATGACACTTGACTCCATTACCCCTTTAAAAAACAAAAGAGGTTAAGGTTAAAAGCAGACATCGCAAAATTTTTAAAGGATATGGCGTTCCACCAAACTTGAAGAATCTTGCTTAGTCTGGCAAGGTAGTCTTAAAACATATAGGAAGGCCATCATTAATAGAAGAGAATAAAAACAGCCCTAGGTTCATTTTCAGCACTTGGCCAGGCTGACAAAGAGTCATAACCCTATTGATCCTTGTATTCCTATAGCTCTCAGTAGAAACGACTTCATGAGTCTCTTTAATGATAAAATTCTAACTATTAGAGACAAAATTTATCACGTCCTGCCCTCAACAGGCCCCGATTTATCCCCAAACACAGGAACCTTAGAAACAGCAGTAAAACCTGATATAAACTTAACACAAAAAGTAAGGAAATTTGTGTTTGGTAGATTATTTCTTTGATGTAACAATGCTTCCTGGCAATAAATCTTATACCGTTGGAAAGCCTGATTGGCACCTGATTGGCAGCAGCTGTGAGCATGGACCCTGCTACAGTGGTCAGTAGGTGTCTGCTCCAAGAATCGGCATGCCACGTTCAACGTTTGATCTGGATAGGGCCCATGCGATAGGCAACTTCAAGCTGGTGTTCCGCAACACCAAGTTGCGCCATTATTTGGAGTGAGCCCTAGTACCATCTTCAAAGTGAAGGCCAAGTACCATATAACGGGGGATGTCAGAGACAGGCAGTGAAGTGGGCGTCCCAAGAAGACGACACCCCAAGAAGATCGTTTCCTCACCCTGTCATCACTTAGGTACCATAGGCTGTCCTCTACAGATTTGCAGTCAAGGTTTGCAGGACGATATGACCGACGGCTCTCTGCCCAGACAATCCGGAATAGACTGCACGAGCCAATCTCCGGTCTCATAGGGCTGCCAGGAGGCCTGCCATGACTGCCCTTCACCGTCAGGCCTGCTTGCGCTGGTGTCAGCAACACGTGCACTGGAACCTCAACATGTGGAGGAACATTATGTTCAACGATGAGTCCAGAGTAACATCTTTTGGTGGAGGCAGTGTGATGGTGTGGGGCGGCATCTCCCTCACTGGAAAAATGAGGCTTGTCATCATTGGAGGCAATCTCAATGCAGAGAGATATCGAGATGAGATTCTGCAACCAGTGGCAATCCCATATCTCCACAGTCAGAGACTACCTCCAGAATTTGGGAGTGGAGAGAATGGAATGGCCTGCCAGCAGTCCTGGCCTCAACCTCATTGAACACTTCAGCTTGGGCGTGCTGTTTGTGCCAACACAACCACTGACTTGCGACAAATGCTGGTTGAAGAATGGGATGCCATCCCACAGCAGTGTGTGACCAGGCTGGTGACCAGCATGAGGAGGAGGTGCCAGGCTGTTGTGGCTGTGTATGGTTCTTCCACACGCTACTGAGGCTCCTGTTTGTTAAATGAATAAATTGTTAAATTGCCAATATGTCTTGTTTCTTCAAACTTCAATCATCCAATCCACCAAACACAAACAAGGCAGAATAAGCTGTTTGGCATTGGCAGAGAAGATTTGGCAAATTTTTAATGAGTGCAACCCACATACTTAACTCTGCTGATCATCCCACAAATGCATGTTCCTTACAAATGTGGCACCATGTAAAAGGGAAATAAACAGGCTTTCCAATGGTATAGGATAAGATTTATTGCCAAGAAGCATTGTTACAACAAAGAAATAATCTACCAAACACAAATTTCCTTACTCTTTGTGCTAAGTTTATATTTAGACTGTTTTTCTCCAATCAACCTTCCTGATCGAAGCATTAAGCTGGTTGTATTAATCAGATTGATTTCAGTTTGTACATGTTAACGTTGAATCCTTCATGCACACAAAAGTTAGACATGGAGTTCTGGTTCAAAGTTCTGTGCTTGGAGCAACACTATTCACCTAATATATGCTTCCTTTAGGTAATATTATTCAGAAACGCTCCATAAATTTTCATTGTCATACAGATGATACCCAATTATATTTATCAAGCCAGATGAAATCAAACAGTTAACTAAACTCCAAGCATGCCTTAAGACCTGGATGACCTGCAATTTTTTTGCTACTAAACAGGCAAAACTGAAATTAAACTGCTTCCAGCATCACTGTAAGGAATCTGGGAGTTATCTTTGATCAGGATATGTCCTTCAACTCCCACATAAAACAAATTTCAAGGACTGCCTTTTTTCACCTACGTAATATTGCAAAAATCAAGCACATCCTGTCTCAAAAAGATGCAGAAAAACTAGTCCATGCATTTGTTACTTCTAGACTGGATTATTGCAATTCCTTATTATCAGGCTGCCCTAACAAGTCTCTAAAGACTCTCTAGCTGGTCCAGAATGCAGCTGCACGAGTACTGACAAAAACTAGGAAAAGAGATCATATTTCTCCCATTTTAGCTTCTCTGCACTGGCTTCCTGTAAAACCCAGAATAGAATTTAAAATCCTTCTCCTCACCTACAAAGCCCTTAATGGTCAAGCACCATCATATCTTAAAGAGCTCATAGTACCCTATTACCACACTAGAACACTGTGCTCCCAGAATGCTGGCTTACTTGTGGTTCCTATGGTCTCCAAAAGTAGAATCGGAGGCAGAGCCTTCAATTATCAGGCTCCTCTCCTGTGGAACCATCTTCCAGTTTCGGTCTGGGGCAGACACCTCTACATTTAAGAGTAGGCTTAAAACTTTCCTTTTTGATAAAGCTTATAGTTAGGGATGGCCTCTAGTTATGCTGCTATAGGCCTAGATTGCCGGGGGACGTCCCATGATGCACTAAGCTCTTGTCTCCCTATCCATCTGTATGCCTTTTTGTACCATTAATGCATGTTACTAACTTGGCTTCTTCCCTGGAGTTTTTGTGCTTTCTCATCTCACAGGTTCCTATGGATCATGGTTGTGGACCACCTGGTCATGGATCGTGAGCTTCCGTGATTGCGGACGCCATGCTGCCATGGTCCTGCTTGATGCGCACACCTGCTATTATTATTATTAGTCTTATTTCAATTATTATTATTGTTGTTATTGTTATTATTGTTGTTGTTGTTGTGCTTCTCTATGTCTCTCTCTCCCCTCTCCCCCTCCTTCTTTCTCTTTCAAACCAACCGGTCAAGGCAGGTGGCCGCCCATTTAGAGCCGGGTTCTGCTTGAGGTTTCTTCCTGTTAAAGGGGAGTTTTTTCCTGCTGCTGTCGCCAAGTGCTTGCGCATGGGGGAATGTTGGGTCTAAAATATGTGAAAAGTGCCCTGAGATTCTTCTGTTGTGATTTGGCGCTATATAAATAAAAGTGAATTGAATTGAATTAATAATAATAATAATCTTTACAAAAACAATAGGTTCCTCGCACTTTCAGTGCCAGGGACCGCTGGGTCCTGGCACTTTCGTGCTCAGGCCCTAATAATAATAATAATTCCTTCAAATACAATAGGGTCTTCACACCACTTGGTGCACAGGCCCTAATAATAAGGCCCTAATAATAATTTTTACAAAAACAATGTGCCAGGGACCATTGGGCTCGAGCTCTAATAATAATAATAGCAAAAATTCCTTCAAATACAGTAGGGCCTTCACACCACTTGGTGCTTGGGCCCTCATAATAATTATAGGGCCTTTGCACCACTCGGTACTCGGGCCCTAGCAACAATTATTCCAAATACAATAGGGCCTTCACACCACTTGTGCTCGGGCCCCAACAAAACTTCAAAATACAGTAGGGCCTTCGCACTACTCGGCCCCTAATAATCTCTACAAAAACAATAGGTTCCTGAAAGTGCGCGTGGGTGATGACGAGTGGTCTTTCAGAGGGTCCAAAACTATGTTGAAATCATCACCCAGAAAGCATATGAGAGTTTGGGTAATTTGGACAAAACAATAAGAGAAAAAAATGAAGGGGATCTGTATTTGGGCTGTAGATATTAGTGCTATATTGTCTTTACCAATTGTTCCAGTGACTATTATGTAGCGACCGCCTGGGTCAAACACCGGTGAGCTGTGGGAAAAAAGGAATGTTCTTGTTGAAAAGGATGGATAGACCTCATTTTTTAGAGCTGAATGTTGAGTGATAAGTTTGGCCAGTCCATCTGGCTGTGAGCTTGTGTGATTCAGCCTTTGTGGGATAGGTTTCTTGTAAAAAGCAAATGTCAGATTTGAGTTTATGGAGTTGGTTTAGTACCTTTGTTCTTTTGGCTGGGTGACCAGATT
The DNA here is from genome assembly GCA_038419695.1 of Scomberomorus guttatus. NCBI lineage: Eukaryota > Metazoa > Chordata > Actinopteri > Scombriformes > Scombridae > Scomberomorus > Scomberomorus guttatus. The sequence goes on along the minus strand of CM076467.1, from coordinate 1,770,106 downwards.
CCTCTTATGTTCCATCATGTTGTTTTTGTGGTTCATATAGTAGTACCATATGATTGACAGTATGGTCTGAGTTACACCATGGTACAAATATGGAAAAGTTTTTGAAATGAAAAACATAACAGGGCTTCCGGTTTTGGCAACTGACATAGCGACTGCTTGTGAAGTGGCGACCTACCCAAACCCAATTCCATTATCTTCCTTAAAATGATTAATTCAAGAGTGGTGTGAGATTGACTTTTAATGCCAGAATGAGTCACCACAAGAGAAACTCAAAGGAAAAAATGAAGTCCTTCGACAGGAAAAACAAAGACACAAAGTTGAAGTTCTTCCAACATTGTAAACTCAGAGAAGCTAAGGATAATGCTAATGTTAGCCCCTAACCCAGATTGGAAGAAGAGGACAGTATAAGCAATACTGTCTGAGCTCAGAACGTTCAGATGGGAGAACAACGAGAAGCTGACGGCTATGACATCGGCTGTGGTGGCTGTGGCTCAGAAGGTAGAGCGGGTCGTCCGCTAATTGGAAGATCGGCGGTTCGACTCCGAGCTCCTCCAGTCCACATGTCGAAGTGTCCTTGGGCAAGATACTGAACCCCAAATTGTTCCCTGCATGGTAGCTTTGCTGCCATCGGTGTGTGAATGTGTGTGAATGGTTAGATTTCCTCTGATGGGCAGGTTGGGACCTTGCATGGTACCCATTCAGCGTGTGAATGGGTGAATTGACTCATAGTGTAAAAAGCACTTTGAGTGGTCGGAAGGCTAGAAAGGCGCTATACAAGTACAGTCCATTTACTATTTACCATCTATAACCTCCCTGGAACAATCTGTTGAGAAAATGGGGAAATGAGGGTATCAAAACATACAATTCTGCATGGGAAGCAGCAGAGGGCTTACTGCCATTGGGAATTAAAACATCCATCTCTGAAGACGAAAGGCTGGATAAAGAACTAAATTGAATAGGCTGGCAGATAGTCAGCACGAGTCATCATCCATCCTCTGCGCGGGCAGAGGATGGATGATGACTCATCCAAGTCTCCAAGATGTGGAGGCTCTACAGAACAATGCAATAGCAGCTGATTGAGAGGGGGTGAGTGACATGTGGCACCCCTAAATTATCTGTGGTGACTCCATCTGATTAGTTGTAGTCGTTTCAGTTCACTTTTGTAACAATGTATATTGTTGCCAACCCATACTTAGGAGAGGAGAAGATCAAAAAACTTGTGGAGGAGTAAAGTTGAGGGGGAAAGAGGTTAAAACATGCAGAGAACTGACCTCCATAACTGCCAAGAACGTTGGCTAGGGCCCTTTGCTTTCGACAAAAGGTTTTCCCTCAGAGTTAGACTTAACTGGATCTATCAAGGTCATAGTTCAGACCTGGTATTTGGAAGCCTCAAGAATTGAAATTGAAATGTTCTTTGTTCATTGTTCCTTTCTTTGTTTGTCACAGTTCCTTGTTAAAGTGGAGGTATGGTCAAAGGTTTCAATGCATAAAACTAAGAAAACAGGACCGAAAGGGAATGTTTAAAAAATTACTTCCTTTAATGTGAATGGGGAGTACATTCCAGTAAAAAGGAGTAGGATAAGAAGAAAAAACAGGTCTACTCCTCATCACATAAATCAACAAAACAAAAGAGGAGTAGCAATCCTAATAAATAATGCTCTCACTTATGAACATACACTGGAAAAGAAAAGACAGGGAAGGGAGGTATGTGCTGATTAAAGGAAAGTTGGAAGCCACTATGATTACCTTGTTAAATGTACCCCCAAATAGCAAATGGGACTTCTATAGGCAAATATTTGACATTATGGCCTCATGGCCACCTTATGTGGTGGTGATTTTAATGCTAAACTGAATGATAAACTCGACTCATCAATACCAAGTACCAGACAAACTAAGACAAATAAGAAAATAAATACTGTTTGCAGGAGATGGGAATTGACGTATGGAGGGACTTCTATCCGGGAGGCCGAGACTATACCCATTTTTCTCATCCCCACTCTGTATACACATGAATTGTCTATTTTCTAATGGATAATACAGAGAGACAGATTTTTTTGTTGTGATATAGGAAATATTGATATTTCGGATCATAGCCCTCTCTATCTTACTATCAATTTGATCATGGAAGCTTAATGCTATGGGACGCATTCAAGGCAGTCATGAGGGGAAATATTATCACACATACAGCGCATTTAAAAAACATTAAGACAGAAAAGATTATATAAAGATTGTATAAACTACAGCTAAAACACAGCTACAAAGAGAGCATAAAGACAGTATGGACCTAAATATTGAACAAGAGATTAAAATAGTTAAAAATGAGATAGATGAAATATACACACAGGAAATATACTTGTATTTCTCAAACAGAAATATTGGGAAGTCGGTGGCAATGCATCTAGACTATTAGCTTATAAATGAAAGAAAAAACAAGCAGACAGCACTCTCTACAAAATAAAAAACCCTGGGACTAAGGAGATTGAACATAAACTGGAGAAGATTCAACAGTGTCTGGTGTCATTCTATCAAAAATTGTATACAACAGTTATGTCATGTTTTTAACACTCACTCCATCTACCAGCAGTTACAGAAACCCAAAATAATATTCTCAGAGCTGAGATGACCCTTGAAGAAATTAATCTGGCTATTACAAGACTAAGGGCTTGTAGCTCCCCTAGCGTGGATGGCTTCACCTCTGACTGGTACAAGGTGCTGAGGGATAAGTTAGCACCTATGTTAATGAGGGTCTATAATTGGATACTTAAAAAAACTAGAATTTCATGAAGGACTTCATAAAAATGATTTAAACATTATATGACAAACCAACAGCCATAATTAAAGTAAATGGGGACCTTATTGCCACATTTACTCTATAGTGGAGATGCAGACAAGAGTGTGCCCTCTCTCTTCTGTTGTTGGCCATATTTATCGAGCCCCTAAGTCAATGGATTCATCAGAATCAGAATATAAAAGGGATTTCAACTATCTACTGGAGCTGGCAATGACTGATAGTATCCCACTTCAAGCAATTGTTTCTGATGAAAGACTAATCAAACATCTCTTGGACAGAGCAAATCCATTAATTAACTTGTCCCTGAAGATTTGGAAGGAAACTCAAAAATTGTGCAATATACAGAGAATATCAAAACTATTAAGGTGGTGTGCCTTCGATAGTGACTTTTCCCCCAATTTGAGTGACAAAGATTCAGTATTTGGGCTAGGAAAGGTGTTACAGCCTACTGTACTGATACATAAGAGGGCACTAAAGATTTTTCAGTGAGGGACAGTGAGGGAAGAATATAAGAATAATAGGCCCCAAGCTCCCTTGATTGAAGACAGGGTAGACATAGTTCACCAAATATATACAATGGAGAAATTTACATATTCCCTCAGAGTACACCAAGATAACTTTACCAATATATGGTCGAGGTGGATTGACTTTATCACACCCCAAAGACAAGACTTTACATGAGACACATGTACATAACTTGAATATTACCATTCCTCCCAGTCGTCTTGTTCTGTACATAGTTCTGTTTGGTACCATCAACTAATGCCTGTGAAATATGGCCAATGGGGAAGGAACCCAATAAATTTTCATTTGGAAATTCTATGTTTTCTTATGTTTGCCCCCTTAATATACACATCAAAAAATGTCAGGTAAAACAAGTGAAAAATATAACAAGTAACAAATAAAAGTGTCATTTTTCATATTTTCATTGTTATTATTTATTTTCTCTTCATTTGTGATCCAATTGGTCAAAGTGTTCAAACATTGAAAGCGTAAAGGAAGAGTAAGGCAAAAGATTTCCTTGGATAAGATGTCTTGATGATGAATCTAATGGAAATTGATTTGAACCTAGATGTTTTCTTTTTTCTTTTTTTTTTTGCTTGCTTTTTGTTTCCTTCCTTTAAGCACTTGATTTTGTTGTGATACATAATTGACAAAACAGGCGGGAAGTAAAGTATTTGTCCTTTGTAAATCCTCTGGCTGCTAATAAAAATCAAAAGAAAAAAAACAAAAAACATAACAGACAACAGAACTGTGAGACACTGGTGTGATGTGATTAACAGTCCTTGGTGTTGGTAGGGGGGTTTCGTGGTCATCATGAGATTCAGCTATGGAGAGGGGTCTTTGGCATTGGACATAGAGTGGAGATGTACCATTGCAATGCTGAGGTTATAAAAATGCTGTGGGTCTGGAGCAAGGCAGGTAATAGTAGCAAGTAGGCAAGCAAGTAGGTGATAGAGCAAGAAAAATGGCCAGGCTGATAAAAACCTATTGCATGTATTTATTTGTATCTGTGTATATGTCAGCCATGGTAGATAACATTTAAGTCCTTCGAGGTCATCCTACTGACCTCGAAGGACTTATATTCCATAAGGGAAAAAAAGAATTAAAAAAAGAATTTACATTTTCCAAACAGGTTTACTTCATATCAGTATGAACACAGACATATATTTGTATGAGGAAACAATTTCAACCTGCTGATTTTTGATGAGAATTGGTGATGCTCCCTCTTTCCTTTTTTTGGAACGTCAATAATTAACCCCTCCTTCTTCCTAATATTAATATTCAGGTAATTATCATCATGCCAGCTGACAAAGCTGTCAACCTCACCTCTGTAAGTCTGATCCTCACCACAGAATCATCATAAGAATCATCAGGACATTTCTGAAGATGGCATAATGCCTGGCTATGCCTATGATCAGTTGTGTAAAATGTTTCCTTGGTAGCTGCTGTCAGAAGTGTTGTTGTTCAGTCTGACATACTGAGGTCTGGAGATTAGATCACCTAAAATGTGAGCAGTTGTGGAACTACTTAACTGAAGGTTAAAATCCAGCCTGGTGAGTAATTTTCTGCTGATACATAAATGACTGAGTTATCTGCATACATTTAACAGGCAACATCTTCATAGCTTTCAGGAAGATTATTTATATATAAGCTGAAGAGAAGAGGCCCAGTATTTAACCTTGTGGTACAACCATTTTGCAATTTTGAGGGGGTGATTTCACAAAGGTAATTTTAACACAATGCTTTTGTAACAGAATTTTTATTGTATGTGATTCCACCTGCTATTACTGTATTAATTCATAATCCCACCAAACCACAGTAAGTTATTGGCTCACAGGTGCCCTTTCTCAGTAGTTAAAAGCAGCATGGTAACTGTGAAACCTTGCCAGTTCATGAGATATGTCCGAGGTAGGCATCATTGCCATTCTTAAGTGGGCAATGTATGTGCCTAAACTGAGAAGCATAATTATTTCTTCGTTTTTCCAACACCAAGGTGATATGTAAACAGAAACTCACTTACTCTCACACATGCAAAGAGTGAACAGTTACAAGCAGGTGACAATTTATTAATTCACTGACCAATACATAGGACATCAACCTGCCATTGTTCACACGCATTGTGAGCAGTGACATCACTGACTGGACTAATACTTGTTTTTTTTTAAGGCACATTCCATAATTACATTGTAAACAAAAGGGTCACCACCACCAAAATTCAAAACACAGGACTGGAACCTGCAATCACTCCCAAATTGATTGACAGTTTTTTTAAATACACAATATTACGTTATATATATTATATATACTAGACAACAAAATCTAAGATATTAATGTTGTTTGCTGTTAAAAATGTTTTTACATTAGTTTGTAAATATATGTAAACAAGGAACATAACAGGGTCCTCTTCAAATACACTGCTTAACTAATCAATGCCAACGCAACATTAGCCAGATAAAATGATCCTATTAATTCTCGTCCAGCTAACCCGGCTTGTCAAATGCAGATTTGATGGAGTTATCTTGGATAATGGTGTGTGCTACTTTTTAAATGAAGGCAACATGAATGGAAACTCATGATCAAACTATGATCAGAACTTGCATGATTGGCTAAGTGCTGGTCATGTAGATCTATTTTTACAGGTAAGGTGAGACGATGGTTATTGTTATGTATTAAAATGTCAACACTGACTATGAGAAGTATGAGACAGGAATAAGGTTAACTGACTTCAGTGTCTAAACTAATAATGGTGAGTGTTCTGTCCCCTTACATCTACTTTGTCCCTGACACACCAAGCTGGACATTGGGCACCATTGGTCCATTTGTGGCCAACTGTGTTAAAGGTGTGCCATGTCTAGGCCCTTCTGGAAAACTTGAATTTCCCACCTCTTGGTCCACAGCATTGGTACCATGTACATGCTGAATGTAAGTACATTTTCACATAAAAACTGGCATTGAAATAAAAAAACATTGAGTGGGGTTGGGTGGAAATTGGGCAGGTGTTCTATCCAACAGTCCAAAACCTGAAGACATTAAGTTTACCATCACATAATACAAAAAGCAAAAGCAAAAGAAAAACAGCAAATCCTCATAATCGAGGAGGAGGAAATAAAGAATGTTTGGCATTTTTGTTTAAAAAAGGACTTAAACAATTAATCAGTTATCAGAGTATAATTCTTCTGTTGATCAACTTATCAAGTTATTCGACTTAACATTTCAGCTTAAATGTACTTTAATTTCCACAGCATTAATTCCATCAGTCCAACAACAGTCACGTCCTACTCACCACTCGCTGAGTTTTTTTGTTTTCATTCACTTGATATTTCCTGTCATTTCTACTTTGACATTTCTTTGATTGCTTGAACAGTATTTGTGTTAATAATAAAAACAGAGCAGCAGAGAGGTGACTATGACATGACTCTATTGTTGTACTGATGGAAGCATTGCTGTGGAAATGGACATTATGTTGAATTTATTAAGACAACAGGTAAACATGGAGAGAGTGTTGAGTTTATATCAACAGCCAATGAAAATACTGTAGGACCAGATCTGAAAACAGTGACACATCTTATTGAAGTAAGGAAAAAAAAACAAAAAAAACAAAACAAAACTTGACCACTATTTTAAAATTTATGGTAAACAACTTTGCAGGTCAACACATTATCATAGGTCATGTTATTTTGCAAATTTGGTGTTTGGAAGATGAAAAATATCTAAAACTGTCCCATAAAAAGCACTTTGGTGAAGAAAACAAAAAGATGTGCTTCATTTGTTGTGAGAAGAGCATGTTCAGTTCACAAATACATGCATGAATTCAACAATGAAATATTTTCTGACATCAGAGACCAGAACTACACTTAAGCAAAGTAGAAAACACTGACAGATTGCTCAGTTGGCAGAAGTAGCAGCTTCTTAATAGGATTCCCTTTTATATTGCAGTTTCAAGCCTTTAGAAAAGATGCTAAACACTACAGCATGTATTAAAGCATTCAGTCCAGTGTTGAATAAAAGAAGAAATCTTTTTTACATTTAAAGGTCCAGTGTGTAGGATTTAGTGGCATCTAGCGGTGAGGTTGCAAATTGCAACCAACTGAAAACTTCTCTCTTTCCCTCTCCCCATCCAAGTGTGTCTTTGATTTGTCCTTTCTGGGCTACTGTAGAAACATGGCAGTGCAACATGGCGGCCTCTGTGAAAGAGCACCTGCTCCCTATATAGATATACAGGGCTCATTCTAAAGTAACAAAAACATGATTCTTATTTTCAGGTGATTATACACTAATTAAAACATACTTATGAATATTATATTCCAATTTTGCCATGTCTGTTCTGCTAGATGCCACTAAATTCTACATACTTTTAAACAGGCTAAATATGCCCTATCTGCATTTTCATGTGTTTAACTAATAATATTTGGTATTTTTACTACATATTTGAGTACTATTTTTTCCACCTGAAAAGGTAAAGGCTTCTTTTAGCCATCTGTACATCAATGGTCTTTATATACCCACAGCAATGTCTCAAGAGCGAGGCCAATCTGGAAAGTGAAGATAACTTTCATCAACACTGGATGAATCCTTTAAATGAACATTCTGGTATTTGGGGAAAGATGCTTGCTTACCATCAAACCGTTATCAGTGTCATCACTATGCTTGCAGAGCAGATCAATGATTTCATTGGTCCATGAACTTAAAAGCACACAAGGAGGAGCAGGAACAAACAACTGATATAGCTCTGTCAATAATTCAAAATGTGCCTTCCAACAACTCAAATTGTGCCTTCTTAAGCAGCAAGTGTCAGTCTTTGTGCTAAACTGGGTTTAACATGACCCAGTCTACCTCTGCTCTCAGTGTGGGATGAAACTGACTCTGGGTCACAAGGCAAAACTGAATGTTTCCCAGAACATCAGTGCATTGCTTTCAGAGAGCTGTCCATGGCCTGCATCTTGTGTGCAGTTGTTCAGTGTACCAGACAGCTCCAGCACCACCTGCTGGACAAAGCATTCAATGACATGTAGCTTTCTTAGTGCTGCCAAGTGTGTTTAAAAGCTGGCTAAAAACAAAATTTCCCTTATAAACATACAACACAGACAACATTAAAAAATACCGTGCAACTGAATGTCCAAGTCATTTTCAGGGAATGACACTCCTCACAGTAATTAGCTGGTCAGGCTAACTGAGATGTTTGTGGAAGCCACTGTGGTACCGTCTCATTCACAACAATGTTCACAGACTGTGACAAATGCTTGTGTGACATAACCGATGCCGAGCGGGGCGTGGTCAGCAGGTTCACAGTGATGTCAGATCCTGGACCTCCAGCAGCATGGCATCCTGCTCTGTCCTCAGTTGGTCCCGTACCTGGAGGCGACCCACCAACTCTGAGCTTAGGTCTGAAGAGGACAGAAGCAAAAAAAAAAAAAAAAAAAAAAGTCATTGGGCATTCAGGTGATGTCATGTATTGTTTCCACTAGCAGCCACAGCAGGAGCTGACAGCGTTGTTCTCAGTGTGTAAGAGGCTAAGGGCTTTGAAGAGCTGAACTGCATCATTTTCTGCGGGTTTGTCACCACAAGCAACACTTACACATTACACAGTTATTTA